>VWZE01008207.1:28789-51062 GCA_013396675.1 Eubucco bourcierii
TGGGATTGTGCCTGGGATTGTGCCTACCCAGGTGCAGGACCTTACAATTGGCCTTGTTGAATTGGTCTGGGCCCTCTGGATGGCATCCCTGCCCTCTAGAAATTTGACCGTGTCACCTGCAAACTTGCTGAGGGTGCACTTGATTCCTCTGTTCTTGTCAGTGAAAAAGATGTTAAACAGTTCTGTCTAATCAGTAAATATTTTTTAAATCTAAAAACCCATAAAAGGCAATAATTCAGATCAGCAATAATTTTTATAAAACCTTACATACCTCTGAATAATTTATTCTATATTTAGAGCATTTGCATTTCTGTTCGGAGAAACATTTTCAGAGGTTTTTATTTGTTTGTCTTAAGAAATTTGTCCTTGGTGCATTGTTCTTTTAGTTCAAATTGAACTCAAGATACAAGTTAGTTAATCTTTCTGACAAAGATTTATGCCTATACAGAAAATGCCAGAGCAGTTATCCATCTGAAAGTTTTTGGTGATAGGAAGGAAGGTAAATTAATCATCTTTCTGTAATACTCAAATCATGGAACTTTTCTTAAGGTGGTTTTATTGCAAATAGCCATCAACAACTTCTAGTCAAAATGCAAATTATTTTTTTTGCTTTATAATCACAATGGTATAAACAAACTGATACATAAATAGGAAAATAAAATTTCAGCAAACTATTCTAATAATGAGCTGAAAGTCATTAAAGTCCTTGAAGAGCAGTTCTCAACTGTGTAGAAAAGATGATCTGAAAACTTAAAAAAAAAAAAGCATATTTTTATGAGCTGTATTTTGTCTGTGTTGTATTCTGTGGCTACTCCTGTTAACTAATTTTATATCTAGTGTTATATATATAAGAAATATGTAATTATCATAGGTAAAATCTTTCTCATTAGCTGTAACTTTTCCAGTCTTATGAAAAAAACCAAACAAAAACCCTTCTTTGCATTTCATCTACATATCATAACCTTAATCTTTGTATTTAATTCACACGTGGTTGAAACCTTCCTAAATGTAGCATAAATTGAATTTTTAGGTATTTAATTATTGTTGAAGAATTACCATGTTTCTCAGTCCTCTAGATGAGAACCAATATACCCATTATATTTAGCAAAAAGCTGCCTGAAGTATCTGGTTTTGCACCATGACTGATAAGGTGTAAGTTTTCAATTTTTTAGAGATGTTTAATCCTAATTTCAATGCAAAAAAATTTGCCTTTGTGACATGTATTCTGAATTAATCAATAACCAACAAATGTTACCCCTCATCATACCACTACAGGCTCTGATAAAAAGACTTTCTCCATTGTTATTCTTTCCCCCTTTATATATTGAATGACTGTAATAAAACTTCCACATATGCTCTTCTCCAGGCTAAACTGCCCTAATTCTCTCAACCTTTCTTGAAAGGAGATGTTCTCCATCCCTCTGGTCTTCTTTGTGGCCCTCCTCTGGATCCGCTCCAACAGGTTTGCATCCTTCTTGTGCAGATTTAGTGCATAATTTAGTACAACTTCTCTCAAGAAAGAAACAGGAATGTATTTGACTACTCCACATAAAAGCAACTACCAATAGTCTAAAAGGTATGTTTCTCATGATTGTAAATATATTTTTATAAACACAACCATATTCAGTTCATCACACTTACTGCACCTCATAGTATCAAATGACTCTTTCTAATTGTTGGTAGTAATCTGTCTTGCACAAACTTGCACTCCTGTGTGCCTGACTGTTGGGACAGATTTATAAGTGTAATAACTTCAGAAGAAACAGCTTTGGCCATAAGCAGGCTGTTTCTTCTGACTGCCCAGTTGACATGCAAATGTACAGACATTTGATGACACATATCTGAGGACTGCTCTCCTAAGACATCAACATCATATGGTCTGGAATATCCCTCTGGTAAGATGGAGTAAGCTATTTTAACTGTGCTCCCTCCCAAATTCTTGTGCACCCCTAATCTGTTCACTGGTGGGCAGTGTGAGAAGCAGAGTAAAAAAGATCTTGATGGGTTGAAGCATTGTTCAGCAATAGTTTAATCAGTCAAAACCAGTACACCTAGTAGTACAGTGTAACAAGGTGAGTAGAGAGCACTAGTCTAATAGTTCCCACAAACTGCTCCTGGACCAGGTACTTGTAAATATTCATGCTTTTGTTACCATCTGCAATTCTTTTTCTCATCATTAGTGCTGTCATATCACCTTTCCTTGCACTGTGTTTTTTTTTTTTGTACATATAGCAAGTTTGTACCATGTACTGTGTACATTTTGAATAATTACACAAAGTTTTATACTTAATCATAACCTCTCTTACCTTGAAACCATTCCTATGCCAAATATTGGGGGGGGGNTTTGCAGGGGCTTGAGGTTATGTGGTCTAACCTCCTTTTCACTATTGACATTCAAATTTGCAGGTGCTAGTACTACTTCTGTCAAGTACTACATTAGGTGCACTTCATGCTATTGGGATTTATCATTTTATATCTTTTGCCACTTACATGCAAATTCCAGTTTACTACCATACACACTTACAAGATACATCAAGGTCTTTCTCTAAACCATTTGCTGACTTTTATGTTACCAACACTGCCTTCTCAGATGTCATTAATGTCATCATAGTTCATATCATTTTCTAGAATCTTAGTTATTACATATATCATTTTGACTGATGCTGACGCTGTGTAATTTACACTGATAGGGTCACAATTGAAAATGTGGACTCAGGTAGCTACAAAATCTGCAATTCTAGATGTAAAAGATCTACACAAGCAATTTACTAATATTCCTCTGAAGTGAATTTGCAAAATCCTGGGGGATTATTTGCAGATAAGTCAGCATAGCTTAGATGTAAATATTAAACATGGAACTCAAAAAACCTAACTTGGTCACTGATGAGGAATAAGCTTGCAATTTTGGAACAGTTTGTGAATGCCTTCTCCATGTCACAGTATGGGGTTTATGTGGCTTAGAATCGTAGCACAAAAGAGATCATCTTCAAAGGACACTGACAGAGACTGGGTTAGCATAGTAGGGAAATCAATACCACCTACCCCCCATCATAAACCAGCAGAACTGGGAACAGGGAGAAAGACTCATTTAATGTGACAAAATTATAGAATTCTGCAGTAGGTTGACCTTGGCTGATTGTCAGGTGTGCACCAAGGTGTTTTCACTCTGTCCCCATCAGGACTGGGGGAGAAAATTAGAAAAGCTTGTGGTTTGAAATAACAATGGAAAGATCATTCATCAATCACCGTAACAGGCAAAATGTACTCACAGTATCACCAGGGTTGGAAGAGACCTCAAAGATAATCAAGTCCAACCCGCCACCACAGACCTCAAGACTACTCAACTTGCAGAAGATCAATTCACAGTTAATAAAATAATTGAAATAGACAAAACTAAAAATACTTTCCCACCTCCCACTTTCTTTCCAGGCTTGACTTCACTCTTTTAGTCCCAACTCTTCCACCTCTTCCCTGCACTACTGCAATTGCAGGGGAGTGAAGAATGGGGGTTTCAGTCAATTCACAGTTTGCAATGCCTTGTCTTTGTCACTCCTTCCTCTTAATGCTCTTCCCTTGCTTTGGTGTGAGGCCCTTCCCATGTGATATAGTCTTTCACAAACTGTTCCATTGCATGCTCTTCCTATGGGCTATGCTTTTTCAGGAACTTCTCTAATATTGCCTCTCCCAGTGTACAATCTTTTAGCAACAAATGCTCCAGCATGCGTGCATATGCAAGAGTTTCTACTAGGAAATGTCTCCTGTGGGCAGGAGCCTACTCTTGCATAGTCTCCCCATAACCTGTAGCTTTCTTCAGAAGACATCTGATGTGGGGTACCCCATGGGCTGCAGGAGAGCAACCTTAGTGTCTCCACAGGCTTAACAGAATCTCTACTCTGCTGTCTGGAGCACCTCCTCTTCTTCACTGACTTCAGTGCCTGCAGGGCTGAATCTCACATTTTTCTCACACCCCTACCTCTTCTGTGAAGTATGTTTTATTCTTTATCATATAAATTTTTTCTGAAGCACTGTCGTTATTGTTGATAGGTTCAGCTTTGGCCAGCAGTGCACTGTGAACTAAAATTGTCTCATTTCTGGTCATATTCATGGGAATAGATTATGTATGCAATAGAAGTAAAGAGTAAGCTGCTATTCTAACCCTCAATCAATGACCTTTATTTCCATAGCATAATTTTACAGTTGAAGCTTAGTCCTCTATATCCTTATTCCTACGAGCAGTTTGTCATCTTTGATTTCATCGAAAGACATAAAGATAGGGCCATGAAGGTGATCAGAGGGCTGGAGCAGCTCTCCTATGAGGACAGATTTGGAGAGTTGGGGCTCTTCAGTCTGGAGAAGAGAAGGCTTCCAGGAGACCTGATAGTAGCCTTCCAGTATCTGAAGGGGGCCTACCAGAAGGCTGGGGAGGCACTATTTACAAGGTCTTTCAATGACAGGCTAAGGGGCAATGGATTTAAACTGGCAGAGGGGAGATTTATACTGAATGTCAGGAGGAAGCTCTTTACAGTGAGGGTGGTGAGACTCTGGAACAGGTTGCCCAGGGAGGTTGTGGCTGCTCCCTCCCTGGAGGGGTTAAAGGTCAGGCTGGACGNCAGATTGGAGGAGGCATTGAGTGAGCTGTTCTAGTGGGAGGTGTCCCTGCCTAAGGCAGGGAGTTGGAACTAGATGATCTTTGAGGTCCCTTCCAACCTTACCATTCAATGATTCTATATATAATTTAATGTACGGTAAATGGTGGCCAGTGTGAGCCCAGACACATTTCAGATACAAGATCACTATGAAATATTCTCTTAAGCTCAGTGCAGTGACAGTTTCACCCATGAGAATAAAAGATTGTTGAACACATCTTTCCAGACAGTTTTTAAGTCACAGTTTTCCATGCAAACTTTCCTAATATAATTCTTAATTGCTGGAAGACTAGATAAGATGGAATTAAGTATGACATAAATAAAAGCAGGAAAGGGGGAGCAAGATTGTAGCCTTGAGCTTGTTCAGCTCTTATAAAAAGAGCTGAAAACAATTTAACTTTGCCTCAGTACTGATGTGGAAACTGCTCTGGAATAGATGCCTCCCTAGAATCTAATTAGAAAAAGTTTAAAAAAAAAAAAAAAAGCAATGAAAGTTGTTGTTGAAAAGACCTGTTCTTATTGATAACACTACAGTTAATATCTGTTTTCAGACTAAAGTATACTTAAATAGCTAATTAGAGCATCCAAATAAACGCTTTTAGAGTCAAAACCTTTCCTTCCTGTAGACACATTTCTCAGGGATGTCTTTAACACTGACTGTTCTTCAGGGAATTCATGTGGAATTCATGTTTGAACAGTTAGATAATTAACAATCTGTCTAAATATCCCTGTTTTTTGCTATGCTTAGCTTCTGATTAGCTTTAATCTTTATCTTTACTTCATGTACATATTTAATACCCTGTAGGACTCTCCTGAAATGCATTGCTACAAAATTGTATCTCAGCAAATATGGCAATATAGTAAGTACAAATAGTTCTTTGAACTCAAACTATATTATGCTTTAATATAAATATTTAAACAACTGTGTTCTTGCTAGTATACATATTTTAACCTGAATAGATTTGTATATGGCAAGTATATATATTCAGGTACAAGTGTAAATGTATACTTTTCTTTAATTTTATCACTAGTTGCTCTATATCATCTTGTACTATAATTTGCCTCCATTTTTAAAATGCATTAGGAATAACATAAAATATATAAATATTAGAAATTATAAGAGCAGGACAAGTGCAAGCCTATTAGTTCAAACCAAACTATAAATGGTAATGTATATGCAGATGTTGCTTAGAGCACTTATGAAATAATATACTTGTGAAAGTAAGATTGATTTTACACAAACAGCTAAACTTATTTGTCAATTTATATGCAGTCAGTAAATATGGTTTAATACAATATTTGACATGCAGCTTTTAAATACAAAAGTGCTGGGAAAGTGGAACTGGTCTCACTAAATAAATAAATCAATAATTTTGCTATTCTCCTGTCTTCAGTTATTTGCTGCAGTGATGGTTTTGTACAATTCAGTTTTAGACATCCAAATTCCACAGCCAGTGGTCCCCTTATGAACAGATGGCAGAAACTGATGCGGTTAGCATCAGGCCACCCATTAAACTCTAGTGAGACCTCGGGAGCCAATTCTTCATTCATCCCTGTAGAATATTACTTCTCAATGCACTCTTCTAACCATGAATAGGAACACTTAATATAACTGCAGGAGAAGTTGACCTTTTCCCCCCTCATTTGATCATTTGAGCTTCAGATTCTAAAGCACTATACCGACCACCAGCAGAAGTGGAGAATTTAGTCAGATCTAAGAAATTAAGAAATAGTATTCTACTAAAGGCTTAAATAACTATATTATTTGCTCACAGAATAAAAGTTATGTTGTTGAACAGTATGTTTGGAGATAATTGAGGTCCTCTACCTGTTTTCCAGTAGAAAAGACTGACCAATGGCTTTAAGCAGTAACACAACTTGTGTTGCTCACTGCCAAGGCATTAGAAAATTAAAACATTGCTTGTACACATTTCCTTTTATTTTTTTTTCCTGCATGCCTCTTTACCTTGAGTTCCGAGTCTTCTCTCAGCTAGTTTTTTTTTTTTTTTTCTACAATGCAGCTGGTGGAAAATCCTACTGCCAGGGACTAGTCCACAGTAAGTTAATCATGCACATTATACTACTGTTACACTATGACCCTGTCTGCTTTTCCACCTTGTCAAAAGTGATTAAAAATTTCACCTTACAGATACCAGTAGTTTGGCTTGATTTCCTTGCAGAACTTTTATTCATGTCTGGTCACTCCCTAAAGTGAGTAACTGCATATTTGTTTAATGCTTCCCTGGCATATGGATTAGCTCCCAAACTGACAAGCTCTTTAGTGCTCGTGGTCTGGTTTAGAGATTTCATTGCCAAAAATATTTCAAAACATTGACTTCTCCTTGTCCTGAGGAGGAAATGCTACTTCCTCAAGACCCAGTTACATCATCTTTAGCTGCATAGTCTTGGCATATTTTGAATATAATGTTTTATCAAGCAGTATATTGTCTTAGTTTTGACAGCATTCTAATGAAAAATTATGGGAGATACTTTAAATGGAACATACTGTGTTGTAGAGAGCTTTCACACAATATGTTGTGTACTATGGCACGCATGCCACTGAATTCTGAACAAGTTATAAGAATGTGACTGAAATAGAAAGTATGTAAAAAATTTCTTTAGACAAGTAAGTGTGAATGAAGACAGTGAACACTACCACATTGAACAGGCTTGTGATTCACATAGAGGATACACTTGAGTCTGTAACCATTTCTTAACAATCTGCAGAAAGTCAGACTGGGAAATAGTTACCTTTTAAGGTATTTATTAAAGAAGTTAATTTCTGGTGTTAGCTTACACGTATATATTGAAGAAACTGAACTGCTTTCTACATGCTTATTGAGGTCAAGTGGGGATTGCTTTCAGGAGAAAGCTTTATCTCAGTGCTAAGTGCTCATGGAACTGCTTCTTACAGGATACATGAGACTGCCTTAGCAAAAATAGAACTTCTTTCTGCAAGACTCTAAGTATGTCAAGGTGTATGTAACCATCCAGGCTGCTAATGTGTGTTCTGAACAGACTATTGAGCCATGTTACCCATTGCTCTGGACTTCTGTGCCTGGTTTTCTTTTACATAGAAAAGAAGAAAGGGGAGCAGGAAGCACAGAAAAAAAGATTGTGACAACAGTGCATGCTATATTGTGTCCTGTTGTGGAACACGGGCGTAACTGGGAAGCCTTAAGGCCAGCAGTCATCTCACTATGGTCTTGCACTTCTCTTAAGGGTTTGCCATTCGCATAGACAAGCTTGTAAATTGATTAACAAAATTAGCACCTTTTATCAATATTACACTAATGGTTCTCTTTTGTGGAACCGAGAGAATTCTGTAGAACCACATAACTAGGAAGTATCTCCAAATATACTCTTCAGGTTTAAGCTGGTTGACCCCACTAGGAGGGATGTGGGATAGGGGTGTTAAAGCGAGTGTGTTAATCCAGGACAGACACCAGGTGTTGCTGCTGAATGTGCAAGGTCACTGTCCCTCAAATTATCCATAAATTTCCATAGGCATATGAAAGAGGTTTTTGTGGTTTTTTTTTAACAATTAATTGCTTCATGTATTACAGAATTTTCTGGGAAGACTACAAAGGATATATGTACATATCCTCATCAGCCAGTAGCTATTTTGTTGTCTCAGGATGTGGAAGACACCAGTAAAATCTGTACATTATTTGATAACTAACAGTGACCATGCTAGTCAGATAACCCAAATGATGGCACATATCAACATGATGTGCTCTGATGTATGCCTTTTCATATTTTCTACTGAAGAGGCTTCAATGTGTAGAAATATTCCTTTCACATCTAGGCTTAGTCCAATCAGAATCCACAGCTATTGCCACTTTGAAAACACATTGACAACACTGTAGTTTTAAATTCCCTTTAGAGATATAATTCTCTGTTCTCAATATGTTTCTACTTCCATACCTTTATATGACCAGTTATTACTCCTGAATGTAACTAAACACAACTTAAATGCATACAAATTTTTTATTTGTTGAGAATACTGTCATCAGAGAATTAATCATCAATGTTTTACTGTATTTATGCCTGTATGCTCATCCCTCAATAGTCAAAGTGAATTTAGTTGATTCGGGTTCACAAATAAGAATGCAGGAAAAAAAACAGAGTGATAGAAATTTCAAAATTAGAATCCCTATTTGTAAGGATTTTTAGGATATTTCTCAGAATTCAGGTTTGTGTCCTGTTCCTTTTCGTGTACACTTTCTACCAGATAGATTGTAAAGATTAACAACTCAGATGTTGCTTAGATGTTTAACTTTCCCATAGCATATAAACTGACATCAACAGAAACATGTATTTACTTTTATTTACAAAAGATACAAGCATACATATAAACTTGGCAGTCCTTTTTAAGGTTAAGGAGGAAAATCAGGTAATTCAAATTAAACTACTGAAATCCATTACCACACTCATAATGTCGAAAGCACATATAGTCTGAGACCTAAATACCCTATACAAATAAAATATTTTTCTGAATTTTCTTTTATTACCTCTCTAAATGATTATGAAAGCAATAGATAAGCTAACATATCTAGTTGTTCTCCCTCATCAAGGTACACTATAAACGCATTCCTCTTTCCAATTGAATCCCTACAGCATTAAAGCTCTTATTGATGTAAAGTGAATGCATAGGAGCAAGCAGTTCCAGTTTTGTAGCTGAACATACATCACCAGAAGATAAATGAAGGATTCTGCTCTGCTGTTTCATTCAAGTGTTATTCATCATACCTTGATTTGTGTCCCCAAAATATGGGTGAATTCAACAAACGGGTAACAAGGATGGGTTGCTCTCTGGAGTGGTTGAGCTGTTCTGATGAAAATTACCTGTCCAAAAAAAAAAAAAAAAAAGACAAAAAAAAAGGCAAAAACGACAGAAGTTTTCAACATTTCAAGATGCACAAGAAATGCGATAGGTGCTGTCATTAAATCTGTGGAAGCGAGATGCCTTTCTGTTAAATATTTACTAGTCATTATAACAGCCTGGGAAAGGTTTCTGTATAGCATTTTCAGGTAGGAGGTCTTTTATTACCCACTTTCACCCCTGCCTCACCCTTGCCAAATGACTGAAGTAGGTATATGAATAGTAGTCTCTTCACAGACTTTTACTGGTGAAAACTTTACACTGTTAAAAACAATGTCATTAACACTACTCAGCCTAAGATTGCACTGCAGTTCTTTAGAGCTGTGTCCAATGTGTAATGCTCTGTGACAGAGCAGTACAAGAGAGCTATCAGGTGCATATTCTCTACCCCCAGTGTGGATGTGCTGGCTTGAGGCTAATTTGGAATATTTTAAGGGGGTAAGCTATATTATAGGCTGTAAAAGGAAAACAATGGTGATGTCTACTTCACATATAGGCTTGCTGAGATGTTTAAGACAAGAACACAAAACATAGCTAAGGCACTCTCCTGGAGAGTCTTGGGCTGTCTAGCTTCTTTCCTTCTCCTCTCTGCTGAGTAATTTAACTAACCACTTCCCTTCTTACCTGCCTTGGCCGATCCTCCAAACTCATCTTGCACATAAACCAAACCCTGAGGTAAGTTAGAGGGATGGGAAGAAGGTGAAAAGGTGGTTAGGAGCTCCTCCTGGGGACTCTGATTTCTGGGAGGGGTATTGTGTTTCTGTATTACAGCCAGCCAACCGAGTCCTGGGCTGCATCAAGAGCAACATGGCCACCAGGGCAAGGGAAGGGATTCTGCCTCTTTGCTCTGCTCTTGTCAGACCCCACCTGGAGTACTGTGTGCAGTTCTGGAGCCCTCAGCACAGCAAGGACATGGAAGTGTTGGAGTGGGTCCAGAGGAGGGCCATGAAGATGATCAGAGGGCTGGAGCAACTCTCCTATGAGGACAGGCTGAGAGAGTTGGGGCTCTTCAGCCTGGCGAAGGGAAGGCTTCATGGAGACCTGATAATAGTCTTCCAGTATCTGAAGGGGACCTACATGAAGGCTGGGGAGGGATTATTGACAAGGTCTTGTAATGATAGGACAAGGGGCAATGGGTTTAAAAGGGTTTAAACTGGCAGAGGGGAGATTTAGAGTAAATGTTAGGAGGAAGTTCTTTACAGTGAGGCTGGTGAGACTCTGGCACAGGTTGCCCAGGGAGGTTGTGGCTGCTCCCTCCCTGAAGATGTTCAAGGCCAGATTGGATGAGGCTTTGAGTGACCTGCCCTAGTGGGAAGCCTATGACAGGGGATTGGAACTAGATGATCCTTGAGATCACTTCCAACCTTACCATTCAATGATTCTATTACCTTTAACTTGTATATTTCTGTAACTATTCCTGTATATAGTCTATATATTTGCTTGTACACTGTGCTGAGCTGTAAATAAAGTGTCATTCCTTAACTTCCAACCGGTTGAGTCTAGTCTGGGTCAATTTACAAAGTGTGTGGGGGGTGGGGGGACGATGGGGGACTCCCAACCCATCACAGTGGATAACATTCTGATCAAAACAAAAGGCAGTAATCTGTTTTGGATGAGGAGAGGAATAATTGCAAATGGTACATTTGCAGAAACACTGTAGTCTTGTAAAACACTCTACTTAGTATTTTAGAAGAATTAAAACCTTACTATGTCTTGCTTGTCTCTGCTCTTTTAAAATGCTCTACTGGTCCAACTACCTCCTTTTAAATATAGCAATCATGCTTTTCTGATATTTAAACCAATTTAATGTTCACAGTCAACCCCTCTTTAATGCATTCACATAGGCTAATAAAAACCTGTGCTGTAAGCAAGCACTTGGGGACAAAACTACAAATGCAGTCTGGGATCTGCATTTTGATCAGGTAGGCCTTACAGTTTCTGACAGAAACAATTAACTGCTTACAGCACACACCAATTTCGGCTTGACTATATATTATGTATTGTGATAAGAAAACTTTGAAAAATTCCTCTTGAACACGTTTTCTAGTTCATTGCTCCAACAGATTCATTTTTCTGGTCCCACAGAATAACTTTTTAGAAGTGAAAGGGAGATGAACCACATCAGGGATACACTGATCCTGCCAGACTACCATTTCTGCTGAGTTCCTTTTGGGGTATTTACTAGGACTGTAGTGGCTTACCACTACAAAGCAGAGAAATGCTAAAGAGATTTCAGAGAGTCACCTATCAATATAGTCTTTGAACCACTAAGATTTGAAGTGTTTAGAACATCTGAGGTCTTCTCAGGTACAATACATTAAAAAAAATGCTGGACTGAGGGAAAGTTGAGCTGCAGTAACAAGATAGGAATTGCAAAAGAGACTAAAATCTTTGTTCCCTCCTAGATTTTGATGGGATTTTTCAAGCATATCGAAACAATGTTGTCATTTTAGCAATCAGCAGCAAGACATGATGACTTCAGAGCAGAGTTGTCCTCCTCTGACATTAAATAGTTGCCTTCTAAAGATACAGGGAAAAAAGGAGTTACACAAAATAAAATCTTGTGAATGAATCTGAGTGAAACTTTCATGTAGTTTCAAAAAGTTAAATTAGCTTAGATTTAATTAAATATTATTTTGTATTTGGATCAATAAAAGGTGAAACAAGTAAGAAAATGTAACTGTAATATTTTCTAACTAGCTTGTTTAAATGACGAAAATTCTGTTAAAATGAAATCATAGAATGGTAAGGTTGGAAGGGACCTCAAGGATCATCTAGTTTCAACCCCCTGCCATAGGCAGGGACACCTCCAACTAGTACAGGTTACTCAAGGCCTCGTCCAGCCTGACCTTGAACACCTCCAGGGAGGGAGCAGCCACAAATCAAAGCAGGAAAATTTTAGCATGAATGTTTTAATATTTGGTTCAATATGAAACCTACAGACAAGCTCTTCAGCCTAACTCTTTAGTAAGTGGTGAAAAATAACAGAAAAAAACAAGACATTCCAGGAATATGAGAGACAACACTGTTTGCCCCCCATCTGAGCATTTTTTCAAATCTAACCTTCTCTAATTTTTAACTTTTCCCCATACTTTGTCATATGTATTCACAAATACTCACTTTCATTACACCTTTCTTTTATAATATGAAATGGTTACTTTTTACTGTATTGCAAGGATGTGTAATATTCTAATATCCTTTTTCTCTTCCTTTTGTTCTGTATTAAATTATAGCTGCATAGATGGACAACCTGCCTCTTTGTTCTGAAGAATACTTTCCCTGTGAAGAGATGTATATAACTTGTGATGTGCAATCAAAACTAAGAAGCATACCACTTATACTTAAGACTGTGTTAGCTGCTACTTGTGTGGAGCACTGTGCTGGTTTGAGGCTAATTGGAATATTTTAGTAGAGAAAATTATAGGCTGTGAAAGGAAACAATGGTGATGTCTGCTTCACTCATAGGCTTGCTGAGATGTTTAAGGATAAGTACTCAAAAAATAGATAAGTCAGTCTCTGGGGCACAGCGTCTCGGTCTAGCAGCTTCTGGCTTTTTCTCCTCTCTGCTGAGTAATCTCACTAACTACTTTTCTTCTAACCCCCCTGGCTGATCCTCCAAACTCACCTTGCATGTAAGGCAAACCTTGGGGTAAGGTATAGGGGTGGGGAGAAGGTGGAAAGGGTGGTTGGGAGCCCCTCCTGGGGTCTCTGATTTCTGGGAGGGGTGTTGTGTTTCTGTATTACCTTTAACTTGTCTATTTCTGTAACTATTCCTGTCTATAGTGTATATATCTGCTTGTACATTGTGCTGAGCTGTAAATAGAGCTTCAGTCCTTAACTTCCCGCCGGATGAGTTCTAGTCTGAGTCATTTTACAAAGTGTGGGGTGCGGGGAACTCCCAAACCATCACAAGCACTGTCTGACAACCTTGCCCATGTTCTGCCACTAAGTGAAATCGAATTATCAGGTCTTTTCTTCCTATCATCAGCAAAAACATCATCCAGCCTTGTTTGTTGCTGTTCATTACCAAACTACTTAGAAGCAGGTGGAAAGACAGAGGGAATAATGGATCGACAGTTATTCAGTTACAAAAGCAAAATAAAATGTAAGAAAAAATGCTGCAGTTAGCTTTGCTGCTAAATGATTTTATACTTATTGTCTAGTTAAGCCCTTTATCTTCCATTGCCTTAGAATCCTAGTGTCATTCATCACTTAGTGAAGTAAATGGTTTGTTAGTCAAGTAGACTAATTTGCTTGCTATGACTTGCTTTACTTTACTTGTTGCACATAATCCCATACCAAGGAATCCTGAAAACAATCAGCAGGATCGTTTGTCATTCTGTACACATATACAAAAGGGAAAAGGAGCTAAAACGGGTGAAGGTTTAATCATCTTCATCGGAGTGGAAAAAGGTGTAGCTTTACTGAGGTCTTGGAATGTAGCCTTGCTTACAGCTAACATTTACCCTTGCTAATGAAAAAGGAATAACTGCTGTATTTCTGAGTGCAGGAATATTCAACTGTCTTCTACCATTTCAAATCTCCTCCGAATTGTGCTGATCTTTTCCCTTGAAACTCAAAATATTACTGTGAAAAAGTTCTGAAAACAAGCATTGTAAAACAGCAGTTGGATGTATCCCTGGTGAATCAAAAATTCAGATGAGAGCATTCACCAGCTGACTTCACTATACAGTTTTATTATTCCAAACAACAATAATGACAAAGAAAACATGAGTACAATCATAACTTAGTATTACCATCCCCTTGTAATTATTGATATGTGACTGCTAAATTCTAAAATGCTATCGATAAATGCTAAAAAGAACTTTCCTTGTATCAGGAATGCCCGTTCTTTTCTCTCAAAAAAGTTCCAGAAGACTTTCCTTTAATTAATTGTCCCACTTGGGAATTTGTGCTACTTCAAAAACATTTCTTATTCCATAAAATGCAGATGATCTTCCCACTGCTTTGCTGATTATTCTTTTATCTGTTTGTAACCCCACAGATCACAGGCTTCTATAGGAGCAGTTCTGACTGGATCAAAATAGAGGGACAAGGTGGTAGCTCTCCATCACTAGTGTTACTGTAGCTTACAGGTGATTGCAACAGCATTCAAAACCCAGTCACCCTAGGCTTTTACATTGTTTAAGGCCACAGGAGGTCCAACAGTCTTCCTCGCTATTAGTATACCCTGAGTTTTGTCTGAGGTGTTTTCAGTTTGTTATTGTCTATTAATGGCTGACAGGAGACAGTAACCTTGAAACTACTTATTTTCCCTGAATTGTTCTCACATCTTAAATAGATGCCATGTCACAATTAATATAACAGTGATGACACCTCTCTGGGGCATTCTATAACAGTATATTCAAAGTTCACATTGTTTAATGGAACAATTAATGCAATAATTTTGACTCTAATATATCTTCACTTGTAAATCATCAAGCCATTAACCTTAATAAAATCAACTTGCTGTCATTTATCCTCCTCATCTAAATTGCTTGGTGCTGCAATAATAGAATACTTCACAGTAAGAAATGTTTGACTCTTCGAGTGTAACCTTATAAATACAGCAACTTTTTAATGCGCTGGGAGGATTTAATGAAAAATAAAAGAAAATAAATTGGAAAGATACAAGAAATAAAATAGTGCCAAAAGCCCAAGTAATATTAAATATAACAAATTAGAAGCTGATGGTGGCAAACAGTCCCTGCATTATAACCAAAACCAGATATGTAAAGCTCACGGCAGGAAAACTGAGCAACTTGGCACACAAAAAGAAGCTAAATCAAATAGCTAGGTAGAGTAAACAATATACAAAAGTATCCCCTTGTAACTGAGCCAAACTGGCATGAAGTTGAGCATGATACAGTAGCTGGATTATATTGCATTATTCACTGTCGAGGATTAGGTCCAGACCAGCCACTAAACAAGTGACAGACTCTATCTAGGAACCTCTGTTCCTTCCCAAAAGAGAAAAGAAATGGAATAAAGGAGAAAGACTTATGGACTGGAAAACTGAAATTACTTTAATGAAAATAATAACATGAAATGTCTACAAATATATACAATACCAATATTAAATCCAATCTCCTTGATGGCAATTAGTCGCCATTACCACTGATGTGGTGGCAGAAGTCCCAGATTGGAATCAGCAGCAGATGGGAACCAGATTCAGAAGCTGGATTCTGGAGTTCTATTCAGGAAAACACAGACTGGGAATAAAGGCAACAGTCAGAATTCTGCATCAGGGTTATCAGATGCCAGCCACTGAAGGAAAGATAAAGGAAGAAAAAAAGCCCTTGACCCTTATGACCCCTCAGCTTTATACCAGTTATGGTATATATGGAATGGAATACCTCATTGGTCAATTAAGGGTCATCTGAACTGTCTGCCACTCCCTGCAGGTGCTGCCTTTTACTCTGCACCCCAACGCAGTGCGCAAGACTTAGTGACAACCTTGATATACATAGCAGCTGTTGGTACTAAGTGTTATCATTACTAGAAGCAGGCACTGTCTTCAGAAACGTGTAGTTAACAATAGTTACTTAGAGGAGATTGAGATGAAAAGCAAAAATCACAGAATTAGCTCTGTCTAAGCCCAAGCAAGGACAGCTGTATTATAAAGCAATGGGAAACAATGCTAGGAAATGTACAGCAAAATAAGACAGTAGAGCAGAGGCCAAATTTCATTCACCCATGAGAATCAGTCCTATAAAAGTAATTTGTGAGAATTTTACCCAGAAAACTTTGGGCAGAAAAATGACATCATTTAATTATAACATAGATAGCTCCCTAAGCCCTCTGCTGAAAATGCTTGATCACAAGTACAGATTTGCATTGCCAGTTATTTTCTTACTGATGAACTATATCTTAATGTGTCCTGTTTGTCAATGATTATTGAGTTATGTATTCCAAAAGGACAAAAATCCTCCCAAATTAGATAATAAAAAAATGTAGCAACACATAAAGAAACTCAATCCAAGTTATTGCAATATGTGGATTACAAAAGGGCAGCTCAAATCCAGTGAATGATTTAAGGATTGCTTAACACCATAACAAGGAATAGTTTAAGAACTAAAACAGACAAACAAACAAACAAAAAAAAAAAAGTCCCCAAACCACCACCACCAAACCCCCCCAAAAAACCTCAACCCCGCATTAAAGAACACGCAACACATTAAAGAGGGAAGGGGAAAAGAAAAGGGATTGAACAGTTTATTATGAGAGCTGTCCATTACACACAAGAATAGCACAGGTGAAAATGACTGTACTATTTTGAGGGGAGAGAAAGCTCTGAATGTAAAAGAAAAATGCCTTAATCATACTTTTCCATTTACCTCTCCTGATCAACAAGATTACTCAATACCACACTTAAAACCTGTACTGCTTATGCAATAACCTGTAAAAAAGATTAAACACAACTTCTAGAAGACACAGAATACTGTTTAAAATTACTGGCCCAGATAAGCAGCTGGCATACATCATTGTAGCTATGCTTAAATCAACAAAATCTAGGCATCTGACTCAGATTTTCCAGAGGGAAATGATCATACGTCTGTGACTATCAGCCTGGTATTGTCTCATGGTTTATAGGAAAGGTCCTATAATTGGATACACTCCCAATTTAGATATTTAAAACTTTCTGAGATATTGGCTCAAATTAAAAGTACAGCTGCTACTATAAAACAGACAGTTGGCAAACTTCACAAAAATATCAGATTTAGTACTTCATAAGAAATGATGATTTGCAGTAGTTCAAGAAAGGGTAATGCCCATACTATTCAGTATTCAGAATAGTTTGTTCCAAACATGTGAGTTGCATTAAAGATAAACTACATACAATAAGCATAAACGTATCTTTAATTTAGAACATATATTTCACAATAGCTGAAAGCAGCTGGAGGAACTGAGGTTGTTTAGTTCAGAGGGAAGGAGGCTGAGGAGAGACTTTATTGCTCTCTACAGATATCTGAAAGGATGCTGTGGTGAGGTGGGTTGTGCTGGTTGGAGGCTAATTGGAATATTTTAATGAGAAAAATTATATTATGGGCTGTGAAAAGAAAACAGTGGTGATGTCTACTTCACTTATAGACTTGCCAAGACATATAAAAACAAAGGCACAAATATAGACAAGGTGGAGAGTGTCTCCCTCTCTCTCTCTGAGAGCTGGTGTGTCTTTTGGCCTTTCTGCTGTGTAACCCAACTAATCACTCTGCTTCTAACCCCCCTTGCAAAGTTTTATTTCCTAGATACTCATATCTCCTTCAGAGAGAGGCTGCATTCTCTAGCTCTGAAAGAAGTGCAGGACAGAATATTAATTTCTGTCCACGGTCTTCTGCCTTTTATAAGGAAGAACAAATCATGTGAAAAAAAAACACCAACAAAACCCAAACAAATTAAAAACAAAACAAAACAAAACAAAAAACCCCAAACACCAAAAAAAAACCCCCAAAACTATATGTGAATCTCAGTATTACAGCAAACTATTTTGTGATGGGTGTCCAAGAACCAGTTTTCTCTCAATAACATCATAATATGATACTTTGATAAGTAGAAATGTTCCAAAGCACACAGATATAACATGAGTAGAGAGAAACGTACAAATTGCAACATTCTTTTCAGTACATAAAACCACTTTGGATGTTAATTCATTTTCTGAGGTAAAAAGCCATAATCTGCAAACTATGTAAATCCTTGGCCTATCACAGGAAGCAAGTGAGCAGATCCTGTCCACCGTCTCCTGAACCCCAACCCTCAGGTACTTATAAACGTTTATTAAATCCCCTCTCAGTCTTCTCTTTTCCAGACTAAGCAGCCCCAGGTACCTCTAATGTGCTCCAGTCCCTTAATCATCCTTGTAACCCTCTGCTGGGCCTTTTCCAGCAGATCCCTGTGCCTTTTAAACTGGGGAGCCCAAAACTGAACACATTACTCAAGATGAGGTCTCACCAGGGCAGAGTAGAGGGGGAGGAGAACCTCCCTTGATATCCTGGACACCCTTTTCTTAATATACCGCAGTAGTGTTGAGCAGGTTGTTCTTCCAATGCCTTACTAATGAAAGTCCATTTGTTTTCCACTATCCCACATAAATCTGCATCTTTCAGAGAACACAGTGGAGCTCTCTAATGACATGGAACCAGCTTTCCACCTGCAGTTATAATGGTAGGAGAGGTCTGTCAGCAGCCAGCTCGAGCCAGACTTTTTGAAAAATTATTAGACCAAACTTACGCTTTGTCTGACTCAGAGGATATATAATAGTTTCTATACAGCTATCAATATCTGTATCAACAGATTATTAGTTTCATAAAGAGATGATAGTATCTTCTTTTTACTGATTTATTCAGAGATTAAACAATCAAATGTGTAAAACACAGCTTCTATGCAAAACAGGACAAAACTACACACATTTCACAGGCTCTATAGAGAGTAAAATTGACGATAATTTCACTTGAGTCAGACCGATGTAGGAGCCTAAGCTTTTGAAAATTAGCTAACTAAAGAGAGCTAGATTCTCTTAAATTTGTATCCTAGAATTTTTATATTTTCCTGTTCAAATGAGATGACTGAATTTTTAATGGAACAGAAGTCCAAAATGTATAATAGCGCAACAATTTACCAGGCATCAGGTTCAGTTATACTTGCGTTCACCACCATTACTCACTATAATGGGCAACAGCATAATCTATCAACTAGAAAAAAAAAAAAAAGAAAATCTAGGAGAGTTCAAAATAGCTTTAAGCTATATTAAAGCTTAAAAAAGCTTTAAGAAACTTACCAGTTAGTATTTTACACCAGCTTGTTCATTTAATATTCTAGAACACCTACAAAGTCCATAGTAATTTATACTAATCAACTCATTTCCAGAGAATCTTTCTGAAGCCAATCATGTGATTCAGGGCAGTGATTAAATCAAGTAGCAGGCACAAACAGATATTCATAATCACCAAGAAATTAGTAGTTATTGTTTAACTCCAGTTAGCAACTAAATATCACTCAGATGCTTGCTCACTTCCCACCAGCGGGATGGGGGAGAGAGTCAGAAGAGCAAAAGTGAGAAAACTCGTGGGTTGGGATAAAGAGTTTAATATGTAAAGCCATGTGCAAGCAAAGTGAAATAAGGAATTATTTCACCACTTCCCATTGCCAGGCAGATGTTCAGCCATTTCCAGGAAAGTAGAGCTCCATCACACATACTGTTACTCAGGAAGGCAAACATTATCCCTCTGAACATATTCCCTTCCTCCTTTCCCCAACTTTATACATACTGAGTATGATGTCGTAAGACATGCAATGCATTTTTGGTTAGTTGGGGTCATCTGTCCAAATTGTTTTCCCTCCCAGCTTCTAATGCATCCCCAGCCTACTCACTGGTGGGGTAGAATGAAAACCAGAAAAGGCCTTGACTTTCTACAGGCACCACCTGGAGAGTGAAAATTTGTAGAATTCACTAAAATGTTAACGATTAGCCCAGTAATTAGGATTTTGGAGATTCAGTGGCTGCTCTTAATTGCCTACCCAGATTATGACTGCAGTATGAATGCCTAAAGTGAGCACAGATCTGTATACACATGCTCAAAGCAATCCACATATTTCAAAAGATTAGCAAATGTATTCTCCGTGAAAAAAAAAAAAAATCTCAAGCAGTATTCTAAGATAATTCAAATTTAATATAGAAACCAATTTAATACTGAAAACATAAAGTGACAGTTGTAATGTCATCATTTAAGCAGATTAGCTTCATTTTTTTTTTCAATTACGAATAACATAGTCTAAAGTCTTAGATACTGTAATGTTTAGATTGTATCATTTATATGCATAGCATAGAATTATGAGCAGGTGTTTCAAGATTTGTGTTGGTCAGTCTAGGAGCAATGCTAGCTCTAACATGATCCTGAGGCTATAAGAAATTCTGAAAATTGTAGGGTACTGACCATTAAATCATAATCCAAATATAATCTCTGCCTATATACTCCCTAAAAAAACCCAAACAAACAAACCAAAAAAAAAACCCAACAACAAAAAGACCCAGTGTTTCTGTGTTTCTTTGGGATTTTATTTTCTTCTTCAACAACTAGAAGCCTATTTCTACATGTGATGCTTTGGGAGTTACCTGCCCACACAAATAATAAAATCACTCAGACTAAACTCAGCTGACTGGAAGTTAAGGATAGAAGTTAAAAGTAGCACAAAAACACAAAACTCCATCCAAAACTATCGGATTGCCAAGAGGATCACAACTCAAACCTCCCCCACCCCCTTCCCCCTTCTTTCCTTCCCTTCAGAAATAACCAGATCAATCCCCGTATATCTCACGTGATAAATCTGGAGAGAGCTGAGGTGAGATGTCAAAAAGACGACAAGGAGGTTAGAGGAAATAAAGGTTAGGTTGGATTAGAGTTAAGGCAGAAAGCAACCACAGACTGCCAGAGTGATAGCAGCAGAACAACAACTACTGAGAACTGAAATGTGTGTGAGAAATCAGTGTCTTCTCTATATGTGAGTAGTTGCATTTCTCAGCAGAATGAGTGATCTATGTTACTGTTGTTGTTTTTCTTTCTTCTCCCAGCTAAGAATTTAATTTCTCTCAGTAAAATATTCCAATTAACCTCAAACCAACACAATCCACCCCTCTATATCCCTCGGAGTTTTGCTGAGACCTATCTGTCAAATCTAAACAATATTTACAATAATGAATATTACAAGTTCAGTTCACAGTTTGCTCCTGCTATCTTGGATGTAGGTGATTCAAAAGCTCAGAAAACAGGAAACAGTTTGTCTCCTCACAGATGAGACGAGAACAGGGACTCGCAGGAGACATTTGGTTTGTGCTCACATACTCTAGATTCTCTCTTAGATTCTGTTTTTGGATACCAGGTGATACCTAGAACAGAAAACTCCTAGCGGCTTGTATTATACACTCTGAATTTAAACACTCTCAGATAAGGTTAAATTTCTTTGTGGAATACACTGGATTTCACTATTGTCCTGCATTATCCAGTATGTATGACCAGGACCTTCAGCAGAAACCACTCCTTGGACAGGTTTCGCTTTGCCCGATGGAGAAAATACCCAAACAGCTTTCCTAACAGATTCTTTTCATGTAAAAGAGGAACCTTATCACCATCTACTGTTTGAACCAAATCTGATTGTTCAGGTCCTCCTCTGTTTACTGAATCCTACTATTTACCAATCAGGTTGCTTGTGCTAAATGCCTGTCCCAGATTTTCCAAGTTCCACCTGCCATGGCCATTAGGGTGGTTTTCAGCAAACTGTTGTAGTGTTCAGTCTTTCCTGAAGCTGGTTCATAGTAGGGGATGTGGTAGATCCACTCAATACCGTGCTCTTTGGCCCAGTTTTGCACAAGATTGTTCTTGAAATGAGTGCCATTGTCTGATTCAATTCTCTCTGGAGTTCCATGTCTCCACATGATTTGTCTCTCCAAACCAAGAATGGTGTTACATGCAGTAGCATGTGGAACTGGATAGGTTTCCAGCCATCCGGTGCTGGCCTCTACCATCGTTAGCACATACTGCTTGCCAGAATGAGAACAAGGTAAAGTGATGTAGTCAATCTGCCAGGCTTCACCATACTTGTACTTTGACCATCTCTCACCATGCCATAAGGGCTTGATTTGCTTAGCCTGCTTAATAGCAGCACAGTTATGAATGACTTGGGTGATAGCGTCCATGGATAAGTCAATTGACCTATCTCGTGCCCATCGGTATGTTGCATCTCTGCCTTG
>VWZE01008207.1:59200-77168 GCA_013396675.1 Eubucco bourcierii
TGGAGGTGAGGAGAAAGTTCTTCACTGAGAGAGTCATTCACTACTGGATTGGGCTGCCCAGGGAGGTGGTGGAGTCACCGTCCCTGGAGGTGTTCAAGGCGGGTTTGGCCATGGCACTTGGTGCCATGGTCTAGTCTTGAGGTCTGTGGTAATGGGTTGGACTTGATGATCTTTGAGGTCTCTTCCAACCTTGGTGATACTGTGCTACTGTGACTTTAAAGAGGAGCTGCCACACTTGCTCTGTAATGCAGGATGCCACTGCAGCAATCCCTAAAATTGTGATCAAAGAGCAAAGTAATCAGTCTCAATGAGAAAACTTCTATCTTTTGGAAAAGTCTATCTCCAGCTTGCTACAGCTGCAAACTCAGGAAATTTCTTCCAACTTTAGTTTCCTAATTGGCAGTTTTCATTAATATCTTTGGTCAATCAAACTCTGTTCAGTCCTCTCCGGTCATGAGATCATTCTTTCCTTGCTTATTGAGATCAGTCTGCAAGACAGATCCCTCCCTACCTATAATCTGTCAGTCAGGCAAACCCAGCACTCTGCAAAAAAGGACATGATTAACTTATTAGGCATAAGGCATGGTAAAACCATGTTTCTTATCAACTGTTCAGAATCTTTCTGAAACAATATAGAAGACAATAAACTGCAACTAAACAAACATAAAATGCCTTCCTGTCTGTGAAGGGCATATAGACAAAACTTCCCTGATAGTGATAGGGTTTGTAAATACATAACTTTACACTTACCAGGCTCTCTCTGCAGCTAAGCTCTTAGAAGGTAATTGTTGAAGTCTTTCTCCAGTGATGCCATGAAAAGCATTCATAGTTTCAGTATGAGGGTGGGTCTGTGTTTTGGTCTGGCTGATAAGCCAGATGCTTGTCTGTATCTAGAAATCACTTCCAGAGAAGGGCAACGAGGCTGGTGAGAGGCCTTGAGCACAAGCCCTATGAAGAGAGGCTGAGGGAGCTGGGATTGTTTAGCCTGGAGAAGAGGAGGCTCAAGGGAGACCTTCTTGCTGTCTACAACTACCTGAAGGGTGGTTGTAGCCAGGAGGAGGTTGCTTTCTTCTCTCAGGCAAGCAGCACCAGAACAAGAGGACACAGTCTCAAGCTGCACCAGGGGAAGTTTAGGCTGGAGGTGAGGAGAAAGTTCTTCCCTGAGAGAGTCATTGGCTACTGGAATGGGCTGCCCAGGGAGGTGGTGGAGTCAGCGTCCCTGGAGGTGTTCAAGGCAGGTTTGGATGTGGCACTTGGTGCCATGGTCTAGTCTTGAGGTCTGTGGTATTGGATTGGACTTGATGATCTTTGAGGTCTCTTCCAACCTTGGTGATACTGGGATACTGTGATACTGTGAAATCAGAAGTTCTTTCCCCCAGCTTTTTCTAGTGTACTAACAGCATCTAATAATGAAGTGGTTTCTTCTGTGGTACAAATTTTTCTTCTGCTTTGCAGCATTTATCATAACACACACCTCCAATTTGCATATTTGTAGATTTTGTCTTTCATGCATTATGTCAGTACATTTAGCACTTTTCATTTGTTCTATTCAACGTTGATATAGGCTAAATATTGAATAAATCTCTTGTTCTTGTCTTATTTAGATGTTATTTTCAACAAAATGTAATTAATGTTCATTCTTTTAAGTCATTAAAAAAAAGTGTATGTAAGGGAGGGACTGTTTCAAAATTAATAATTACATTAATTTTGATATCCAGGCAGAGATTGTTAATAACTATGAAAACTGTTTATTAACATTAAATCTCACCACAAAACTGATATACAAGGTTCAAAAATGCACAGTTTGGAAATTTGTACATGCAGGGAACAGGTAAACTGGAACACTTTAAAGGCAACTAACATAAGCAAACATTTTTACTGGCAGAGAAGGTTTATATGCAGGAAGCTCCTTTCTGCTTATGGCAGAAGGCAATTAATGATTTTAAGAGGTTTGAAGTATTTGCTCACAAAAAATATCATGGGACAATACCCAAAGCACATGGTGGGCTGCTGCTGGGTTGGAAGCTGTTAGAAGCTTTGGAGTTTCCTCAAGCTCCTGGGTGCTTGAGATAAAGGAGGCAGACATCTCTGACCTGGTCCTGGCTCTCTTGGCAGCAGGCTCTCATGTGCAGGCAGATGTCTTGCGATGTGCAGTCCCGGCACGGTGTCACGCTGGCTGTGCAGGCCGAATGCGTGGAGGCATCAAAACCTGATCATGCTGCTTGGGGTCCCACGCAGCTCAGGATCGATGAGGTAGTAAGAGTACAATAGCAAACCCACTCAATGTGCTACCTGCTCATCCTTTATATCCATTTCAGCCCGAGACTGATGGGCCTTTGGACATAGATTAGCCAATCAGGATGGCAGTTTGCCCAGTTTGCCCAACACAGAGGGAGGGGGAGCAGGGGAGCATGCCTGGGCAAACCAGGACATGTACAAGCCCAGCTTTGGCCTATTCAGGCCTACCACGACAGTGTATACATTGTTAGGCAAGTTTTAGAACCTAAATTACTAGTCATAATTACAAGTGGGACTTTGCATTCATGTGTAGGGACTAGGAGATGGCAAAACAGCTCAGGTTGCCTTTTATCTTTAGCTAAGTACTGATACTGAACCTACTTGCTATTTCTTTAACGGGTGTGTTATTCCACTGCTAGGTGTTTGCAAACAGTTACTGAACATATGTTAGCTCAAGGTCTAGAACATTGCAGTCACTTTTCCTAGTGTCTTGCAAGAAGGATCTTATCTTTCTTCTTTGCACAGATATTTTGTGACAAGAATTTTTTTTTTCACAAATATAACTATCTTTTTTGTTTTTTAAGCAACATTCATATACCATTATAACCTTCCTCAGAAAGAAGCAATTGAAAAGAGATTTAAAACAAAATTACAAGCTCACATCTCAAAACACCAGAGCACCTATTTTTCACGTTTAGTTGATTATAAATGAGCAAGCTAAAAAATCATCATCTTAGCATGTGTGTGGATTTCCTTGTATACATATGCATATAATTAACAGCACACGTATTCCATTATCATTAAAAGACATGCATATGTGAAATGCATTTCAGTATATAAGGTACAGCCTAAAATGCATGCCTTTGGCTGTCTTCAGTGGGTAGCAGGAGGGAGGATGAATGCTGTGATAAGGGAAAGAAATAGGGGCAGGAGGAAAGAGCAAGTGAAAAGCAAAAGCTTATGTTTTTGTAATTGAGTGCTTAAAAGAATCCAAGATGGGAAGCAACAATGCTGAGACAAGAGACTACCAGACAATTTCTCAAAGTAGGTATTTTTTCCTCAGTCAATAAAGTGCTTTGTATCTATTTCACAGGGGAATGTACCCCATAGTTCACAAGCCATGAATGTGAGTGTAAAGAAGTTGCCCCAGGAATCCTTTCACCCATTCCCTATATAAATATATTAACAAGCCATTCTTCTCCCACTCAGTCCAGCTGTAGCCCCTTCACTGTGAATGGGAATATTTAATGCTGTCTGTGCCCAAGACCTTTCCTGGATATATGTAATGTCTCTATAATGTGTGTAGAGCTATGGTGAGTAAGACCAGGGAAATATGAAGAGATGAGAAGCTAATGTAAGGTTTTTATAAAGGATCATTCCTTAAAAGAAATTCAGATGTCTGCATAACTTATGAAGCATTAATACTTGGGGAAAAAAAAGCTAATTCAAAACACCAATACTCACAATTTGATAGTATTCCTTAAAAATATTGCAACAACTCTTTAAATTGAATTCATACTTAATTTATACTAAAACTGGTGACTCTGTTCTATGTTCAAGACCCAAAGTATTCTGAACACTTGATCTGCTACCATTGAATCTACAATGTAGAAAATTGTAAGTCAGTATGATTGAGCAAATGCACCATGAAGGAAATATAAATAACATGTTGTAATTAATCAGTAAGTAATAGTATTTAGAGAAATGCAACATTTGTCTGAATGGTTAGATGATTGGAAGCATAGACTTTCTTTTTTTCATGTACTCAAGCAATATTAATGATTCATTTGTCAAGGTTATAGATCAACATCTGGGTGTGCTGTAATAGAGGAAATAACATGAGATGGAAGGAAGCTATGATGTTTGATTTAAAAATCAGACTCTGAACTCCAGTTTGGTTTTTGTCTCCAATACAAATTTTCCATAATATTGTTAACAAATCCCACTAAAATTTTTATTCTTACTGCAAATGAACAGGCTTGGTGACATTATGCTGTGATTTGAGACTCTTCCTCCACACGTCTGTAAAACATAGTTTAGTCATGGATAGAAGTACGGATAGCATTATAAGGAAGAGATTCATTATGTAACTGAAGATTTGCTATGACTTCCTATAGTTTGTAGAAGTAGTGATTCTGCACTGTCACTTGAAATTACTTCCCAAGCACTCAGTAGGTACTGTTAAGAAAAAAAAGTGTTGCTCTCTATTTGGTGTACTCAGTGTTCCAGACTATGTTCCCCTTTAACAGCAAATTATATCTCCTTTGAAAGGGCGTTGACTGCTATTCCGAGGAAGGGAAAAAAAAATCCAAATTCCAACCAGCACAAAATGCTTCTTTCACTGGAATTCAACTTTTCATTGGAATTCAAGTCTTCTTACCCTGCTATTATCTTTTCTAGGAAAGCATGGAAAATACATGCAGTGAAAAATTTGAGTAACCTCTTGCTAACATTGCAAAACTACCTTGCTTATGAAGTCATGCAGGTTCACAACCAGCCAGCTGCCACAAGAATGATTGGGAGAATAATAAATACTTAAATAATGAAGTGTTTAGATACTAAAATGCTTGAAAGTGGAAAAAAACCCCAACAAATCACAACAAACCACAAACAAACAAACAACAAACATAAAAGTGCTGAACTGAGAGAGAGAGAACTTTGAGGCTGCATTTAAATTCTGCACTCCTAATATGACAAAGGGTAATTTAATCTGTTCCTTCCTTCTCTGTCCTTTATGGTTTACAAATTCCCATAGAAAGGGCAGGCAGTAGTGATCCTCAGATTAAATAAATTATTTCACATGTTCCTGATTTGTTCCAATTATTAGTATAGGAGGTGACCCAGTCCTGTTTTTGTAACATTTATTTGACTATTAGGGCTACTTAAGAGTGGTCATTTAACTTAATCTTATTTAGACTCTTCTAAGACACCAGGATCACCAGATAATTTAAGTGGGTTTTTTATACCACTTCTGTTCTTCCTGAACAGACAGATAGAATACTCTGAAGAAACAAGTGTCATTGTTTACCTCCATCTTCTATGGGGATCTAAGCAATATCCTTTATTATAACTCCTATTATTACATTTTCTTTAGTTGTTTATTCTTCTACTACACAGTAGAAGGTCTGAGTATCATCAAGTCTTATCAACCTTCATTAGATCATAGCAGCACAAAGATGTAGGCTACATTCTCTAATTATTTTGAGAGTTGCTTGACTTGCTGAAAGTACCTTGTTCATACATCCAGCACGGGATTCATCTGATCCAATGCAGGCATCTGCAATAGAGATGTCTACGCCTGAGTCAGCAGCATATATTCCCTTTATAGCCAGTGGAGAGAAACAAGCATTTCTAGAATATGGCTCACCACTGCTTAATGTGGATTCCCAAATTAGGTCAGATAAAGTACACCTTAAAGATTGTTATAGGTTTCTGGTTTTTTGGTTTTGTTTCTTTTTTTTTTTTTTAATTAAGCATTTTGAGTGACTTGTTCAGATATAGACAAATGATAAGCATTCCTGTCTTTCCAGACCTGCAAAAGGTAATTTTGCCTTATTCCTTTCAAGAAGAAAAAAACAAAAACAAAAACCAACCAAACAAAAAAAACCTCAAAACAAAACAACAAACTGAAACAAAAAACCCAACCAAACCTATGGATCTTATTTCTTTAACTTCAAGAGTATTTTTAAATAACTTTTATCTTAGTCTTACTTTGCACAATAAGAGTTAATTAGTTTTATTTTGTTGACTGTCTGTTTAAGACTGGTCATTGTGTTAGGTCCAAAGTTGATAAGTGGGAAGAATATGCAATTTTAACACCTAATTAAAGACTTAAATGGGTATAAATTAGAGTGTGTGAATTTATAAATATTCTTTGACTGTGTGTCTCCTGAGAGTACTCCTTTCTATGGGACAGTAGCTTCTAGCTATACTTTTGAAGACTCAAAGTTTACTCTTTGAAAAGAGAAAGCAGAAAATTACACCATAATGATATAGTTTTTTTAAAAAGTAGTCTAGCAGTAAGGTACATAGCTGGTTAGCTTTGATGAGTTCTTTGAAAAACCTTTAGATTAAAAAGAAAATTGAATCCAGATACTGAAGATAGGTTATTCTGTAACAGGCAGGTATCTCTTCTTCCTAGAAAAGAACAGCAACAAACAGACCAAGCTGTTTAGTGTACTTTAGCTAATTCATACTCCTGCATGGAAGGACTGGCTGGGATGTGAAAGAGTCTGTTTGATTGCAGTGGTGGTGGTCAAGATCTTTGAAAAAGTGAGGACAAAAGTAGAACTGCAGTCTTGGATGTTAGGAGAGCAGACCTTGGTCTTTTCAGGGACATGTTTGGACGAATGCCATGAACTATAACCTGAGAGAGAAAAAGGGTGCATAGGAGCTGGTTTATAGTCAAGGATCACCCCCTCCATTCATGGAGATATTAAAAATCTGGACGTGGTAGTGGCCAACCTGAATCAGACGACCTCTCTTGAGCAGGAGTTTGGGCTAGGTAATCTCAAGAAGTGTCTTCCAACCTAAGTGTTCCTATGATTCTGTGAATTTCAACCTAGACACATGCATTTAGATATTACAAATACAGTATATTTATGTCTGAACTAAAGTTGAACTGCAATGATGTAGAGTTTAGGACATACACAAAACCACATCTTCTAGGCACAAAAGCTGAGCGGAATATGCTGGACCTGACCTGTGCAGGTTTCTGATAGAGTCAATAAAAAAAATTTTAAAATTCTTCAGAGGTAATTCAGGGCCAATAATTAGCAGTGAGAGTTCTGATTCCCTTTTGGAAGAAGGCTCTTGCTTCTTGTGACTAGGAGGACCCCTGAGAAAACATACAACTCCATGGAGGTTATACAGCAGCCAGACAAGGGCTTTTCAGCTTGCTGCTTTAGACTTCATTGCTAAATCTCACCAAGCCCCATTTCAGGTCCTTTTTTTGGATCTAACCCAGAAAACTTTCTTCAAAGCCTGAATGGTGAATGAGAAAAAAAATCTTTGAGCGTAGTTGTCTCATTAAGCACCAAGCTGCCAAGATTAAGTTCAGAGATATTAGTCTGATGTTCTTTCATCTGCATAAATACATTTTTACAGGGCATTTGGCCTTTTTCATTCCCCTAGTTTTCTACTAATGATTGAACTTCAGAGGAACAGAGAAGGGCAGAGAGTCTGATTGAGAGAAAAGAGTAGCACTGGGAGAGTAACTCTTTCTCTGTAAATTGAATCTTTCTGACTCAGATTGTTATACATATATACGATATTAAGAGCAGAATGATTGACATTACAAAAAGAGAAAAAGACAGAAACATCTCCAGGATACTATAGCATTAACTTGCAATTTTAAATTAGATGAACTTTTTATTTTTTAAAAAAAAAATTTAGTTAAGTAAAAAACAGATTTAAAAGATATGCACTGAAAATAACCAGAAAGTCATAGGTTACATATTACATCTTAATGTTCCCCCCCCTATTTAAAAATATGTATTTCATTGCTATTATATCCAGACATTTCTATGTGGCCTGAAAAATAGACAAGAAATGCCTTGACCTATTCTTTGGATCTGAACCTTTTCCAAGCAGATCTTCAGTAAAACATCTACCCATCAACCCAGTAATTTTCCAGTCAGAGTCATACCACTACTCCTAGACTATGACAATGCCTTTATTTAGTAGATAGATGGGTAGTAGGTAGATGGATATTTTCAGTCTACAGAACCCAAAACAAAATCCTGAATATATTTGTTTCCACTTCCTTTAAAACTGTAATTTAAAAGAACTCGAATTCAGTTCCTTGATTTCTTGTTCTTGTAGGGCTACAAAGATGATCAGAGAGTTGGAGCAGCTCTCCTATGAGGACAGACTGAAAGAGTTGGGGCTCTTCAGCCTGGAGAAGAGAAGGCTTTGAGGAGACCTGATAGTAGCCTTCCAGTATCCGAAGGGGGCCTGCAGGAAGGCTGGGGAGGGACTATTTACAAGGTCTTGCAATGACAGGACAAGGGGCAATGGGTTTAAACTGGCAGAGGGGAGATTTAGACTGGATGTTAGGAGGAAGTTCTTTCCAGTGCGGGTGGTGAGACACTGGCACAGGTTGCCCAGGGAGGTTGTGGCTACTCCCTCCCTGGAGGTGTTCAAGGCCAGGTTGGATGAGGCCTTGAGTGGCTTGTACTAGTGGGAGGTGTCCCTGCCTATGGCAGGGGATTGGAACTTGATGATCCTTGAGGTCCCTTCTAACCTTACCATTCTATGATTCTATGATTCTATGATTCTGTATTTTTTAATGGGGTGGTACTCACTCACCCAGTGACAATGGTAAAGATAGAAAGCTTAAGCAGTTCAAAATCGCATTCATAAGTTAGATGTGAAGAAAAAAACTGAGGTTGAGGAAAGCATGACTATTTGTTATGGACTTGTTTTTAACTTGTTTTATATGTAGTCATGGAATTTTTAAAGAATGAGGATACTTAAAACTTATAAATATAATCAATGTAATTAAAGCAGACAATGATTTAAGAGAAGGAAGCATGTTGGTATTAGTAAATGTCTGATTTATTTGGTGGGTCCTTGCTGATTGGCAGCCAAGAACCTATGCAGACCCTCTTTCTTTCTGACTTCTCACGACCACAGGTGAGCGAGAGAAAGCAGAGGAGTAAGAAAGCTCATGGATCAAGACAAAGACAGGAAAATCACTCACATATCACCATCATGGCCAAAGCAGACTCTGCTTGAGGAATTTGACTTAATTTACTGTCAAGGAACATAAACATTTAGTCACTGATTCAGGTAATGGAAACAAAGATGACAAGCATTTAAACACTTAGAGAAAATATGTTGGGGTTTTTTTTCTTCCTTTCCCAAGTTAAAATTCAGTCTGACTCTTCCACTGTGGAGCACCTTTTACTTCACTGCTGCATTGTTCTTTTCCTTGTTTTTTCTTTCCTAAGTATGTATTTATAGAGGTGCTACCAGCTAGGAGGATGGGCTCAGTTGTGTCCTGTGATGTGTCACTTCGAACCAGTTAGAAGCAGCTGTAATGGTAAATGCCCACTGAGTAACTATCAAGTAACACCTTCATACTGTAAAAGTCATATGGGGAGGGAACAGAACAAGATGAGATAAGAAAGAGAAAGACTAAGAAGGATATGAGAAAACAAACCCAGTGTATACATAAAGATTGCAAACTTCAGGCAAACCTGTTTATTCAAAATCTCTAATGTGAAGAGTCTATCTACAAAGGAGCTGACCTCTATTGCTTCAGTGAAATGCTTAGGAGTAGTGTTAATGTAACTTAATGGCAAGATGCTTTAGTCCATGAACCATTAAAACTGGCAGCATTTCAAAAGTTCATGGACTAATGTCTATAGAATGTTCTTGATGGTGTCCATTTCAGATCCTGTGAGTGAGCAGAGATATAGGAGACCACCACTGTTGTCTTTTGTTTGGAATTCACAGTTCTCTTATTTATGGTGTTATGAGGACTTGAAAGTGTTTTCTTCAACATGGAAAAATAAAAAATAATGTGTTTTCAGAGAACATTCATTGTCTGGCTCAGAAGTGGGTTTTACTTCATCTTGGTGAGATATGGAAGCAAAAGTGCCTGAAAGATTTTGTTGCTTGGAAAACTTAACTTTGTGATTTTCAATTCTAAAATATGACTGATTGCTTCTTCATTCAGATTTCACCAGGCATAATACTCCCTTCACTAGCTAAATCTAATTCCAAATGCTAAATGCTAAACCAAACCCTGCTGAACAATCAGTAAATTGTGATGCAACTATCAAAGGATATGGTCCCTACACTTAGTTTCCCTGATGCTTCTCAGTAGTGTAGAGGCTGTCATTATATGTAGTGGGGATCTAATTGAACTGGTGTATAGTGTTGGAAAATTACAGTCCTGATAGTGAAATAAGAGCTGATATGATTTTGCAGCACTAGTAGCACAATTCAAATCTCATAATGTTAGAGGACTGTAATTTCCAGAATTGATGGAGGAAGCTCAAATGTATATTGAAGCCCCTTTAACTTTGCATGTTTGATATCTACTCCTAAAATGGAACTTTTCTATTTCGGAGTCTACTGGTGTATTACTCACTTTCTGCAATGTCATTGACAATCATGATCAGAGAGCTGGAACCTCTTTTATGAAGACAGGCTGAGAGAGTTGGGGTTGTTCAGTCTGGAGAAGAGAATGTTCCAGGGAAACCTTCTAGAAGCCTTTCAGAATTTAAAGGAGGCCTACAGAAAAGATGGGGAGGGAATATTTTCCAAAGGCATGTGGCAATAGGATGAAGAACGAGGGATTCAAGTTGATAGAAGCTAGATTTATATTAGATGTTAGGAATACATTCACCAGGAAGGTGGTGAGACACAGGAATAGGTTACCCAAAGAAAGCATTCAAAGCCAAGCTAGATGGGGACCATAATCAAAATAAAGAAACAAGTGCCTCCGAACATCTAAAAAAATCCTTAAGTGCTACTTTGAATTGATTCTTGAAATTGTAGGTTCAGCAGTAATTTTCAAAATTTCTGTGAGGAAAATAAATCTGATTGTACATGTCTACTCTTCCTGTTTGATTTAATATCTGAGGATATTCATATACAGTAGTTTTACATAATAATCACTAAATAGTTAGTAATCACTATATATGAGATATTTTTTAAAACATGTTGAATTAAGCTTTGGCATAGGTTTGTTGCAGATCTCTTGCAGGCACAAAGAGTGGCACAAAAAAGTTCAAGGTCAGATGTGAATGAAAATAACAAGCTGTTGTCTAATCTTTTGTGCAGCAGCAAAAGGTGAAATGGAATTGAGAGAAGTAGCAGCAGCAGCAGATTCTTTTTAAGTAGTGCCAATATTCATATCTGTTAGTTTACAGGATGCTTTGTGATACAAGTTTTAAGATCTATAAACATTGCTAAGTTTAACCCCTAATCTTTTCAAGAGGAACTAGTAATATACATAGCCCCTGTTTGTGTATCATGGCTAAAAAGCTTCTGAGGTAGGCACCCAGAACAAAACACTAAATTAAATAACAGCATTTCCTCTGGCTAGTACATATGCAGAGTTTGGTGTCTCCGAATGATGCCTTAGAACATCAGCTTGTTCTAGAGTTGTCTAGATATTCTCCTAAGGAAATGTTTAAAATTGGAGTTTATCTGAAAACACTTTGGTGCCTCTGATTCTGAGACCCGGTGTCCATAAATCCTTCCAAGTCTAAGATTCTGTAAAAATGCAAGAGATCTTAATGTAAGGAAAAACACCATCCCACCTTTTGTGTTATTATTGAGATATAGGTGCCACAGTTCATCTGTTTTTCAGGTATTCAAACATCTGTTTCATTTATGTTGAAAATGGACTGCCTATCAGACTGCTACTCTTTCAGCACTCTTGGTGAATCCGTGTCACTGCAGCAAAGAAACCATTCTGCACTATCAGTGTTGGTGCCTTAGGAGAGTAACCAGGCATGCCAGCACATTGAAGAATGAGGCACTGTGCAACAAAGATGTATTCATAAGCCAGACATTAGGATACTAAGGAAGGTGTGCTGGATTCTACTCCTGTGATATCAGCGCACTTTAAATCAAACACTTCAGAATTAATCATTGTCAGACAGGAAACTAACTTCTGACTATTAATCCTTGTGTTGGTAACTTTGACTTGCAGAGAAGAAATGGAACTGTTAAAAACTTCTTCACATACACTCTGATGAGGCCTGAAGCTTCCCTCTTACTTCCCCCTCATTTTAATTTATTGATGGTATTCAGGATGGCCGCAGAATCAAGGGGTATGTCAGAAGTTTGTTTTCTTTAGAAAGTGAACTCCACAAAATCAGTTGAAAACCTTTAAATAAAACCCGACCCTCTGTCATGTCAGAAGCTACACTACAAAATAACCAATTCCACATGATGTTCATAAAAACCTCTCAAACATAACCCTCAGCACAGAGTTATGCAAAGCTACTCAAAAAGGAAATTCATATATCATTGAAAGCACTTGAACTGTGTTGTGTTTGCTCTTGAATCAAGTTGACAGGGTGGCAAAAAAAAAAAAAAAGGACTTGTCTTTGTTCCCACTGTGTCTAGAGCTGGTAATGTCTTTTGTGCACTTAAAAAAAGGTAATAGAAATCACTGCTTCCCACTACCGTTTTACCTCATCGTTCTGCCAATGATGGACAAATCAGGTCACTGCACAGAATGCCACAACAGTGTTGCTGCCATGCACCAAGTTAATATGGGCAGAGTTGTAATAACAGCTCCAACGTTTACCTCAAATGAACCTATGAAAGTGTTCCAGTGTTGTGTAACCATTTTAGAGTGGCAAAAAAATGCCCCAGGAGTTACAAAAACACATATTCTGGCTATTAGCTTTTAAGCCCAGTAATGATGCTCTGAAGAAATAATGGACAGATGTTATGCTAAGACATTTCCTGTGTGTTCAAGAATTCTTATACAGCTGCATAGTTCAGAAAAGTATAACAATTAAGAAAAGAAACTGGAGGTTTAGAATCTTTCTACTACATTATACTTCTCATAAAAGTGCTTGGGAAGTGCTGTTAAAATGCTTTAAATCTCAAAATTTTAATGTTTTGACAATTACTAAATCAAAGTGACAAATAGCTAAATAGAGTTATTTGAATCTCCCCAACTGACAGGCTGAATTTCAGTATCATGAAATCGGAAGCTGCAGAAATATTAACATCATCTTAAAGAATGTTAATAAAGGGAATGTCAGTGGAGTCTGAGCTGGAGTGCTAAAGTGCTGCTAGCAATGGCAGAAATATTTCATGGTTTTTCTAGTGTGACCATTGCAGAATACCACTGTTAATTTTGATTAATATAGATTTAAATTTGCTTTTTAGATTTAAGTGAACATGCCTAGCACTAAAAACGTCCTTATTTTAATATCCATGGATTGTTTAAAGATGTTTCTAGGCCAGTTTTCTTCATCTGCCTCTACTTCAGCAAGTGCAAGTTGGTTCATTATTTCTATTTTATTTTCACACGTGGAACATCCCTGTGCAGTACACTATTGCTATGAAGCAAGTTTGCACCTTTAACTGAATTTCCTTTTGTTCAAAAGTAAATTTTCTTTCCTCCATTACAGAGGAAGAATTTTACCTTTCAGAGAGAAAGGAAGAAAGTTGGGATTTTAGAACTGTCACAGAAAATGGTGAAACAATCGCATCATCAGACATAAGATGTATCGACCTTATGAAAATATTGCTTGTATGTAATGACAGAACAACCGAGCACAACTCAAAAAACATTCAGTCTCTTTCCTGTGTTGGCCTTCAATATTGTTGAACTCAAGCAGGTAGGTCCTATTAGTCCCAGAGCAATAATATTCTGGGAGATTTAGTGCTTTTCTGTGGTCTACAAAATGTCTCTTCCCCATTATAGTTGCAAAAATTTATTCTACAGTCCAAAGTACACTGTGTGAATAATTTGTAAAGTGCTGTGGAATAACTTCGGATAGACTTTTTTTATTCTGTAAACCTGTTATATTTCCTTTTCTCATTCGTTTTCTACTCAGTATTTTTCTTCATGGCAATTTGTTTTGTAGCTTTTTACTAGACTGCTTTCATACTGAAAGTGATACAACTAAATCTTGGCTGGTTTATAAAGTTTTTCATCTACCATACCCATTCCTGCAATTTTATCTGTTGAAGTAAGTGTCTCTGTTACTGACTATACTAGCAGTTCATTGCCAGCTACAGGAAAGCTAATATTAGCTTTGAATGAGCATGTCTAGTGACATACACAAAATTTGGAGGGAGAATGGTGAATTATACAAAGAGGCAAAGATATCCACCAGGAAGCCAGTACATCTGTAGCATCTCTCTAAACTGCATGATTCATTTAAAAAAAAAAAAAATTACAGAAGGTTTCATATGAGGTTCAACTAACAGGCCACAGCTGGGTATCTAACTACCTGTCACAAGTTACCAGCAGCATTGTAATAATTCCTGCTGCTGCCTCCCTGCCTCTTGGACAAGGTGTGTTTGGTGATTTGAGTGCAGCAGTTTTAATGTGACTGAGGGTCTCAGAGGCTTGCATGTCTGCAGTGGAAGCAGGTGAAGAGAACACAGGATGTGTGCATTTTTTGTAGGTGTGTACATCAGTGGGTAATCACTGATGTGCATCAAGATGGAATAGTTGGTGAGCAAGACAAGAGGCACAGCAGCTGAATTTTGGAATGCCCCTACATCTGAGTTGGATCTGAAAGAGACATGGGGTTCTGAGAGTAGGCTGCTTAAGAGACAAGAGGCCAATGATAGCTACTGGAGAGACCATGGGATCTGAGGTGGGCTATTGAAAGATTCAGAGATCTAAACCAGTAGTAGAGCATGTGTTACCTGTGTCTATGCAAGAGGTAGCTAGGAGACTAGTTAATGAACAAGGTTAGGGTGCAAAGATGGTTGCTAGAGAGATCTATATGTATGAATGAATATGTATATGCATGTGTACATGCAGACTGAACCACCAGCGACTAGAGTGGAACTGTGGCCTCAGAGACTTTTAAGTGCAGGTAGCAGTGTCTGAGGAAGCTGGGGCTCAGGGTAGCTACTTGGCAGCCTGAATGCCTGTGTCTAGCTGCTGGAGAGATGCAAGTTGTATATGTGCATTTTCCACTAATGGGCTTTCATTCTGGTTAGCTGGAAAGGGAAGCAGAATGAGTCTATGTGATGGTTTGGGAGTGACACACTCCACAACCCTCCCCCGGCCAATGAAATCACCCAGACTAGACTCAGACAGATCAAAGTTAAGGAATGAAACTATATTTACAGCTTAGCACAATTTACAAGTCTACATGTATATATACATACCATACAGTTGTATAGAAGTTTAAAGTAATACAGAAACAAGAAATTGCCTCCAAAACAATCAGGTTGCAGGAGGATCCTGACCCAAACCTACCCCATCTCTTCCCCCTTCTTTCCCTTCCTTCAGAAATAACCAGATCAATCTCTGTATATCTCATGTGATAAGTCTGGAGAGATCTGAGGTGAGATCAGCAAGGAGGTTAGAAGAAATAAAATAAAATACACCTCAGCTTACTTCGCTGATTCTTACAGTGTTGAGGTCAACACAAACATTGTAACATGGAGTGCAAGCTTTTGTGATTTCAGTCTGCATTTTATGTGTCATTTAAAGTATTCCAAGGCAAATGCAAGTTCCTTAGGCATTCTATACTATCCTTTCGGGTATTTCAGTATGTAAATCTTCAACAGCTTTCTCAAAACAACTCACTAGAGGCTCAATGAAATAAAGGCAAATAAATGTCTTTGACAATGATTGAATTTAGAGCTGTGAAGGGATACAGTAATTTACTGAATTTGTTGGACATTTATTTACAGTTTTACGAAGCTTTCACTTGACCATATTGAATTTAATCACATCTGAAATAAAATTTCTTTGAAAGCTGTGTGGAGAAAAGTTAGATGTATGCAAGATCAGGTTCTGCAGAGGTTTAAACAATGGAGTGAAATAACTATTAACAATTGTTACTGAGTTTGTTGAGGAAGTGTAATTCATTTAAATTGTTGATTTATGTATAGTAACTATAGGTTTATTGTACTGTAGATTCTGTTGAATCTCATAGAGATTACACTTTCTTGTAATTGACATTGGTTTAAGATTGCAGAGTCATGTTAAAATGTCTTCATTGTTTGGTTTTTGGTGTTTTTTTTCTCCTCCTTTTTCCCTAGTATAATTGGTTCCATACTTCATCCTTGAAGGTAAAATTAATACAAAAATCAAGTACAGATGATACAAACTAATCTAATTTTAAAATCTACCCAGACATAGACATCGAATAAATAATGATTAGAATGATTGTTTTCCAGCTCAAGCTCCCTGTTGAAGCAGATCTATTTTCACAATTAGATCAGATTGACTATGACTTTCTGACTAGTTGATTTTTGGAGCCACTATAAAGGCAGATTACTCAGCCTTCCTAGGTGATTTAATTGTTTCCATTACTCTCCTAGTAATTTCTTCCTCTTGTATGTGCAGTTTGAACTTCCCACCTTTGCATTTGTAACCATTTCTCTTTGTTATATAATCTAACACTACCTATAAGAGTTTGGTTCCACCAACCCTGTGACCTCCACTCAAGTAAATGTAAAATGTCAATAAAGACTCTCTGAGTCTTTATACTAGCAGAGACTCAGTTGCCTAAGACTCTTCTTACAGCTTTTGTGCCCTGGTCTCCTGAACATGTTATTTAGACAGACTGTGTTGATGGGCCAAGACCAAAGATATGAATTTTGATAAGGCCAGGTGCCATATTCTGCATTTTGGCCACAACAACGCCTGGCAGCACTACAGGCTTAGGGCAGAGTGTCTGAAAACCTGCTCAGCAAAGAGGTATCAATTGATAGCTGTCAGAATGTGAGCCACCAGTTTTCCCAGGTGGCCTCTATCAGGAATAGCATGGCTAGTAGGACTAGGAAAGTGATTTTTACACTTGAATTCAACACTGGTGTGGCCACATTTTGAGTACTCTGTTCAGTTTTGGGCCCCTCTGTAGTGGAGGGGTAATTAATTATTGTGAGATTTTTTTAAATTAATATAGTTAGTTAATATTAAATATTCAGAACTCATGGCACCCTGATCACCAATTTAATGGTAATCAGTTCTTTGCATCACTCATGGAAACTTTATATACAGGAAATAACAGGACCTAGAAATAACTAGTAAATATATACATTAATTGAACTCAATTGAACTGGCAGGGAAGGCTTGCAGATAGTGAACCACTTGCGGTCAATACACCGCTTGCTCACTAGATGGACTCAAGGAGCTGCATATGACAGTAAGCAATTATTGATTACAAGAGGTTTTAAGTATTTCATCACAAAATAGTATTTGACAGTACTCAAAGCTCATGGCAGGCTTGTTGTTGGTAGTCTCAAAGCCATTAGAGGTTTGGAGTTTTCCTCAGGCTTCTGGGTGCTGGAGAAAGGAGGCAGATGGTCTCTGACCTGGTCCTGGCTCTCTGGATGTATCTCCAGGGCTTCCCGTCTTGGCAGAAGGCTTTCAGGTGCAGGCAGGNGCAGATAGTGAACCACTTGCGGTCAATACACCGCTTGCTCACTAGATGGACTCAAGGAGCTGCATATGACAGTAAGCAATTATTGATTACAAGAGGTTTTAAGTATTTCATCACAAAATAGTATTTGACAGTACTCAAAGCTCATGGCAGGCTTGTTGTTGGTAGTCTCAAAGCCGTTAGAGGTTTGGAGTTTTCCTCAGGCTTCTGGGTGCTGGAGAAAGGAGGCAGATGGTCTCTGACCTGGTCCTGGCTCTCTGGATGTATCTCCAGGGCTTCCCGTCTTGGCAGAAGGCTTTCAGGTGCAGGCAGGGATGTCTTGGAACGTGCAGCCTCAGCACAGTGTCACACTGGCTGTGCAGATTGATCACGTGGAGGCATTTAGAGCCTGATCCTGGTCCCTGGAATTGTTCCACACAGCTCAGTATTCAATAAAGTAGTAGGAACATGGATAGAGAACAGATACAACGGTGGAGCACACATATAATAGAAGAACACGCCTTGTAATGACAGAGCACACATTGTGCTCCCTGCTCATCTCCCTTTATTTTCCATACAGCTCAAGACTAATGGGTCTTTGGACACAGAATAGCCAATCAGAATGGCAGTTAGCCAGACTTGACCATATTAGGTGAAGCCATAGGCTTGCTTTACTCTTTTTAGGG
>VWZE01008207.1:81821-112137 GCA_013396675.1 Eubucco bourcierii
TAGCTTAATTTTCTCTATTAAAACATTCTAATTAACCTCAAACCAGCACAGGAGGTGTCCCTATCAGTGTGCAGTAGTTCTGGGGCTTAACACAACATACAAGCATATATTTACAATATATTACAGATTTTTACATCTATATATAGTAGTATACCAGTTAAAAGTAATACAGAAACACAATAGCCCTCCCAACAGAGTGCCCAGGAGGGGCTCCAAACCACCTTTCCACCTTCTTTTCAACCCCCTCCCTTATCCTCAGAGTCTGCCTTACTGGCAAGATGAGTTGGAAGAATCGGCAAGGGGGATTAGAAGGAAATGATTAGTCGGATTATGTGCAGGGTCAGGCAGAAGCAGTTAATACTGCAGAAGCCAGGGAGAGACTCAGACTTCCTTATCTCTGTGTCCTTGCTTTCATACATCTCAGTAAAACTATGAGTGAAATAGACATCACTTAATTTTCCTTTTCACAGCAAATGATCTGTTTTTTTTCTCATTAAAATATCACAATTAGCCTCAAACCAGCACAGTAGGACATGGGGGTTGATCTTTAAGGTCCTCTTCCAATCCAAATCAGTCTGATTCTGTGATCTAGCTGTCCAGTTCATTGACTAAGGAATCTATGAAAGCAGTGGCTCTCTTACTGCAAGAAAATGAAGCTTGTGCTTGATTTAATTTCAAAATGAATCTGTAACAATGAATTGAAAGCAGATATTGCTTGGAAGAGTAGGAATAAAGTTGATAAAATGTATTTAGACAGTCAATAAAGACATATGTGTTTCATTCAAAAGGTATTACTTATCCAAAATGTAAAGGAATTTTTTTTAAAGTTCTGTNGAAAATGATGAAATAAGGATAAATTATTTGACTCTCTGTTTTTCTAAACAACCACAAATAACACATGAATAGGCCTAGAAATTAGTACATAGGCTTTTGCAAAAGCAATAAAAGCTTCTACTCAAAATCCAATATCAAAACATCTACCTTCTTTAGGTTTTATTCAGTCCTTTCAAGATGTCAGAGCCTATGGAGAACCCTTCCCACCCCTGATTTCTTTTCTCTTTATAGGTATCAATGTGAAGGCTTTCCTTTTGTAAAGTTCTGGATTCCTCAGTGTCCCAGTTTGAGGCCATGAGCTACCCAGGACTGGAGGACAGAAATGACTCTTACTTGAAAGACTTCAAATCCTTCAGCAGGTGTTCTATTTCTTCCTTGTAATTTTCCCCAAGACAACTCTGTCTTTAGCTCTCAGCTTATGCATTGAGATAAAAGACTGTAATTTCAAAGGTAACAATAACATTCTGTTATTAGCTTTCTGCTAATAATCTTTTCCAGCCCCACAGAAAAATAAACAATCAAACAACAGTAAATGAAAATGCTTCTATATTATTTAGGAAAACATTTTATACACAAAAAGCATCTGCCAAACAAAAATAATGTATTTTAATATATGCATATGTCAGAACCAGTCATGTAGTCTAAATAGAAAATTTATTTTAATGTTTTAATTTATCACAGTTTTCCAACACACCTTTAAATCAGGAAAATAAGATATGTCACATTCTACAAAACTTGTTCTAAGAAAACTAAAAAGTAATCCACACAGGAGAGAAATCAGAAACCTAAATTTTTTTTTTCTTTTTATCTGCTACATTGGTTAACAGAGAGTAATACAAATTGACTTCATACTTCATCTGTCAAATACTTGACATCTCTAAAATCTTAAATCATTTTAAGTAGTGTTATGATTTTTTCTAAGCATATAAAGCAGCCATGGATAGTAACAGGCACACAATCATAAACACTAGAAGTCTTTTCAGAACAAGCACTAGTCAATTGAATGGAAGAATGCTGACTTTTTTAGTAAATTCAAGGAGAAGTCATTTAAAGCCAAATTATTCCCATCAGCTGAAGATTGAGTGACAGCTTATTCCCCTGAAGATTGTATTCAGATCTTCTTAATAAGTCCATTGCTACACTACAGGGCTACCCTAGGCTTTGTTTGTTTGTTTGCTTTTAATATTTCTGTGTCAAGAGGTAGCATCTGTTCCTCAGAGGTACATATATGTTGATTTTCTTCTTTGAGTTATGCAGTGGGCCAAATTCATACCTTTTTTTCCTTATTTTGATCTCCATCTCCTACTGCCTCCAAACATCTACAAAATACCAGGATTTTTGTCCCTTTGGCTTTGCTTAGAAATTGCCTAGTTAAATTATGTGAGGAGACATATATAAGAAAAGCAACCCAATATAGTTAATTTGCTTAATAAACCAAGCATTAAAATACCACTACCAGTTCTTCATCAAAATATCATGAACAAGAACCTGAAAACAAGACCAATACCCTCTTGCCCTTTGAGAAGTGTAACAAATAGTGCAACTCTTTTATACTTCCTTATAGGTCTGTGAATTTAATGTTTCAAAAACCTCATTCTTTCAGAAAATGACCAGGTGTTCCAAAAGCAGTTGATTTTTACTGGGATGGTCCAGTATTCTTGATGGCTAAATTAGAAAGAACAAGTGTTAGTTTTAAAATACATAATTTCTTCACTACTTTCAATTTATTTTCTTCTAAATGCAGTCTGTATAAAAAAGAACAAGAACTCAACTCAGTTTGCTCTCAGATGTTTTGTATGTCTATCCTATTCTGTACAATGCCAATGCAGACTACTTCAATAAATGTTGTGGATTGCTGTAGTAACAAGCACACAATCATAAACACTAGAAGTCTTTCCAGAACAATACAATGCAGACTACTTCAATAAATGTTGTGGATTGCTGGACAAGTGAAAACCTTGCTAGAATTGGTTGTTAAGTCACTTTTCGAAGTGAAGGTTTGAAATAACTTTCAAAAAGAAATAAATCACCCTCTGCAGAAATACTCATCTATTGCTCTGTAATACGCGAGTTGCCACAATCTACTCTATTTGAAACAAAAGTAGGATCAGATATTATTAAGCTGCAATAAGGGAAACTGGAAATGCCAGAATTTTAAAACAAGTGAGTGCTTGTAATGCAAAGATTATACATCCCTTTTTCTAACCCAGATGTAAACTTTGACCTGCTCTTTGGTTTCTACCTTTTGAATACAGAACACCTCTGAAAGTGTATCTGAATTTGTTGTCTACAGATTAGCATGTTTTTTAAGACAACTACTCAAAGTCCTTTTGAAGCCTTCCTCTCTTACTTGCATTCATCTTTACCATACTACTTTACAGAGAGAATGGCAGACAGACAGTTAATGTTATGTGTCTTTTCTCTCTTTCCTTTCAGCATTTGAAAAAAAAAAAAAAAAGAAATAACAAAAAAAATTATTGGTTGCTTGTCATTTCTCTACAGCTGTTTTTAGTAAATACTAAAATATTATGTACTTGTAATCTCTGTAATCTTAAGAATAATGAGAATTTAAAGTATAATTCTTCACTTAAAGTCAAGGTAACACAACATTTTTTTTCTACTTGCAAAAAAAAAGAAGCAAAGGCATAGAAAATGAAGGAAGATTTTATCTGAGTAGCCCTTTAATGTTTTCCTTCTATATAGAAAAATCCTTAACTACCACTTTCTCCTTTTTTTTTTTTAATCTCAGGAAGAAAGATTGACTACAAAATTCCACCATTTGAAAAGTATTGTCTCTTATTTAACAAGCCATAAAAGACAATCTATACTTTTATGGAAAGTTATACTCTTATATGAGTAGATTAAAACAATTTTTTAAGTTGTTTTTTCATTTGAAATGTATATTTGTTTTGCTCTTGCTAGATGTAGGAAAAACAGTTAGACTAGGATTGACATAACTGGCTGAAGGGAGAACCGTTCAAAATTAGTAACGATATCAATTTTCATATCCAGGCAGAGATTGTCAATAACTATGAAAACTGTTTATTAACATTAAATCTCACCAGAAACCTTATTTACAAGGTTCAAAAATGCATGGTTTGGAAATTTACACATGCAGGGAACAGGTAAACTGGAACACTTTAAAGACAACTAGCATAAGCAAACATTTTTACTGGCAGAGAAGGTTTGTGTAGTCACTTACACCACTTGCAGTTAGTTATTCTGCTTAGCCACTGGATGGACACAGGAAGCTCCTTTCTGCTTATGGCAGAAGGCAATTAATGATTACAAGAGGCTTGAAGTGTTTACAAAAATATCCTGGGACAATACCCAAAGCACGTGGCAGGGCTGCTGCCGGGTCAGAAGCTGTTAGAGGCTTTGGAGTTTCCTCAGGCTCCTGGGTGCTTGAGATAAAGGAGGCAGACATCTCTGACCTGGTCCTGGCTCTCTTGGCAGCAGGCTCTCATGTGCAGGCAGATGTCTTGCGATGTGCAGTCCCGGCACGGTGTCACGCTGGCTGTGCAGGCTGAATGCGTGGAGGCATCAGAGCCTGATCCTGTTCTTTGGGGTCCCACCCAGCCCAGGATTGATGAGGTAGTAAGCAGGCCCAGATACAATAGCAGAGAGCACAACAGCACCAAGCCCAATGTGCTACTTGCTCATCCTTTATATCCATTTCAGCCTGAGACTGATGGACCTTTGGACATAGATTAGCCAATCAGGATGGCAGTTTGCCCAGTTTGCCCATATTAGCTGAAACTGGGGCTTGTGTCCACTTTCCTGTGGCCACCATCCCCAGCACAGAGGGAGAGGGAGCAGGGGAGCATGCCTGGGCAAGCCAGGACATGTAGTCCTGTAGTACATGTAGGTGTAGCTGGTGTAAGATGTACACATCCTGGGCATTCAAGCCAAGTTGAAATCTGGGAAGGCCACAAAGGCACTGTGTATCCCTGAGCTTTCAGCCAGGAACCTGGGCTGAGTTTGGGAAATCCACAAAGGTATCTCTGTTGATTTGCATCCTTGAGCATTCAGCCAAGTACCTCAGTTGAGCCTGGGAAGGTAACAAAGGCAATCTTTATTGATGTGAACGAGAGAGAGACGATTTAGACTCTCACAAATCTAAATAACATTAAAAAAAACCCCCACAAACTGCGAACTTAAAATGTAGTTTAATGTGTCTTTATGCCCTGTTATAGCAGCAAACATTGACAGATGAGAGAACTAGTATTACCATGTTCTCTTATTTGATTTAATCTTAATTAAACTGTTAATAGTTAAAAGAGTAAGTTTTGTCACAAGAGGACCACTTGATAGACCTCTTCATTGCAGAATGCTATTCTTGATAGAGACAAGCCCTCTATTTGTCATTCTCTGTTCTTTTCTTTTTACATGTGTATCACCATAGACAAATGTAAAAAGCAAAGCATATTAAGAAGGATGGTGAGCATGAAGGAAACTACTGTGGTAATTTCCTCTTCTAGTCCATATTAAGATAAAGACCATCAGCTGATGTAGAATCATAGAATCATCCAGGTTGGAAAGGACCTCCAAAGGCCATCTAGTCCAACCTCCATGCAATGAGCAGGGGCATCCTCAACTAGATAATGCTACCCAGATCCCCCATTGTAAAGAATTTTTATTTGGATTTAATAGGAATCCACGAAGACAGATTATTAAAATGGCATAAAATACGTAATAGCCTTAATAGTCTTAACAAGAAATTAAGTGATTTGGGAGATACTAAAGATAAAATTCATCACATTGACATCAATGTTAGGATATTACTCATACAAAATAATGATATGGATTAATATATAAAGTAAACTGAGATCTTGTTTGCAAATACTTTTATCAGTCATTCTAATAACTTCCTTTCTGCAATTAAAGAAGGCAAATTGTGGTATTTTGTACATCCAAAAGCTCTTAATGAGAATTGTGAACAGGTACATAGCCCTTTGAAAATAGCTAAGTGTAAAATAATTCTTTTATGTATGTGAAAACTCTGCTTTTTGCAATTTCTGCAACTTCAACTCCTTTATATGGTATAACGTGCATTTAAACTGACTAAGATGCTACTTTTTTGTTTCAATTTATTTGAGGCTTCATATATGAGCAAACAGAGATCATGGAACTATAGAAAGCATACAGAAAATTAGGCATTACACTTAGCCAATTTCTGCAATCTTGTTACAGCGGAGTAAGTGTTTTACTGCTGCATTTGTTTTTTCTTACACGCTTCACAAACCATCAGTTAAATAGTTTCAGTTGCTTAGTACTAATAAGCAACTTTTCTAGTTCTCTTTTACCATGTGATTTGTTAGGGGTTTTTTTAGAGAGATCTCAGGTAATGATTGCAGAATTCTTTCTGAAGTATGAGCTATATTGCAGTGAACTGAAGAGTTAATACAGAAGTCTTCTGATTTAATATCACAATTTAGATCTGCTGGTGAAATTGAATTATCAACTTAAATGCAGTTCCAGTGCAGATTCTCTTTAGCACAATTATATTTTATGAGTGTGGAGTGGGACTGATCTTTCCAAGTTTAGTTCACCTAGAAGGTAGGGGTATAGCCTAAGGTAACTGCCCTCAGATCTTTCTATACACACAGAAGAGAAGCACCCCAGCAGATAATTAAGTCTGTCTCAAAGCAGAGCACTAAGGTAAGAGTAATGACAGTGTGATCTATAAGTATGCCCTGGGCGATATTCTGTAATGAGACTCATAACCCTGTAGATATCACAATGCTCAGCGAAGAGCTAGAGACTCTACTAGAAAACGATTCAGAACATCCAAGTTAAGCTCTGGAGGAGCATCTGCCTTTCCACTGGCTTCAAAGATATTAAGAATAACAAATGAACTTTTGACAAATCCTCTCATTTTCCACTGGTTTTATAAGGCAACCTTGGTGACCAGCATAATAGATGTGGGTTTTTTGAAAGCTAAAATTATGAGACATGAATACTTGATACAGTTTCTTCTCGGAGAAGGCTTGCATTCCAGAAGTTTCCTTTTTTTCTTTGAATGACAATAGCAAAGTTTACATCACAGCTGTACATTCTAGTTTATACCTATATGGAAACTCTACCTTGCTAAAAAAGAAGAATCCATGGCTGCAGCTTTCTGTTCCTTAGATAAGTGGCACCCCTGCACAGGCAAGAAAGGCTGATTTTGAAAATTAGTGAAAAGCAATCACTTGAAGATAATTATAGGAAAGTTACATCTGTGGAGCAAAAGAAGCCCTACTCTTCCTTCCTTCATTGATTTAAATATCAGAATCTTACAACATCTTTTCAGTTGTATCCTACTTCTTCTTCTATTTCTTTGGGAATTGTTGGTTCTTTCACCAATCTTTCTGTTTCTTTGAACTGTCTAGCTACCATGAATTAAGCTGAAGATAACCTAAGATATTTTAGGTATTACAAAAGAAATTGTCTTTATCTCATTGTGCAATAATATCATTTTCTGAGATAGCATTTTTTAATGCTAAGAGAAAGAAATACAAGAAAACAATTTAATGAATGAAAAAGAATTATAAGAAAGAGGAAAAAAAATATCAGTAGAGGGATAAAGGTTGTGTAACATACTGCATAAAATGTACCATGAAAATGCTTGTAGTTACTCAAAAGGCAAAGTGATTTTTATTCCATTTAGCAAGCAGTTCACCTGAGACAGAGACTCTTTCTTGGGTGGCTAAAGACCTTAATTCAAGTCCAAAATGGTAGCATAAGACTGGGCAAGATTTCGTCTAATCTGTTAATATGCATTAATATAATATTCTGATCTTCTAATTATTTATATACCAATATTCAGATTTCAGAGCAATAAATGAACCAAAACCAACATCACAACTGTCTTTACATCTTCCATAAATTCCCTATCTATATTCTATAGAAATCAAGGCGTGGAAATTGGATCAATCCTGACAGAATTTAATGAAATCAATGGACTTAGCAGATGATCCTATTTTATGACATTGTTTGAATGTATTTCAACGATAACTAATTTTGTATCCTGTTGGGGTTTTTTATGGTTTTATGCTCTACAATATGTTGTTAGTTTTCTCTTTAGAAGTTCTACACGACATACTTCTTTTTTCTTGTTGTTGTTTGTATTAACTCAGCAAGCAGGTCTTCAAATTATGCATATGCAATTTTTGTGTAACATTTAAAACACAGCTGGATATGGTCTCTCATTATTACTTAATACAGTTCCATTTTACATGATTTGGACAATTACTCTATTTTTGTTGTAATTTTGTTGTAATTTTCAAAGTGCACCACCGGGCAGCATTATTGAAAAGATTAAATAAAAGAGCTATGATTAGTCAGTGTGACTGCATAACTGTTTTTTCTTGAGAGCATAGACTGTGCACTGATATATCCTTTCAGAGCAGCCACCTCTTGTACAGAAGGAGACCTCTGGAAAGATAATGTTGTAGTAAATGTACTTTATGGGAATGATATTTGAAAAAAATCTAGGTTTTTCCTAATTAGTACAAAATTCTGAATCTGTGCACCAAGAAAGGTCCTGTAAGCTTTGCTGTTCAGGAAGTACTTTGAAACTGTGGTTTAAAGTGTGAACTGAATTCTAGTAGCAGTTACCTAGCCTTTTCTCCATTTCTTTCCATCTCTAGCTCCAGACTGCTGCTTTTAAAAACAATCTTCTTGTCTTTCCCCAAGCAAATATAGTGAATGTTTTATACAACTTTCAAAATATAACTTTTTAAAATGTGTTTGTCAAGACCAGTAAATAAATAATTTCAGAAATCATACAAAAATTTTCCATTTGGTTATTTTGGAATGGCCTTTCATTATCTGTATGTTTCCTTGAAAGATGATAGTAAGCATAATTATTACAATTCTCTGCTGTCCTGGGACTTGGATAGTTTAGTAGTTAGCTGACATCTTCCTAGGAAAAATGGAAAGCTTACTGTCTTCACTTGAAAAGATTACTTTTGATAACTGGAGAATATGGTCATCAGCTGTTAAAATCTAACCAGAGAGAAGAGTAGCATAAGGTCACTCATTCATATTTGTGAACACCAATCTTTTCTGCAGATATGCACTTCATTGGCACAACAAGAGAGCTGAGCCAAGCGCCAATTTTTACCATCTCATCTTTGACTCTCTAGCATTACTCACAAAGTGGCATGTTGTTGTGACCTGAAGGGTTATGTGACGGTTTGGGAGTTCCCTGCCCCCCACACTTTGTAAAATTACCCAGACTAGAACTCAGCCGGCTGGAAGTTAAAAGATGAAGCTATGTTTACAGCTCAGCACAATGTACAGCAGATATATACATTATATACAGGAATAGTTACAGAAATATACAAATAAAAGGTAATACAGTAACACAGCACCCCTCCCAGAAATCAGAGACCCCAGGAGGGGCTCCCAACCACCCTTCCACCTTCTCCCCACCCCTGTACCTTACCCAGGATTTGCCTTACACGCAAGGTAAATTAGGAAGATTGACCAGGGAGGTTAGAAGAAAAGTGGTTAGTGAGGATTAATCGGCAGAGGAGTTAGAGCCAGAAGCTGCTAGATTGCCCCAGCAGCTGCTGTTCCAGCAAGTGACAGACAGAGACTGACCTTATCTATATGTTTTGGTTATTGTTCCCAAACAATTCTCCAGCAAGCGTATGAGTGAAGTAGACATCACCATGTTTTCTTTTCACAGCCTATAGCTTAATTTTCTCTATTAAAATATTCTAATTAGCCTCAAACCAGCACAGGTTACCTGACCTGACTGTGTAGAGATTGTGACCATGTGTTTTTAGGATTCACTAATGCATATTAAGAACATGGAGGTTTTATATCCTAAATTTCTCTATTACATAACACCACAAATAACACTAAAATTTCCATTAACAAGTAATCCACTGCAAAGTCACTACTAGCAAATATGTCTATGATTAAGAAGGTGAATATATATAATATATTATAGTTATGAGATTACATCATTTTCAAGGATGCATCTAGTCAAAAGTCCTAGTTCCCAAGTTCACAGCTCCCAGGCTGACAGGTAGTTCCTTTGTCAGTATTCCTCAGCAGGTATTTTCTCCTGTTTGGTGATTTTCCCTTTCTATCCATGCATCTAGTCAAAAGGCCTAGTTCCCAAGCTCCCAGCTCCCAGACTGACAGGCAATATCTTTGTCAGTATTTCTCAGCAGATATTTTCTCCTGTTTGGTGATTTTCCCTTTCTATCCAACCTATCTTTATGGCTGCACCTACCACGTGTTCACCAACGGACAGTTTAAAATCTGAAGTCTTATTGTTTTCTGCTTAGATGCCCATTCGTCTTCTGTTCCAACATAGATATGGCACATATTGTTAGCAGTCTGAAGTCTTGTTGTTTTCTACTTAGATGTCCCTTTGTCTTCTGTTCCAGCGTAGGTGTGGCACATATTGTTACAGTTGGACTCTATGATCTTAAAGGCCTTTTCCAGTCTAAATGATTCTATGAATCATGTCTTTATGTCTGTGTGTGTTTATGTGGAGGGCACATAAGGAAAAGAGCAAGGTATCTTCCCCAGTGACACTGTGCTAATCTTCTTGATGACACCAAGCAAGCTGTCCTTGAGCAGGAAAACTTAAGGAACCAGGTATCCATTAAGACAAGGTCCATTGTACTCTGCTCACTACTCAGACTGTGCAGTTTGTTAGAGCACATAAGATTATTCTCATGTTAGTTTAGTCATATAAATGTTTAATCTGAAATAGTAGGGGCAGCTCCTGTGCAGCCAAATGAGAGAGAGAAACCTGGAGAGACACTTACCTTATATGATGCACACCATTGCTTAAATGGAATAGTCAGGATCCCTTTCTGGTGATATGTTCCTTTCATCAAATACAGATTTAACTTGACATGACTTTCAGACAGTTAGAATCTCCTGCTTCTAATATAGCTTTGATTTGGGGGCATTATGTACCTTTTCTGTCTTCCTGTCTTTGTGTCATCTTTCAGGTTCTCTGCTGTGGTTTTTGGTGTACTGTGACTCCCAGTCAATTCAGCTTGTCAGATTAAAGCACTGCTGCCCATCCTTTTTCAGCTTCTTTTTGGCCATCTTTCAATTGCTCAGAAAGTACTCATTTACTTGTTAAAAGATAAATTGAGAGCTCATTGAGTTTTTTTGTTCCACATGCCTACTATGATTTGATCTTCTCTCAGATACTCAAATCGTTATGGGTATATTTATCTCTAAATTTGTCTCATTACCTGTGTGAGATTTCTTGGTAGCAATGCAATCTGGCTGCGATCCAGATCAGACAGAAGAGAATTATCTGCCCATCTGTCAGGTGGAGCAAGGTTCAGTTTCCATCTGAGCCTTTTTGGCTATGTATCCAAGCTGTACATACACTGTAAAATCCATTGCAGGGAAAGTGTACTAAATAGATAAGTAGAAGTGGAATTCCAGGAAGATAAAAAGAAATAATAAAATTGAAAAATGTACACAAGTAGACAATTTCTACAAAACATTTGAAAAATGCAGTGAAAGAAGTCTTGCTTAAGTATTATTTAGGTATCCTTAGCCTTACTTAGCCTGACTACTAAACTCTACAATACAGAAAGAGTTCACTGAATGTGTGCCCTGAAAACAATGGATCAAAAGATCTGTCTTGCATTTAGAGCTTTTAAAAACTTTTACTGTTATCACTTGATGAGTCCAGGCAGTTGACAGACTTAGTGATTTTTAAAATATAATAATAACCTGGGTTTTCTACATTTTTAATATCATACATTGTTTATTGTATTAAATATCTTTAAAATCTAATTAGATTACATTTCCTAGAATCATAGAATGGTCTGGGTTGGAAGGGACCTCCAAAGGTCTTCTAGTCCAATCCCCCCCTGCAGCAACCAGGAGCATCCTCAACTAGATCAGGTAGAGCCTGGTCAAGCCTCACTTTGAATATATCCAGGGATGGGACCTCAACTACCTCCCTAGGCAACCTATTACAGTGTTCCACTACTGTCATGGTAAAGAACTTGTTCCTAACATACAATCTAAATATACTCTTCTCTAGTTTGAACCACTGTCCCTCATTCTATCTATTTCGTAGATTAAACAGCTATAAAAGTATAGATTATATATATTTGAATTAGATTGCTTTGTGAATTTGTAATTTTTGAGACAATATCTTCAGAAAACTGTTACTTGCAAAGCTTATTATTGTTTTAGATTGATAATTATTGAAAACTAAAATCCGGTTTTGGATGACTAGCAAACAACTTTGCAGCCTAGGGAATAACTGTGTAGGACAAGCTTTGGTAGTAACCTCTAAATAATAGTTTTATCTTGAAGTCATTTGACAATGTGAATCCTCTGTGTAGACCATAAATAGTAGGTCTAAATGTTTTCTTGTGATGTGGCTGTGAAGAGGTCAGTTAGCACATCTATTCATTTCAAATTGCTTGCACTGACACCAGACCTGTCCCTTCCTCACCACAGAGGGAGATGAAGAGGAATAATGAATGAACTAAAAATAGAGGAATGAATCTATTTGAGGATGACCTGATAGAAAGTCATAGAGAGGAAAGGCAGAGGAAACCATTTGGATATTTTCTGAACAGTGACCTGGGGTGACATCTTGCCTCTGTTGAAGACATGGTGTCTTTCCGCTGTCCTCGCTGTCCTCAGAATTTCCCCTTTCTTTACTCAGTTTTAGAATGCTTCTCGTTATTTTTCTCCCCATTGATGCTGAGTTGATCTTTAACCCTCACACTACAAAATTTAAAAAATCTAATTAAAGAGAAGTCTTACTTATCCTAATAAGAAAAGAGACCAGATGTTAAGTTCATCAGGGTGCAAACACATACTCCTATGAAGAACTCAGGAAAAAGTAGTGGTGACAAATCTTTAAATGAAATGTTTTGTTAAGCCCCTGTCACTGAGACAAAGGAGTGTGGAAAGACAAAACAATTGTGGCAAAAGGGCAGAGAGCCTTGAATTCAAATATGATGTATCTTTGAAATTATAAATAAATCCAAAGCAAAGAAAGAAACTTGAGATGTTAGAATCTGATTTACCTTTTATAGTGTTATTTAATCCTAGTGAGAGTAAGAAGAAAGGGGAAATTGAAATTTTATTTATGGTGTAAAGCATTTTTAAAAGTTATCAAAAAAAGGGACAAACTCCCTACATAGTTTCAGTTCAGAATAACTGAATATTGTAGAAACTCTGATTTCTGACAGAAATGATAATGTAACACTTTGAGGGTTTATTATGTGCTGATTTCTGGAAAGTGTGTAAATAAAATATGAAACTGAGAAGAAGCACTGGAGGATGAGGGCAGGAATGTGCATACACGGAGTTCACTTTCTAGCTCTAAGAATATGGCCCAAAAAGTGACCAAAAATAAACATTGCTCCACACCCCAAGAAATAGGTCATGTAGTAGTGTCTGAAAAGCGTCAGAGAAATCAGGCCAAATCTGGCAGCCCAGCAGAAGGAAGGCTGCCATGGCTCCCTGCCCTTAGATCCATGCTGTGCAAAGGGGAAAGATCACTCCTTCCTAGTGAAGCCTAGGATACTGTTAGCCTGCATTGTCATGTAATCAGGAAAGATCTTCTAGAGTCTGTTAAATCTGAAATTATGCACTCTTGTACTATGTCCAGAGAATTGATATTGGGAAGGAAAGAAAGATGGAAAAGAGATCTGAACATACTCCCAAGGATACCATTTTAACATTCATTCTCAAACAACATTGATTTTCTAGTTCCATTTTTTCTGTATCATAGAAACATAGAATAATTTTGTCTGGAAGAGACCTTTATGATCATCAAGTCCAACTATTAACTACTAAAGAAGTCCCTCAGTACCACGTCTATACACTTCCAGGGGTGGGACTCTTCCCTCATCAGCCTGTTGCAGTGCCTAACAATCCTTTAGGTGAAGAATTTTTTCTTATTATACAACCTAAATCTTCCCTGAGACCACTCACTTTGAGGCCATTTCTTCTTGTCATATTGCTTGTTACTTGGGAGAAGAGTCTGACCTCCCATCTGCCAGCATGGTATTGGAGGTGCAGCTTCATCAGTGATAAGCTACAGGATACTATCACTTTCCTAGTCCTGTTTGCCACATTCTTTGTGAAACAAGCCAGGAGGCTGTTTGCCTCCTTGGTTACCTGCCATATTACAGCCAGCTGTTGACCAACAATTCCAGGCCCTTTTCCACTGGACAGTTTTCCAGTCACTCATCTCAAAGCATTGCATAGCATTGCTGTGTCTCAGTTGCAGGATCTGGCACTTCTCCTTGAATCTCATGTCATTGGACTTGACCTACCACACCAGCCTGTGGAGATCACTTCATAGAACCTTTCAACCTTCAAGCAAATCGATGCTTCTGTCCAACTTCATGTCTTCTGCAGACTTACTGAGGGTACACTTAATTCCCTCATCCAGATCATCGATAGAGATATGAAACAGAATAGGCTCCAGCTGAGGAGAACCACTTGTGAATAGCTGCTGACTGGATTTAACTCACCACCACTCTTTGGGCCCAGCCATCCAGCCAGTATTTTATCCAGCAATGCATATAGCTATCCAAGCTTTGAACAGCCAATTTCTTCAGGAGAATGCTGTGGGATATGATATCAAAAGCTTTATTAAAGTCTACATGGAGTCTAAAGTCTAAACATCTACAGCCTTTCCATCATTCAGTAAGGGGGTCCCCATGTCATAGGAGGAGATCAAGTTCAGTGAAGCAGGACCTGCCTTTCATAAATCCTCACTGACTGGGCCTGATCACCTGATTGTCCTGTACGTGCTTCATGACAGCACTAAGGATGATCTGCTCTGTAACATTCCCTAACACTGAAGTCAGGTTGACAGGTCTGTTATTCCCTGGACCCTCTTTATCGATCTTCTTGTGGACAGTCTTCACATTAGCTAATCTCAGTCAATAGGGACCTCCCCTCTTAGCCAGGACTACTGGTAAATGTTGGAAAGTGGCTGGTGAGCACTTTTGCCAGCTCCCTCAATACCCTTGGGTGTTCATATTTGATGACAAATTCAATCCTGTGTGCTACTGAATTTGGAAATAAAAATGTGACGATGAGCACAGAAAGAGAAATCACTCAAAGTTTAAAACATAGTTAAGTGCACACCTGTAATTTTCCTCTGAGGTGTACTGGCACACTGCATGTCTAGGCACTCACTGAGGACAATGTAGGAGGAAAGCATTTATAATTGTTTGGAAGAGTAGAACAAGGTTTTCTGAAGTCACACTTCTAAATGGCCAAATATTTTTGCAGTTACTGCAAGGCTATGAAACAGCTCTAGTGCAACCAGGTTTTTCCTTCAGGCAGTGATATTTCTCACGTGACATGCATAGAAATAAATTTGTCCCAGAGTATCAGCTTAAGCATTTGTGACTTAACCTGAGAAATTTAAGAAATACAAAGCCTTACAAACTATAGGAAAGAAAGCCTGGCTCTCAGGTAGTGTGTTTGATCTATAATTTTGCTTTGTTGTGCATCTAAAGCAAACACTAGCTTTCTTTTTTTGTTGGTTCTGAAGAACTTTTCAACAACAACAAACTACTATTACTGCTTTTAAACACCTACATAATAATCATCACAACATAAAAAAAGCACAGAATCTGTTCTCTCTTACTCTAGAGAACTTAATTTTCTGACACAGGAAAGTGTAGAGTCAGCTGTAGAGTTAGCAGAAATTTAACTACCTGACTCAGAGTACAAAATTGCTATTAGCTATTTAAGAATAGAGAAAAACAAAGACCACCCCATCAGCACCCAAGCACTTCAGTTTCTAGAAATTGTTCTGTGATGGTTTGGGAGTTCCCTGCCCCCCACACTATGTAAAATGACTCAGACTAGAACTCAACCAGCTGGAAGTTAAGGACTGAAGCTCTATTTACAGCTCAGCACAATGTACAAGCAGATGTATACACTATATACAGGAATAGTTACAGAAATAGACAAGTTAAAGGTAATACAGCAACACAACACCCCTCCCAGAAATCAAAGACCCCAGGAGGGGCTCCCAACCACCCTTCCACCTTCTCCCCACCCCTATACCTTACCCCAAGGTTTGCCTTATGTGCAAGTTGAATTAGGAGAATAGACCAGGGGGGTTAGAAGAAAAGTGGTTAGTGAAAATTAATCAGCAGAGGAACCAGAGCCAGAAGCTGCTAGACCACCCCAGACGCTGTGCTGTGTCCCCAGAGAGAGACAGACAGAGAATGCCTTATCTATGTCTTGGTTATTTTTCCCAAACAATTTTCAGCAAGCGTATGAGTGAAGTAGACATCACCATGTTTTCCTTTCACAGCCTATAGTGTAATTTTCTCTATTAAAACATTCTAATTAGCCTCAAAACAGCACATGTTCCCACAGGAAGCATGCACCTAATGTTAAAACTGACCTTTGCTCCATGTCTGGGGGAATAAAAAACAAAACAATGATACTGCTCCAGCATACTTGGAGGAAAAAAACAAAAATATATTCTGGTCCAAGATGAGTTAACGAACTTGATTGTGGAGACAAGCAAGGAACGACCTGCATAGCCTCAACTAGTGTCATTTTCCCATCCATCTGCACTTCAGTATTTCTGTACTTTCCCCTTCTGATTTTAAATTGGTTTTCTTAGTTATGATAGTTTTATAGAGCTAGGGAGAGAAAAGTCTCTTGTATATAGTCCTCATATCAGTAAAACTACAATATATTGTTTATTTTTCTTCTGTGTGGATAAATTTTTGGTAAAAAATAGTAGCCTAACAGCCATATTTTTAGATTTCTACTAATTTGATAAATGAGAGATATTTTCAGCTAAATAAATTTAAAAAAAAACAAACAAAAAACCCCCAAAACCCCAAACAACCAAAAAAAAGCAGACAAAAGTACAAGTAGCAGTCTGTTTAGAAGCCAGGGCTCTGTATTTGGCTTGCTAATTTAATTGTAATGGATGAGGGATTTATTTAGATTTTTTTTAAATCTTGGGGTTTTTGGTTTTGGTTTGGTTTTGGTTTGTTTTATCCTGTCGATGTTATAATCCTTTACATTAAACCCTTCAAGTGTTAGCATAAGGATTAATAACTGGCATTCTTTTCCTCAGTCCCTATGATATAACAAAGAGGGAATGGAAGGGCAGTGCACTCTTTAACCAGTACACAGATTTTAAACATGCTGAGACAGAGCAGTTTGATTATTGGCATCGCTCCTTGTCTTAGCAATTACAGAGTCATAATTCTCATGCTGATGCTGGTGGGCTTTGGCAGAGCTATACAGTACTGAGACTTACAGATGTTGCAGAGGACATGATCTTGACATGGATCACCTCATCTTTCATTGTAGGAGCTAATGTATACAAGCAGAGGTGATAGTCTACATGTTAGAGGTGTAATTGTTTAGCTGAATGATGTCGATCTACTGTTTATAATTCTTTGATGATGCCTATGGTTAAAACAAAGAGCAACACAACAAATGAACACATATAGAGCATAAAGAGAAGAGCTCTGACCCAGTCAGCAACAGTATTTATTGTACTCATTAGATATGAAATATAAAGAAAATTATCCATATTTTGATGGTTGAGGGCAACATGATGAAAGCATTTGAAATAACACACTATTTGNAGGAGAGCTGCTCCAGAAAGAGCTGCTCCAGTAAGAGTTCAATGTCTATTTTCTCCATTCTTCAGCTGGGAACTAAGTGACTGCTAAATCAACAGCAAGAAGAGATCATTCGAGCAAAGTTACAGGCTTGGGAAATAGTATCTAGAAAGCAGCCTGGTGGAAAAGGATCTCGGGCTGCTGATGGATGGCCAGGTGAATATGAGCCAGCAGTGTGCCCAGCTGCCCAAAAAAACCAACAGCATCCTGGCCTGTATCAAAAACAGGATTGTGTCCAGCAACATTAGGGAAGTGATTGTACTCCTATACTCAGCCCTGGTGAGGCTACAGCTTGAGTACTGTGTTCTGGGTACTACAGTGTACAAAAAACTTCCTGGAGTGTGTCCAGGGAAGAGAGATGAAGCTGGTGAGGGACATGTCGTATGAGAAGTGGCTGAGGGAGTTGTGATTTAGTCTGGAGAAAAGAAGACTAAGGGGAGATCTTATTGCTCTCTACCACTACCAGAAAGGAGGTTATAGTGAAGCTGGGGTTGGTCTTTTCTCCCAAGTAACTAGTAACAGGACAAGATGAAGCATTGCCTGGGGCGGTTTAGATTGGACATTAGGAAAAACTTCTTTACAAAGGGAGTGGTGAAGCATTGGAAAGGGCTTCCCAGAGAGGTGGTGGAGTCACCATCCCTGTGTTCAAGAGGTGTGTACATGTGCCACTTCAGGATATGGTGAAGCGGTCATGGTAGTTGGGTTACGGTCGGACTAGTGTAACGGTAGGTATTGAGTGAGATTTTATTTTTGAAAACTTAATAATAATTTATTAATTTTATATTTTTAACCTTACCACAGACCGTTATCTTTAACCATGGGTTAATAATGAAAAATATTACACAAATGAATAACAGAGGATCTAGAACACTTAAGAAATAACTAGCAATAATATAGCAAACATTAAACTTAATTGAACTGGAAGAGAGGTTCTTGTGGTCATTTATACCTGTTGTCTACTAGAGGGGCTCAAAAGCTCCTTTCTGCTTAAGGCAGAAAGCATTTGGGTTCAATCAGACACAGAGTTTACAGAGTTTTGCAAAGAGGGTTTTGAGTATTTACTCACAAAAGTTATTTCCAGATTCCCAGAGCTAACTACAGTTTCCAGACAGTTCCCAAACACTTGAAGGGAGTTCTGTCATTATCTTGTCAGCCTTCTAGATCTTCCCAGGCTCTAACAGGGTGCTGGAAGAGAGGCAGGTGATTTCTGACCTGATCCTGGTTCCTCTTTGACTCCAGACTTGGCACAGAGGTCTGAAGAGGTGCAGGCAGGATGTCTTGCAGATGTGCAGATGGGTACAACGTTGTGCTGTCTAAGTGATCCTATTGTGTGAAGGCACTTACTGCCTAATCCTGGTAAACTTGAGGCAAGGCAGTTTCCAGGTATACAAAGCCAAAGTATCAGAGATTGTTACTATGTAGCAGGCAGAATATTGCAGAGCATGGCAGGATGCAACAGCAGAGAGTAATGAGACAGAAGCTCATTGAGGAAGAAACAATGGCTGAAGTACATTGAGGCAGAGTACCATAAGGCAGAGCATATTGTCTTTACTTGCTCAACTCTTTTTAGCAATGTAGCCTGACACTAATGGTTCTTTGACCACAGATTAGCCAATCAGAATGGCAGTTTGCCAAACTTGACCATATTAGGTAAAGTCAGGGCTTACTTTTACCTTTTTAGGGCAGAACACAAACAAATGTATAAACACATGCAGGTACCCTGTTTACAAGTTTGGAAGGAACATTGTGGCACCAGGCCTTTTACCTTCTTTTTGCCCAGTTGTTTTTCCAAAAAGCAGAAGAGAGGGAGAGCAGAAAACATGTCTGGGCAATCCAGGACATATTTAGGCCTATTTTGGCCTTCCATGAGAACTAGATAATCTTCTAGGTATTTTCTAGTCTTAATGATTCTATGATTCCGTGATTTGCAGAAAAAAAAAAAGATTAGATTAAGAAGTGCATATGGAGACATAATCCTGAAGGTATGGTGTGAATGAAGAGATAGAAAAGCAGAGAAAGAAGAATCTTAGCAGTATGTTTGTACATGTAGTGTTGCCTTCTGAACTCAAATATTTTTGGTATGTGCCCAATAATGCTGAGGAAGTGACAGTAATCATAATTCACAGTGACTGAAACAGAATAAACCCTGAAACTCAGAGCTGGGGCTTGGCAAATAAAAACTACACTGTGAGAATGACCAACTGAAGAGTAGCAAGGCATAGGACTGTGAAGAAAGTATCTTATTAATTTCAACATCTTCTGCTTCATAAGAGCTGTCGTGATGGGATTTTTAAAGCTTCATATTTACAACCACATTATAATAGATATTACTTTTCATCTTTACAGTAACTTCATAGGATTTTTTTCTTTATTTATTCTTTCATCAGCTCAGAAACCAAATAAGAAAATATAAGTATTTATACCATTTCCTCAGCAATGGGTTCATAACACAGAGGATGCTACCTTTTAGACAAACCTCATGTTGTTTGGAACAAATAGTTTGGCAGGGATATGAAAAAAAAATACTTTTTTACATTTAAAAGCTTGCATTAGTGTCTGAATGGTTGATCTTACAAAAAAAGAATTACATTAGTACTGAAGCAAAAGTATTTTAGTGTCCAGATAGCATTATTTTGATTCTAATATGTATCAAAGAGATAGAACATTAATCTTCTGGTAGTGTTCACTTCTATGCAAAAAAATCTATCTTTAAGGGACCACCAGTGAATGGCTATATGGTGCTAAGTTGCCTGTAGTGCAACTACAATTGCATGTGCAACTTAGATGAAGGAATGATGCACCTGCATCCTTAGATGAAGGAATCAAAGATTCCCCGATTTCAGTCAATCTTAGTTCAGCACTCTGCAAAAATTAATGTAGACTCACATTGTAGTGTACTCTGAAGTTATTATTATAACTTCTCAGGTCAACTCAGGAACTATGGATATGGAGAGCAGATATCTCATTTTAGGCAGGTGATAATAGAAAATTAAATTATTTAAAATTATTGTTACAATGGTGTCTAAGACAGGCAATCTATTAAAAGATCCAGGGTAAAGACAGATGATTCATGGAGGAAATATTGACTGTCATACTTAAGCACTTCAGATTCTAAAATGGAAACAAATAGGCAAGGATATTCTTTCCTCCTCTGAGGAAAATGAGGAACTGTAAAATGGATTCATGATACTCTTACGATGTTTAGCTAGAAGTTTTGCTTTCACTGTGTGATGAGAAGTGTTTATCCAGGAGAAACTTAATTTAATGCAACCAAGGAAATATAATCACTTAAGCAGAACTCACTCTATCCAGAAAACTGGGAAGACAGTCCAGACTCCTAGAAGCAACATGTGGTGCAAGCCAGCATAAACATTTGAACAGCAACTGATCCTGGAAAATAAATTGTAGCGACAGTCACCATAAATTCAATTGTATCATGAGAACCAGACCCAACCAGTAAAGTACTAAAACCAGCCTTCCTATATTCACTTTCAGAATGTTGATGTCAGTGTACATATTTGGAGTATGAGAAAGTCCCTTTCTTAAGGACTTTACAGTCTAGCTGCATAAGGTAGCAAAGTATTTTTCTACTTCTACGAATTGAAAGCACTGTTAAGGTTATGACCCAGACAACCCAAACACTGAGCTTTAGCATTATAAAAAATGAGCTTTAGCAGTGTCAAAACATGTATCTGAGAGTGTGATCTACAGAGGTCATTGTCCAAAGTCATAAGGTCAGGAAGTATAGGTTCCTATTATCCATTTGTCCCATATGGAAATCCAGAATTCAAGCACTTTTATACCCAAATTGCCTCCCCCACAAATTGCAACACACTTCTAAGCAGAGTGATAAAACTGGACTCATTCAACACCACAGAAAGAGAGAATAATCCACCTTCAAAATGCACCTAGTTATCTGGCAGAGAGCACCCTAGGAAGTAAAGTTTTCCTTTTTCCCCTGTGAAGCCAAACCTGTTGCACGCAAAGTGATATCTCCAGTGGTGGAGAAGCCTCTTCCAGAGAAAAAGTCCTTTTCACTGATCCTGAGAAAGCTGTTCTGCTACCTGGTGGTAATGTAGAACCACATTTCCAGCCACAGGTGACCAAACTTAGTGGACAAAGTCTGCCCAAAGCTTCAGATCTTCATCCATTTCTGTTCATGTCCCGCTTGTATTAATGCTTGCTTAAATGAAAAATAGACATTCAATGAAAGACACTTCTGTGCCACAACCTACCAACAAAAAACACAACCAAGACCAAAAACAAGCCCCATCAAAGTTCTAACATAAACAAACACAAAAAGCAAAAAGAAACTCTGTGTTTCACTGCAATAATAAATCAAGACCCTTTTCATAGTATATTTTTCACAAAACTTTCTGTCTCCTCCTATGGACTTAATTCTTCATAACCTTCTTTCTCACCAAGAATTAAGTTAAAGCAAGTAAGAAGAAGCATAATAACATAACTTTTCAGCTACAATAAATGATCAAATCTCCCTTCCTGACCTTTAACAAAACCATTGCACTGAAAAAAATTCAGAATGTTCATTGTGTACATTTCTACAAATTGCTAGTGGTAGTAAAAAAAAAAAAAAAAAAAAAAAAAAAAAAAAANTTTATTTAAAAATATGTTGCCTTCATATATCCAGATATAATGGAAAAAGATGAATTTGTGACAAGTGCTTTCTCTGTGGAGCTGATCCTGAATAGCTTTACCTAGGGATGCTCTGTGAGAAGTGATATGTCTCAGGATGAGCTCATGAGTGATCAAGAGTACTTAATCACACAAAACAGGATACGCAAAGATAAACTGTAGCAAATGAAAAGAAGTATTAAGTAAAGCAATCAAGATTTGTGATTTGAGTCTGCCTTGATTGTGGCAACTTAATGTTTCAAAAGTAAGGGGTTTTAATTTCAGATGAAGCAAATAAATGCTTACACTGTTTTACTAAAAAGATTGTGAATTCCAGAAAGTCTGTGAACCTTACCCATGTCATATCAAGGTTTCATGTTCACTTACTTCTGAGGAACCTAACACAATGTGAACAATTATACTTGACTTCTGGGTTTTGCCCTAAAAATGTATTGTGTCTGACTATTTCTCAGATTTACATAGGACTCTAGTTCCCACTAGTGCCAAACGGCAAAAAAAGGAAAAAATATGTTTACTACATTAACTGCAAAGAAAACCTTTAAGAAGTTTCAGAATAATCCCCATCTTTGTCCTTTACATATGCTTTCAAAGAAAGTAAACTGATGGAAGGAGGAAGGAGAAAATAATGGCTTAATTGTGCATGGGGGCATCAAATTAATTATTAAGCCAATTAATATATTTCTCATATTTAGCTTATAAATTCCTTCTTAAAACTCCAAAACATACAAGTTCTCTGAACAGTTAGAAAGATAAGAAAAATCAAATTTTTAGATGAATCCAATCTTACTAAAGGGTAAGAAAAGCATTTGTCTGAGTAAGCATTTTAACACACACAAATGTAGCTTTAAGAAGTAATAACATTAATGTAGAAATACTAAACATAATTCATATACCTGGCATATCCAAGGCACCTACAAAGATGGAATCTATGACACAGTTTTATGGCAAGCCCATGCTGAAGCTGCAGCTGGAAAGGAGTAGCATATGATGTCTATGTTCAGGCAATTGTACCATTCTCTTCTCAAAGTTAGGTTTACTATAATGAGGACTTAGGTTCCTGTTAAAGATATAGATAGCTACATGCATAGATTTTAAAAATTATTATTTTTTGTATTTTCTTAGTAGTTATCCTATCATTCAGATTCTGCACTGAACTTTCAGGAAAGTACCAATTTCTCTTACTAGAATATTTCAATAAGCCTTAAACTACCACGAGGCTATGCTAATGAAAAGCTACACATTCTTACATTTCATTATGCTAACCTGAATCAACAAAGCTATTTTATTTTCTAGTATCATGAAAGTCAGTTGTTCAGATGAGCTTTGAACACATTTGGTGTCATCTCAAAATTAAGTTGCAGCCAGCGAATGTCATCAAATGGAAGAAGATCATTATAGATTTAGTTGTGTATTAACTCTTCAAACAAACGAGTTGTGATTAAAGGCTGATAGCTTTACTGGAGGAAGCTGAGTTAGACCGCAGCAGCCAGTCAGCAGCTTAATCAGTTAGTCAGATTTCTCAAAATACCCTGAGATTTTCTTTTTCTTTTTAATTGGGGAGATGATCCTCTGGTCATTGATGATTGAAGAAATGTAGTTGGTCTGTGTCATGAATTTGAACCTAGGCTTACAAGGGCTTTAAAACCACTTGTTTAAAGACAGAAATATGTTGGAATTTGATTATTATGTTTCACTTAGCACTAGGAAGATGTTGACTTGTAACTATGAGAGAAGTCGTATGGCTGTGTTCCAGTAATTCAGAATTTTAGAAGTCTGCACAGTATTCATTCGGGCCTGATGGTACTCAGCTGCCTTATGCAATCATGTATTTGAATAGTAAATGACTAATAGTAATTTGAATAGTAAAATAGTTAAAAGTCATTTTTGAAGGGCAATTTAGTATATAGTACAAAAATATTCTGGCAATTACCATGTAAAAAATTGCTGAATCTGCACCACAAATGAAACACTAAATGTAGCAACAAACTGTTCTTTAGAAAGCATATAAGTTAAATACTTAAAAATATATAAATTTTTTTTTCTGTAATTGTTGGTTAATGGAGAGGCTCTCTACTTTTCTCTTTTGAAGACTTAAAAAAAATGTCCTGCAGCAAATACCCACTAATGATATCTTAGCAGTGGCATAAACCATCTGATGCTTACCATTGTATCCTAAATACAATACATGCTCCACTCACGCTAACACAAAACGGAAGGGGAGCTAAATCATACAACTATGAGATTACAAGAGACCTTGAAAAAAAAAAATCACAATTTCTAATAAGTATTTTTCTAATCTGCTCTTGAAAACCACTGTGAAGCAGTTTTGTGACATACTGCAGTAGTCTGGTTCACTACCTCATAACATTAAAAAGAAAATTAATATCTTAGTAACTTTTTTTTGTTACACATTGAACTGATTTCTACTCGTCCTTTCCTACTGTCTTTATTGCTTCTTCCTTGCAACGCTTTACAATTAGAAGACTATGTCCTCCCACTTTCTGCCAATAGCAAAGACTATGGTTATTTTTTGCTTCACACAGTCTCTAACACACTTGCCATATGTATTATCTTCTTGTAGCTTATTTCCTATCTTAAACTGTGGTGACTAAAACTGACTTTGTACCTCAACCAAGGATCACCAGTGCTAAGTAGAGCTGAATAATCGTATTCCCTGTTGTAGAGGGCTGAGAGAAGAGTTCTGTTAAAAAGTATTTGACATCCAGTTGCCTGCTTTGCTCTACTGCCCCATTATGGTCAATAGTAGGGTGTATTCCATCTATGTCTTAGTCTGTCACATGTACAGACTTCTTTGGTTTAGTTTAAATGTGCTTTTATCGATAATTTAAGTTAGGAATTTAATATTTGAATAGTTCTCTTAACAACCTTTTTAATGGTCTGGATGTACCAACTAGTTAACAACATACTCTGGGACCAAATCTGACTAGTTTACAGCTCTCTTCTCCCTTGTTCTTTTTTTCTCTTTCAAAGATAGATTTATGCTTTTTCATATATATATATACATACATACATACATACATAAAATTTAAGTCCTCCAAGGTTTTTTGTACTCATATTATTTTCTAAAAGTATCCTTAATGTTTCAATGATTTCATGCAGTGTCACAAAATCTGGGGATTTTGATAAAGTGTTTTAACTGAAACACAACTATCTCCTCATCAAAGTATTCTTCAACTTCTTTCCACAATCAGATCTACATCACTGTCTACTTGTTAAACATAACGTGCAGTCTAGCTTAAATTTTGACTTCAAAGAATAAAGAATAGAAAGCTCCAACTGTTATTTCCTCTTTTACAACTAATATTTTCGGTCTCTTTTTTTCAGTTGTCCTCTTTTACAGTTTTAGGACATGGACTTTTTTTCTTTTATTTCTCTTGCTAATTGAAATTCTTATGCTTCGTTGTGGTTCTAGATTTATTCTTATGATTATAGGCTCTTCCTTTTTAATCTTACTCAATTATATTACCTACAGACATAGAGCACTTTAATATGTTTTCTTTGGCTTTTCATGTCATTGAGGATAACCTGATATATTTTAAATGGTCTGTTACAGTGCTTTCCAACATCTATTTTGCATTAGCTAGTTTGTTACTGTGCTCTGATATGGCTTCTTCCAGTAACTGTCAAATATGCTGTATTCCTTTATCTCTCAGATCATCTTCCCAAATGACCTGATATGAGTTTCCTGAGTTCCTTGTCAAAGCTTGACTTCTTAAAGTGAGTTATTTTCAGTTCTTCTGTCATACTTGTTTCCCTTAGGATAGCTCACTGTATCATTTTGTGACTATGTTCACCTCATACTTATGTACACTTTTGGAATCTCAATCAACTGTCCCTTTTAGGTAGAACTAAATCTGGATTATCTGGGCTCCGTACAACCTCCTACAACAAAGTTTGTTCCCAGCACATCATATGCATGATTATCAGTGTGTAGTCTGTCAAAACATTTGTTCTGCAAATATTTAGTTTAAATTCTCTGTTGTCATCACATTCTAACTTTTCAATAGGCTAAGAAATGCTTTACAGAATTCTTCAGCAAATGTTTCTTCTCTTACCTGACTGGTGGTGCCTAGATGTTTCTGTTGCTGTTAAGGTAAGTAACCATACAAGGTGCACAAAGATAGCTGACCTGTTACACCAAGTGATCAATTTACAAGAAACTGTTGCAAGGCAACACAACATTAGAGATGGTGAGACTGAGATAAATACTTGGTTCCAAAATCACAATCCCTCATCAGAAACTACTAACAGTGAGCCACCTTAGTCCCTGGTTACCCAGAAAAGAGGGACCAAGCTACATCCTCCACGTGCCAACAGCAGTGTCAGAATATTTTAATGTCTCTTAACACTCCCAAACAAGTACAGCACAGTGAAACTCCAACAGAAAAACACAATGGTTATCATAAAAAGGATCAAAGGATGCTTGTAGTGGGACACTTTAACTTAAAGGGCACTAATGCACCCATCTGCTGACTTGATAAAAGAATCATAAGAAGTTTGCTGCTTCCTGGGAACTAAAATCTCTGATGTTGCTGAAAGGGTGCCTCTACTTGTGAAGTCCACTGACTAGTACTACTCTTTGTTACTCTTCCATGTAGGCATGAGTGAGACTGACACCAGGGACCTGAGCAAAATAAAGGCACACTACATAACTGTGAGGGTACAAGTTAAGAACATTGAGACCAGTTGTCTTTTGTTCTGTCTTGCCAGTTAGAGGAAGAGGGGCAGCAAGGTGTAGACAAACAATGAACATTAATTTCGGGTAATTTAGTTGGCGCCACTGTGGAGGTTCTGACAATGGAACATTTCTGACAGTTTCAACCTGCTGGGGAGGGATAGAATACACTTGTCTTGAAGAGGCAAGAGAATCTTTGGGAGTAGGCTGGCCAGTGGAATCAGGAGTTCCTAAGGGGCAGGGTCTAACACAGCAGTGTGTGCCATTGCAGCCAATGGAAAAACACACGAACCCAATCACAATGGTAGCAGTTATGATTATGGTGGTTCTTTTCGCTCTTCTCCAAGGTCACCTTCTTACTTCATTAAGTCTCTGAGCTGTCTGTATACCAGTGCAAAAAGCATGGGAAATAAACAGCATGAACGGGAAATCCAGGTGCAGACAAAGGGTTATGATCTCATCACAATTATAGAGAAGTGATGGGGTAGCACCCATTACTGGTATGGTGTCACGAATGACTATACCTTTTAGGAAGGAGAGGCTGACAAGACGAGGCAGTGGAGTTCTTCTCTGTGTAAGTAAGCACCTAGAATGCACTGCTCTTAAGCCAGAGTGGGGTGAAGAAAATGCAGAAAACTTACGGGTAAGAGTTAAAGGGCATGCAAACGTGGGTGATGTGGCAGTACAGCCTTCTGGTGTGTCAGCCAACCCTCATAGTTTTGTGTCACCATCAGACTTGCCAAGAGTACAGTCAATCCCTTCATCCAGGTCACTGATGAATAATATATTGAACAGGACTGGACCCAGTCTGGCCCCTAGGAAACATCACTTGTTGCAGACATTCATCTAGATTGATCCAATAACCCAGATCTGATAACCCAGATCTGAGCCCTATCTTTCATCCAGTTCTCAATCCATTCCACTGTCCATTCATCTAAACCACTTTTTCTAAGTTTATCCATGATCATGTTATGTGAGATGGTGTCAAAAGCCTTGCTGATGTCAATATGCGCTGCTCTACATCTTTCAACACATTTATTTTGTTTTTCAATTTCTAAATCTTCTAATCAGTTTCACATTTTTAGTTTGTATTTCTAAGATGGAGCACCTTACTACTCTACAACAATGCTCCAACTTGCCCTAAACAGTTTCTCTTAACTCTGTTCTATAGTAGCTGATGGTATACTGCCAAACCAATATTAGTAATCTCAGTTAATGGCTGGTTTTACAAAGTCTGGATGACTTGCAGGCGATCTGCAAAAGGTGACTAAGAAAAGAAAGTTCACTTAGGCTCTTCTGCTGTTTACATGGGTGACACTTCTAGTGGAGATGTCACCTCCAAAGGAAATTTTTCAGTTGAGAACCACTTCATTGTTTCCACTAGTCTTTTATCTTGGGTAGAGTTCACTCATTGTAAAAGTACAAGTACATACGTAGCTCTCACAGCAGAAAAGAAGCACAAGGATGTTTTCTGAGGAAGATGTTTAGGCATTTCTGGTGTTTTGTGATAAAAGTATAAATAGTTCCTCAGTGTGTGGAGCTATCAAAGAAAAAATTCAGCTGTACTCTTAGCTGATGCAAATTATCATTCCTCAGTTTATTTCACAGATGATATTACATAATTTCAAAACACATTACTTTTTTTTTCATATTACATGTAAAGGTTTGCATGGCAGTTACTCAATTAAATGAAAATTATTTGCTTGAATACAATGTGGTGCTTGACAGCAGTGACCTGATTTGAATCACCTTGAATGAAATTTGACAGATACCCATTCAGTGTAATGGGAGTTGGATTCAGTTACTATCACAGAGAGCAAAGGAAAATACTCTTCAATAACATGCTGGAAGCTACCTCTAGTGATAAACCAGAACTGTGACATAAGAAATGAAGTGAAAATATTTTGCAACTAAAATGTTCCTAAGTATGATTTAACAGAAACACTTTAGAATGCATTATTTCTATTTTGTACCAAAGCAAACTAGAGAAATTACTGCTGCACAAACTGAATAACTCAGCATCATCTTTGTGGGGAGTTGTATGACACTCTTAAGCGAGTGTTCAGTGATGTGGGAAAAACGTCATCCTAGATGTGTCGTCTTGGATATTTCACAAATCAAAGGAACTGGTGTTTCCACATAGTAAGGAGCTAATTCTGCCTCTATGAGAATCTTTAGCTGTATATAGCCATATTTCATTAGGTGGTGTCATGGTAGGACTCAATAGGGCAAAAATAAGCCTGAACATGTCCTGACTTGCCCAGACATGTTCTTCTTCATTGTTTCTCTCTGTGGTGGGGAGAAGCAACTTCAGGAAAGAGGACAAGAACCTGGAGCCACTGAGTCTAAGGACTCTAGCTTGCCTAGACTTGTTTTGTCCTGTTTACATCCTGTGGTAAACAAGATACACACTCTCGTCTTAGCTTGTGCCTGCCTCATGCAAGACCTATGTTCTTCCCATATTTGGGTAACGCAAGCCTATGGCTACACCTAATATGGTCAAGCTTGGCTAACTGCCATTCTGATTGGCTATTCTGTGTCCAAAGGACCATTAGTCTCAGACTGTATGGATAAAAAGAGATGAGCAGGTAACACAATGTGCTCTACCATTGTACACATGCTTGCTTGCTGCTGCCTTGCCACCATTGCTCTCTGCTTCTGGCAGTGTTCTGCCTCAGCGCATCCTACCATGTTGTGCTATACTATGAGCTAGCTCTGCCACAAAGTGACAAACCCTGATACTCTGGATTTGCCTGGAAACTACCTGCCTTTAGTTTACCAGGAATAGGCATAAATGCCTCCACGTGATAGACCTGCATAGTCAGCATGACATCTGTGCAAAGACTGCACATTGTAAGACAGTCTGCCTACGCCTGCCAAGACAAGGAGCCCTGGAAGGGGGACACAGATCATCCAGAGAAATCAGGATAAGACCAGAGGTTGTCTGCCTGTTTTGCATCTTGTGAAGCCTGGGAAGAATCAGAAGCCTCAGTGGCTGACAAGACAATAACAGAACCCCATGAAAGTATTTGGATACTGTCTGAAGCTGTAGCTAGCCCCACAAGTCAGGAAGTAATATTTGTGAGTAAATACTTAATTCACCAATTGCCTTCTGCCATAAATGGAAAGGAGCTTCCCAAGTCCATCTAGTGGGCAAACAGTATATTGACTGCAAGAACCTTTTCTTGCAGTTTAATGAATATTTATATTCTTGCTAATTATTTCTTAAATGTTCTAGATCCTGTGTTATCATCTATATGTTTCCATGACTGGAAACATCTATATGTTTCCATGCTGGACCTAGTCCTCACCAACAAGGAAGGGCTGGTGAGTGAAGTGAAGCTGAAGGGTTGCCTTGGCTGCAGTGACCATGAAATGGTAGAGTTTAGGATCCTCAGGGCATCAAGGAGAGTGTGTACCCAGATCACAGGTCTGGACTTCAGGAAAGCAGACTTCACACTCTTCAGGGATCTCCGTGGCAGGGTGCCATGGGAAG
>VWZE01008210.1:671-11749 GCA_013396675.1 Eubucco bourcierii
GGCAGAATATGGGTGTCCTGGTTGATCGAGATTAATTCATAAATATCTCTGGAGCGATTCATTAAATGCTCCGTAATGGGAAGCCACGGCTTCTTTCGAGGTGGGGAGGGTGGGAGTTACTGGGATCACCCCATAAATAATAGGGAGGGAGGAGGAGGGGGAGGCGCCCGGCTCTGCCGCGGTTTGGGGGAGACCCCAGTTAGCAGGAGACGCACCATGAAAGCTCTTGCCAAAGGCGCCTCCCTCTTCCCCCCCTGCCCACTTACAACCTGATTTTAAGCAACTTGCAGTCCAGCGAACCCTCCTCTCCCTCTTTCCTTACAAGCTAGTGCCCCTGAAAAGGGTAAAAAAGGGCAGGAGCCGGGGGGGAAACCCAGCCGAGGCGATGCTTTTTTTGGACGAGGGTGATTGCCAAGCGAGCAGAGCAGCCTCAGCACCAGCCTCTGGTTCTGAACACTGCCTTGTAGCATGCACATAGCTCTGAGAGAAGCTTTTCCAAGCAAGAGTTGGGAGAAAGCTGCGTTTTCCCCTCTCTTTGCAGTCGCTCACCCAGCCGGGTTTCCCGTGGGCAAGAAACAGCGAGCACAGAGCAGCCCTCCCCCGTCGCTTGCCGCCCCCCAAAAAGAAGGAGCCGATGAAAGAGCAGATCTGTCCGTGCAGATCAGCTTCGTGAGGGAAAGACAAGATCTGAGCAGCAAGTTGGTAGCAGAGTGGCCGCTTTGACGCGACACAGGGGCCTATGCTTTGTCCGGCTGTAAAAGAAAAAAAAGGAGGTGGGGGGACGAGCCGGCGGCTCAACTGTTCCAAACTCGGAGGGTTCTCTCCTTTGCTCCCTGCAGCGGCAGGGAGGAAGATACGCCTGAGAAAGGGCTGATGTTGCATTTCAGGGGAGGCTGCATTTGAGAGAGATCAGGCGAGGACCACGGGCGAGGCTCAGAGTTGGTGTTTCTCGAGAGATAAAAGAGATTTTGGAGACCTGCCTGCACTTTGGGGAAGAGTAAAAGGCCGACTAAGGGCTAAGCAAGGGAAAGAGGTGAAGGAAAAGCTCCTTGATGCTTCCTCTTCCTCCTTTTCTTGCTCAGGACACGTAGCTGGCTTGATGCAAACACAGGTGGAAGGGTCANTGTGCTTGTCCTTTCTGATCTCCAGCAAACCTCTTGATGGGGGGGAGGGCTGTGTTTCATGGGAGCGTACTTTAAAGGAAGAGGCAAGGGAACTTGGAGGGGAGGGGGGAAATCAGAAAAGAGAAGTGGTAAGCGAGATCAACCAAGCTCAGGCTAAAAAAGCATCTTCTCTCTTCCCTGCCTATTGCCATCCCTCCTGAGGATTGAAACCAGGAGTGATTTGTTTGGGTTTTTTTTAGTGTGGGGGGGATATTTGTGGAAGCAGCTCGAGTGACAATCTGAGCCTCGACGGTGGCAGCTCTACGTCTCTTTCCCTCGCTAGCCAACTGTTGCTGCCATGCTGAGGGACATGGGAATGGGAGCAGTCAGAATGGGAATTGGGGAGCGGGGGGAGGTGAGGGGTTTCCCCCAGGTGGGCTCCACTGGGCAGCTCCTCTCCGTGCCCTGCCTCTTTCCCTGTCCTCTCCCCTCCAAGGTTTTTATCCACAGCATGGAAAACTGAATACATTGAGGTGGGGGTTGTAATTTGTGCTAAACATCCATTCCCAGGGTTTGTTTTCAGTTTGTTTTGTTGTTTGTTTGGTTTGGTTTGTTTTTGAGAGGGCTTCCCTGGCCCTCTTCTCCTCCTTCTCTCACCAGGACTAGGGGGGCTGCTGGGTTGGGCTTGAAGACCCTCCAGCTGTAGAGCATCTTCATGATAGGGTTGAGTGTGTGTCTGTCAGCCAGGTGAGCCAGGGAAAACCAGAGAATTTTCCCCCCTCCCTGCAACCATTTAACCCTCTTTTCCCTTTCTTTTTTTCCACTTGTTCCCTCAGGTATGATTGAGCTGTCGAGGTCTGGAGTTGCTGCAGGAGCAACGAAGGCTGCAGGGCAGGTGAGTGAAGCGATGGAACTGGTTTTACCCACACACATGACCCTAAAGGGATGTAATACAGGTTGGGGGTTCAGATTCCCTTCCCTAGGCACCTAAACAGGTGCTCAGGGAGGAGAATTGTAGCCCTCAGCCTGACTCCCTTTTTTCTGCCTTTTCCGTGGGATGGTTACAGGCAGGCTCAGCTTGACCCATGGCTAGGCTGTGGCCTAGGGACCTCCAACCCAAATACCAGTTCACCCCCACAGGGCAAAGAGGTCAGGATATGAAAATAAAGGGGGGGGGTGGGGGGTAATCCCCTAAAAGTTTGGTTTAAATGCTGTGTGGCATTGATGTGGAGAGGAACCAGCTCCCGTGTTGAGGAGCTGGAGATGGCAAAATGTTCACAGACTTTGCTGAAAAGGGCCTTTTTAACCTCATTTTTCTGCCTTTGTTCACTACGTAATGTTCTCTCCCACTGCACAACCCAGCAGTCCTAGTAGTTTTTGTCTGGTAGTTTGTTTTTATTTCGGTGTGGTTGTTTGTTTTGTTGTTTTTTTTTAACCCACGACGCTCAGCACAATTGTTGGCCCACCACATGTAGCAATGTGAGCGAGGAAATTAAGTAATAACTCAGGGCTTAAAAAACAAAAGGACCCGTCTCGTTAAATCAGCAAAACATCATTACTTTTAGGTATAAGTGATCATCCTCTTTGCTGCCTTCCCAGACGTGGTGATCTTGGAGTGGTGGGAAATAGGTGAAACGTTTTCAGCTGAGTAACTACAGTGAAGTCTCTTTACCTTTTCTACGCCTTTGAACTTTGAATTCAATTCGGGAGTGAATTAAACACTCGAAGAAGGCTTTTTGCAAGACGTCAGGTGGTTTGGTTTTGGAGTGTGGTGGTTGTGTTGTGTTTTGTTTTGTTTTATTTTCCCTGTCCTTTCAGTTTTGGCATCTGATTTCTCGATGGCCGTTACCCGCCCACGAAGTGCAACGTACGGTTTGCTGTAAAGCAACCAAAGCAACCAAAACCCGAAGGCTGCCAGCACAGGCAGATGCCACCAGACGTTAGGGGCTATGATGTGACCTCCCTTAGGTCAAGCAGTTTGTGAGGAGCCATAAAACTTTGCAGTGTTTTGCTGGGATCGCCTCACTTACTACAGAAACAGACAAGCTCTGCTTATTTGGGGACAGGAGAGAAAAGCAGGTCCTCGTAAGCAAGGATGGAAAAGAGCCTCAAATACATCAAACTCCTAGACCAGCATTTAATCTCCCCTCCATGTCACCCCAAACAGAATGTATCAAATACTAAACTAGTACTATGCTTGAGGTTTTGGGTTTGTTTTTCTTTTTCAAAGGTCAAGGCATATATTGGGGGTCAGTGCTTGTTAATTTACATCTGTTACTGCTGTTAATGCAATTGTATAAAAACTAAGGGCCTATGAATAGAATTGCTGCTGAAGGCCTCTGAAGGCCTTCTGGATTTCTATCAGTTAAAGGCTGAGAAATACCTCCAACCACCTGTAAAAAAAGGAAACTTCATGGCCTCATGAAATGATGCTTAATACTTTTGCCATCCCCTCCTTCTGTGCTTCCCCCACTCAACAAAAAAAAAAACAAAACAAACAAACCAGTATTTGAATCTGCACCTCAGTTCTCATCCTTTCTCTTTTAAACCTCTTGCCATGAAGACACTGGGCTGTAATATTCCTAAGATGCCATCTCATCACTCCTAGAAAAGGACAGACCTAAACTCACTTTTCTTGTAGTAGTAGTATATTTTTGAGGCAAGTTTTACAGTGGCTCTTGTTCGGGGAGCTTGCAATAACTATCAGCTCCCGCTGAAATGCTGGTAGGTGGTTAGCTTTTAAGCATACTTTTGGAGAGGCTTTTTCATTAAAAATATATTTCCCCCCCCACCCCCCAATCAAAATAAATCCCTTTTGTTTTTTTTTACTATTAGTTACATCCCACATTCAGCAGGAGCAGGTTAATTTGGTTGTCTTTCCCCACCAAAAAAAAAAAAAAAAAAAAAGTGAAAGAGAAAAAGTGGTTATTTTTCCTTCTTTCTCTGAAATATGTTGTGGAGGCTAATTAGAGAGTGCAGAGTAGGGTTTGTGACTCTCTGGGAAGTCTGTTTTGTCAAAATATTGTCACCTGTTTAGCAGGAGCACTGGAACCTCCCTGATAACCAGTTAGCAGTTCTTAGACCAGGCTTAGCTGCCCCTGCATCTATCTGGCCTAGAGTGGAAAAAGCCTGATGAAGCTTAATTAGCGGCAGAAGTGGCAGGGAAAGTGAGCAGATTTATCGTCCTGCAGGCATGAGAAGCAGTCCGGGATTGAAAACAAGAGGGTATGGGGAGTTCAGACTTGGAGAGGAATGCTACAGCAGCCAAACTTAGTCTGGAATGAGAATCTGCTGGTTCACTCTGACTTTCTGTTTGTGAATGTAAGCAGGGAAAAGATGCCTTTGGATCTGCAGCAGTGTCCATGGATGTTGTCTGGAGCAGGGAGAAGAAGTTGCATCTCATTTAAATACAGGGAATTTTCTGTACGGACAACCTGGTGTTGCTCAGAACAACGCACAAAGGCATAGGCTTGGCCACACACCTGTGTGCACACAAAATAACTGTGTCTGGGAATATAAAATAGATTTTTTTTGTTTGTTTGTTTGTTCTTTTTCCCCAGCATTTTTGTTTTAATTCTGTGATTTGAGCTTCCTCGTTTGTAGGAGAGAGTTACGAGTCTTGTCCCTGTGAAACTCCCAAGTTTCCACTTAAACCACATGCAAGGCTTCCTATTTTTATGGCGTGCTTGATGCTGTCGGTCGGGTGGGTTTGTAAGGATGATAGAAGATGCTTTATCAGTTACTATATTTGCATGTGAAGAAGGGCATAGCGGCAGCAACGTGACACAAGTCTCTATTAGAGATGAGGCTTAGTCTCTGTTGAGCCTCGCTAGGGTTGGTGCCCACTGTCTGTCCACTATGCACTGCTGCGCTACAGCTTCCAGCACAGATCAGGTACTCCCTGTGACCAATATTCCTGTCCTTATGGCAGGCAGCCACGAGTGGGGACAAGGACATATATTCTGGTACTTATGGTACCCGTGCTTGTCACCAGGATGCAGCATTAACCTCCTCAGAAAGACCATTCCTTTGAGTCCAGCCAGAGGGAACTGTGAGCCCTGCCTCAGTGCAAGGTATCTTAGCTGTGGTGTTAGTCCCAGTGTCTCAGCCCCGCTTTGTTCTCTTCTAAGCAGGCATAGGTAGGACATGGGGGAGGAAAAGGGAAGTGAATTTAATTTCCTCTTGATTTTATTAGAGGATTCCCCCAAAGCATATTCTCTGGCAAAGCCCTAGTTTCCTCCTGTTCTCCTTAGCTCTCCCAATACGGCAGCTCTGTCTCCCAGTAGGCGTCCGCTTTGCTGGCCAGCATACGTCCTGAAAGGGTTGTTGGCAACTTCTCCCCACAGCTGCAAGTGGCAGCTCTGGTTGGGGAGTTTTTGAGAAGGGGCTCAGAGTAACTCGAGTTTCTAGGCCGAGAATTTAGTGAGCAATTTACTCTAAATAAAGCCAGGGCGTGCCCAGGAAAATGGACTCCATCATCCCTAATTTTCAGTGAGCTGTAAGTGAGCAGAATGGGATAATGCAGTGCTAAATAACCACGGGCTTTGGCCTGAGTAGACAAAGCTGCTAGGGAAACCTGGATGTTTCCCGTTTGCATCCAAAGCTTTCTGCTAAAGGGAATGGCCAGGGGAGGGGAAAAAAAAGAAACAATCTGCTGAGAATTTGATTGTTTTAAATAATGCAATTCCAAAATGAGAAACAACAACAACAAAAAAAGGGAAGCTGCAAGGAGACTTCCATGGACTAATTACAGAAAGTTTTTAAAGGACACAATACTTCGATTTTCCCTCCTGGAATTATCTTTCCTTATGTGAATGATTTTTCCTGATCAGCGTGGGGAAGTGCTACTAACTTGGGGCCCACCACACGCCTGAGTTTCAAGCTTTGCTGTACTTTTCCAGCAGGGGAATGGGGACAGGCACTAAAAAAACATGTGCTGTTGTGCAGCTTGTGGAGTTTGAGTCCCAGCTGTGTGGATCTAAGTCAGTGCCAAAGTTGGTGTCCACTCTCGGTGCAAGTAAAAGGCAGGCAAAGAGGAAGTGGCCTAGAAGATCTGAGTCAACTGCTTGCCCGGGGAGGTTGTGGAGGCTCCTTCTCTGGAGAGATTCCAAACCCACCTTGAGCAACCTGCTGTGGGTGACTCTGCTTTAGCAGGGGAGATTAGACCAGATTCACAGATTCGTAAAATGGTTTGATTTGGAAGGGACCTTGAAGATCACTTAGTTCCAACCCCCCGGCTGTGGGCAGGGACAGCTTCCGCTAGCCCAGGTTGCTCAAGGCCCCATCCGACCTGGCCTTGAACACCTCCTCCCGCAGGGAGGAGGCATCCAAAACCTCACTGGCAACTTATTCCAGTGTCTCACCACCCTCACTTGAAAGAATTTCTTCCTGGTATCTAGATGATCTCCAGATGTCCCTTCCAACACACCCCCCTGCCAAGCACCAGAATTTGGGGATCCTGTGAACAGCATATAGCATTCTCTCTGGAATAAAGGTTGGCCTTTCCCAGGAGAGAAGTTAAGACCCAAAAAGGCTGCTTAATTAAGAGAAGGGCGGGGAAGAAGTGGCCAGCAGCCATGACACTTTAACCTCAACATGCAGAATATGTAGTCAGCAGTATTCATGCAGCAGAAGTACCCTGAGCACACAAGGGAAGACGGCAAAGCCAAAGCAAGAACATCTCTAGAAGAGCCTTTGCTGTTCTATGGGTGACTTGCTAAAAATCCTGCAAGCCTGATGCAGCTGCCCACATCCTCATCAGTGGCAAGCTGATGCTAGGCCTTTGTTCTGGTTTCCTTTCTAAACCTCTTTAATTGTGTTGTTATATTTTAGTTAATCACGAAATTATTGAGGCTGGAATAGACCTCTGAGATCATCGAATGACATTCAGCTCTGTTTTGTCACGTCAGAAATGATGCAGTGTTTTAAGAGAAGAGGTAACTGGTGGGATTGGTAGAAGGGAAGAGCAGGATTTTCCATAAGGTATTTATTTGTTAAACAGAACATGGCAATGTCCTGCCGTAGCTGTTGGAAGTTCCAGGCTGCACCAAGTTGTTTGCCAGTTTTGAAGAAAACAGATATTCGTGGCTAATTTGCTATCTGTGGGCAGATGCACAGTGAGGGCATCCCTGCCTGGACAGTCGTCAACTCTAGAGATGCTCATGTGGTGTCTTTTCCCTCAGAGAGTCTCCAGTCCCAAAGCTAGGGCCAGGCAGAATTCAGAAGAACTGTTTTTTTTTTTTTTCTCAGGAAGGGAGAAAGAGATATCCTAAAGTACTGGGAGAGATGATGTGGCTTTGAGGAGGGTTGATTTTCCACGTTGTGTTTGGTAACTTTCTTTTCTTTCTAAATCAGGAGTCAAGAAGCCAAAACCAAAGCAAAACAAAAATTAGCAGAGTAACCACACAGGCTTGTAAAACTAAAATATTTGTCTGCTGTCACTTCCCAGACTTGTCCTCCTCAAAGCAATGCCTCTGCCAGCCTTCTTACACTCCCGGGACCAGCTGCTGGGGAAGTAAAGATACAACGCAGGTAGAGAGATGACTAAATGCAACTCACAATGGCAAGACAAGTTCCTATTTCTCTGCTTTCAATCCTCACTCTGCTTCATTGTTCCTCCTCCTTTGTCCCATCTCTCTCTTTTTCTTTCCTTCTGTCTCCCAGATCTTTGCTCACCTCTATGTATACCTGTCCCTGGAAAGGGCTCTCTGCCGATTCCCCTGCTCTGCTGTGTGTCTCACCTTCTTTTCTAACCATACTCCTGGTGAGCACAGGATGTCCAAACTGGAAGGCAGGGCAGAAGGCAGAGGAGTGAACCTGAGTCTTGGGAAGCTGATTCAGCAGATGTGATCACCAGCTGGGTTGTCTAGCGTTTGGATGATCCCAAAGTTCATCATGGAGGAAGAAGGTGGCAGGGCCTGTTGATGTAAGCGTGAGAAACCGCCCCTTTCAGCTGCCGAGTTGTGGTGTGCAGGTTCCTCACTTTCATTGCCTCGTAGGTAAATGAGGGTGGTTGGTGCCTGTTGCACAAGGGGCTTGGCATGGCCAGGTTAAAAATGGATCCCTCATCTACAGCCTGAAAGTTAGAGGTCATCCCAGGGAGCAAGTACTCCTTGCATCACCATCTTGAGGCAAGCAAAGGCAAAGAGTCTGCTGCCTACAAATAGGGTTTGTTAACGTGTGTTCTGTGTTCTCACAGGGACTTGGGTGAACAATTGTGTATGTGTTTGTGTGACGCAGCTGTGGCAAAAGGCTGATCTAAACTGAGCCTGAGAGGAAAAGGAAGGAAAAAAAAAATATCCAGCTTTATGGTACAGATTTGTGCATGGAACTCTTCAAGTCCACATGCTAGTAGGTCACCCACACTTTCCTCTTAGCCTTTATGAAGTGCTTGAGTCTAGCATGCCAGAAAAGATCAGGGTGCTGCCATCGCCAAGCTGCAACACTGGGGAGCTCTGCTCAGTAGGCTCACAGGAGAAGGGATGTTGTGCTGAAGTGGGACCCTAAAAGCCTATGGTTTCTCAAAACCTCGTGTTTTCCTTTTAAAAAAATTAAGGTATGCTTGTGAAAAAGAAAGGGAAAATAAAACCCCAACAATCAGCTATCTTTTGGGTTTAAATTAAATTAAGACTTCAAATTTAATGTCAAAGCAGAAGGCAGCTGATCCGTGTTAGGACATGACAGCAAAGAGGTAAAATGGCAAAGATAGGAAGATAAACAATTAATTTTTTTAAATTGCCTTGTTGTTGGTTGCTTTGGTTTGTTTTTACTGACCAAAAAAATAAAATGGGAAATCATAATTTCCCTTCCAGTTTTGGTTTAGTTTTCCAAGTGCTTTCTGGTTCGACTCTTGCAAATAAAATCAGTATCAGGTTAAAAAAAAAAAAGAGTTTTTTGGTTTTGTTTTTTTTGTTTTGTTTTGTTTTTTTTTTTGTTCTTACATCATAATTTTAAATTCACACAGTGCTTTCACTATAGCAATCATTCAAGATGCAATTTTAATTATTCTTTAGCTTTCTGGATGTGCCTGTTATGGCTGTCTGGACGGAGCTGTAGGTGCACATTGGATCATACCCACAAGCACATGTCCATGATAGGAATGATCAAGGCAAAATGTGATCCTCTCCTTGCTTTAAATGTCTGCTCAACTTAAAGATGCTTTTGCTGATTCCCAGCTTTGCCTGTACACTAAGAAAATGATACTGCATTTCCCAAATATTTACTAACTCTCTTTAAGGCCTATTCAATATTAATTATGCTGAAGTACAGGGCAGACTCTTATTAATCACAGTTGATGGTGGTGAGGATGTTAAAAAACAAATATTTATTGACCTGCCGTTGCTACATTTCTGCAACTTCCATTCCCCCCTTTTTCTTTTTTTTTTTTTTCTTTTTTAAACCCAAATTTTCATCATCCAGACAGGGAAATATTTCATGGCTGCCTGTTTGGTTGTTTGGGTTTTTGTTTTTTGTTGGGTGGGTTTTTGGTTTTTTTTTGTTGTTTGTTTGGGTTTTTTTTTTTGTTTGTTTGTTTGTTTGGTTTTTGTTTTTTTTTGTTGGTTGGTTGGTTTTGGGTTTTGTTTGTTGTTTCGGGTTTGATGTTGGTTTGGGGGGTTTTTTTTTGTTTGTTTGGGGTTTTGTTTGTTTGTTTGTTTTGCTTTTTTCCCCTTGTGCTAGAAAGCTCTGCACTTCATTTGCAAACCCAGCAGCTGTTTCTTGAGTGGAATGTCTACATCCTGACCCAGGAAGGGCATTTCCTTGTCCAAGCAGTCTTCCATCAGACCTTAGCCTGACCACAGTAGGTAAGTGCTGCTCAGAGAAGCAGATGCTTCCAGGGAAGGGCCTTTTGTCTTGCTCTGCTGCAACTCAGTTTATATTTTATTTTGTTTTCCCCTTCCTTTTCACAAAGGGTAAAAACACCTTGATTGTGTTGAAAGCCAAGCTCTAGCTGAATTTTGCATTCCTTTTAATTGTTCAGTCACAGAAAGCAGGAGAAAGACTTTCCAGCTCTCCCTGAAGAATCATGCTCACTGTGAATTCCTATTTGTGAGGATTTGGAAGTTTCCATAGGATGTAGTTCTGGTGCTGTGTGACTCTGTGTTTACAAGCATAGCAAACCCACCAGCAATAAATATTCTGCCTTCATTAATTCTCTGCCCCATGCTACATCTACTCCAGGGCAGAGAAATATTTAGAGACTGAAGGGAGTATTTGCTTTTCAAGGTTCTCTCTGCTCAGGTTGTCAGAAGATGAGTGGGGGGGATTTTTAATTATTATTATCCTTTTTTTTTTTTTTTTATAAACACTAACAATTATTCCCTGGCAACTGAATAGAGACCTTCCAAACTTGTATCATGCAAACCACTTCCCTGTTTCCTTTCCTGATTATTCCCTGCCAAACTAAGGCCTTTATCAATGTGATGTGGGTTAAAAAAAAAAATACAATGTCTAATGCAGCTGCCAAACTGAGAATGGGGATCCTGCAGCTTAGCCTTTAGTAAACAAAATATGACCATGCCAATAGGGTTAAAGAATCCCCAGTGAGCATAGCTGAGGAAAGCCTTGCAACTTGCCTTACTCTCTTTTTGTCCAAGACCTTAATTTCCTTCCCTATCTGCTTCATGAGATGGAGTCAGTTCTGTTCCTGCCTTAGCAAAACTCCTTTAGACTTGTATACAAAAAGCATCAATTGAAAAGTGGTAGTTTTAATTTTTTTACTATTTTTCTGAAGTTATCTGACCTCTTTTGAGGCAGATTCAGCTCTCTCATTTGTTTTCTTCTGTTGATAGATATTTATATATAATTTTAAACATCATGGTTAAACTGTTTTGATGTTGGGGTTTTTTTTGGCTGCCCAAATTTAAGCAGATATTATAGGCAAGATTAAAAACAGGAAAATCTGATGGGACTGAAATGGAAGAAGACATTCTTCTACATTTTAAAAAAGGCATTTGTTGCATTTAATTTTTTTTTTTT
>VWZE01008210.1:19077-30180 GCA_013396675.1 Eubucco bourcierii
GGGAAGGAAAGCCTCTCCTTTTCCTCTTCATCCTATCTCTTTCAGCCACAAATGAAAAGCCAGCTAAGAAAAAGCCAAGATGCTTGCTTCTTGATACTGCTCCTCCTGAATGTGGTGGGATCGGTTTGAGAGCTGAGGTGGGGGTGGAAAAGAAGGGGGACAAAGGTGCATGAAAAGAGAATATTTGCAAGGTAGTCAGAAGCTTATGCAAAGAGAGAAAAGGGACATAGTGCACGGTAAAGCAGGAGGCTGGAAGGAGAGCAGTGGTTTAGAAGCCATGTCTGCAGGCGTGACAAAGGTATCTACCTGGGCACATGACAGTGAAGATTTTAAATGATATTGGGTTTGCAGTGGTGGAAATTAAGGACAACACCTGAGGGTGAAATTCTCCCCTGAGATCCAACTCATCTATTGCCTGGGTCAATTCAAGAGGGAAGGTTTTTAATCTTTGGGATTAAAACCAACTGACCAAAGCCAGCTGACTTTGGGACCAAACCAACCAATCACAAAAAGACTGCTGGTATGGGTTTGGTTTGGTTTGTTTTGGTTTTTTTTTTTTAGTTGACTCTGGAGTGCCTTCTAGATCAGAAGATCCCAAATTGATCTGCTGATGTGTGATTTCATCAGGCAGTCTCTCTGGAGTCAAACATGATAGCTCTTTAACTCCACAATGCAATTTTGGCTTTGATAGGAAAGAGGGAATTTGCTCAAATCAGTGACTAGGTTCTCTGAGCATAGCTTAGTGATCCCATCTAACATTCTGGTTGCTTGTAGTTCCTGAAGCTTCCTGCCTGTAGTAGTCATTTGCACCTACTCTGTTGTTAAAAGTTTCTGAGAAGAAGGTAGAAGGCAGCCTGCTGTGCCTGGAGGCTGCCTACAAAGAGAAGAGGAAGGTTTTGGTGGGTTACCACAGTGACCAGAAACTGGGGACAGGAATTGTAGCAGGCCTTGTTGTGACAGAGCAAAGGGTGATAGGTTTAAACTAAAAGAGGGAGATGACACCAAGCCAGAAAGGGGAGTCTGTCTCCCAAAGGGTGGGAAGATGCTGCAGGGGGACCTGGACAGGGTGGGTCAGTGAGCTGAGGCCAGTGGGATGAGATTCAACAGGACCAAGGGCAGGGTCCTACACTTTGGCCACAATAAGCCCATGCAGAGCTACAGGCTGGGGGGTGAGTGGCTGGAGAGCAGCCTGGCTGAGAGGGACCTGGCAGTGCTGGGTGACCACAGACTGGGCATGAGGCAGCAGTGTGCCCAGCTGGCACGGAAGGCCAATGGCATCTTGGCCTGTATCAGGAATAGTGTGGCAGCAGGACCAGGAATGTAATTTTGTCCCTGTACTGGCACTGGGGAGGCCTCACCTTGAGCACTGTGTGCAGGTCTGGGCCCCTCGCTGCAAGAGAGAGATTGAGATGCTGGAGTGGGTCCAGAGGAGAGCAATGAGACTGGGGAAGGGACTGGAGGGGAAGTCATATGAGGAGAGGCTGAGAGAGTTGGGGTTGTTCATTCTGGAGGAGTCTTAGAGGGGACCTCATCACTCTCTGCAACTACCTAAAAGGAAATTGTAGTCAGGTGAGGCTCAGGCTCTTCTCCCAGGCAACTTGTGACAGACAAGAGGGCATGGCCTGAAGCTGCACCAGGGCAGGGTTAGATGTTAGGAAGCACTTCTTCACAGAAAGGCTGATTAGGTACTGGGGTGGCCTGCCCAGGGAGGTGGTGGAGTCACCATCCCTGGAGGTGCTTAAGAAAAGATTGGATGTGGCACATGGTGGCATGGTTTAGCTGATGTCCTGGTGTTAGGCTGGGCTGGATGATCTCGGAGGTCGTTTCCAGCCTCAGTGATTCTGTGAAATTCAAATTGGCTACAGGCAAGATACTTTGTTGTTGTTGTTGTTTGTTTGTTTGTTTGTTTTTTTCTTTTCCCCATTGAGGGTGGTGAGACCCTGGGGCAGGTTGCCCAAAGAAGTGCTAGAAGGCCCATCCCTGGAACGATTCCATGTCAGGTGTTTTGGGGCTCTGAGCAACCTGCTCTGCTTGCAGCTGTCCCTGCTTACTGCAAAGGGTTGGACTAGATAACCTAGAAAGGTGCCTTCCAACCCACCCCCCCTCTGTGATTCTATGAAATGGCCTGTCCTTTCATACCCGGCAGACCTCAGTTATGTCAACACTTAGTTTTTTCCTCAGTTGTCTTTAGAGGATCGAGCTAAGCGGCCTGTGATGTTTCTTGGCCCTTGAGTGGAAGTAGTGCTCACCAAATCTTTGATTTTATTTTTTTTTACTTTGTCTTGCAAATCATGTCAGTAGTCATATAAATAACATGTACATCAGCCTTCTAAAAAAAAAAAAATGTAAAAAAATTAAAAGTCCAAATTAAGTTCACATCTCCTTGCTGTCAATCATGACCAGCACCAGGGAGGTTCCCCATTAAGTTTCCCCAGGAACAACAGGGAAATGAATGTTGCCTGAATATCTTTCTGCCAGAACCAACCATGCTGATTTCCTAGGGTTGTTCCATGCTTTGTTGCAAGTCCTGCTGGATGCTTCTGCAGCTGGGATATTGGTAACCATCCTATCCTGTAGGGAATTTTTGATGCCCAGTGAGGCATGTGCTGGGATTGGCAACCTTACCCTCCAACCTAGGAGACGCAGTCTCAGCGGCCACCTCCTTCCACAGAACTTGTAGGAGCTTAATTGTCACTGGGGCCTGAATTTCAGTGCCAGGTCTGACTGCAAACCAGCAGTACCTTCAGCAGTTGCTCACCACCCTGGTGGTCCCTGTCTGTCTGTCTGCTTTACACACATGTACACACATACACACACACACACACAGAGCATGAGCAGAAGCCTTGTTGCCATAGGAAACCAGGCTAAAACCAAGCAAGGTCAGAAGCCATGAGCTCATCGTTTGTCCTTTCCAGCTCCTCTTTAAAACTGCTATCACAGAGGTTTTCCCACCGCTACATCAGAGGTGGTCTTGGGTGCTATGCCATGGAATCACACTTGTTGTGTGCTAGGCTCTGTTCTGCATGATACTGTGGCGTCCATCATGGAGTTCACCATGTTCAGCATGTTCACCATGGAGCTCAACATGAGCCAGGAGTGTGCACTTGCAGCCCAGAAAGCCAAGCAGAGCCTGGGCTGCATCAGAAGTGTGGCCAGCAGGGCAAGGGAGGGGATTCTCCTCCTCTACTCCACTCTGGTGAAACCCCACCTGGAGTACTGCAGCCAGTTCTGGAGCCCCTGGGACAAGAGGGATGTGGAGATGCTGGAGAGTGCCCAAAGAAGGGCCACGAGGATGCTCAGAGGGCTGGAGCTGCTCTGCTCTGAGGACAGACTGAAAGAGTGGGATGTTCAGTGTGGAGAAGAGAAGGCTCCCAGGTGACCTTCTTGTGGCCTTCCAGTATCTGAAGGGGGCTACAAGAAAGCTGGGGAGGGACTTCTTAGGCTGTCAGGTAGTGACAGGACTAGGGGGAATGGATCAAAGCTGGAGGTGAGGAGGAAGTTCTTCAGCATGAGAGTGGTGAGAGCCTGGCATGGGTTGCCCAGGGAGGTGGTTGAGGCCCCATCCCTGGAGGTGTTTAAGGCCAAGCTGGATGAGGCTCTGGGCAGCCTGCTCTAGGGTAGGGTGTCCCTGCCCATGGCAGGGTGTTGGAACTGGATGATCCTTGTGGTCCCTTCCAACCCTGACTGATTCTATTAATCTATTTGTCAGGGCCCCAGTTTATTCCCTAGTCCTTCTCATACTTCATAGAATCATAGAATGGTTTGGGTTGAAAGGGACATTAAAGATCACCTGGTTCCAAACCCCCTGTCATGGGCATGGACACCTTCCACTAGACCAGGTTGCTCAAGGCCCCATCTAACCTGTCTTTCAGGGAAGGGGCACCCACAACTTCCCTGGGCAACCTGCTCCAGCATATCACCACCCTTACTCCGAGGAATTTCTTCCTAATCTCCAACCTAAATTTCCCCTCTTCTAGCTCAAAACCACATTTGCTGCTTTGTCTTGGAGGTTTCCTTCCTGGTCCCCTGCTTATCCTTGAGATTATCTCCTCTAATCACTTTGATTGCTCTGCAGAATCTTGCCCACCATGAGCAGCAGCACAGGAACAAGAATGTTCTCATGTGCCCTTCAGTGGGTTGCACTGTTGGCTTAAAAGCCCAAAGTAAGGTCATCAGTGGTTAAATATTAAAGAAGCTTCTAGTCTGGCTAGGTCTAGTTCAAGGGCTATCATCTTTGCTTCAGCATAAACATGTATGGTTCATTTTGGCTATACCAGAGGCGCTTGTGCTGCTTAGCATTGGTGGATGTCAGCCATGTTCATCCTGTGACAAAACTGACAGAGGACCACCCCTCCAAATCCCTGTCTTGGTGACAGGTGGAGAGTCATAGAATCATTGAATAGCCTAGGTTGGAAGGCAACTTTAAAGGTCATCTAGTCCAACCAGGGACATCTGCAACTAGAGGAGTGTGCTCAGAGCCCCAGACAACCTCACCTGGAATGGTTCCAGGCATGCGACTTCTGCTACCTTTCTGGGCGACCTACCCCAAGGTCTCGCTGCTCCTGGTGTAAACAAGTTCCTTCCTTCAATCCAATCTAAATCTCTTTTTAAACTCATTTCCCCTTGTCCTGTCACATCAGGCCCTGCTAAAAAGTCCATCCCTGGCTTTCCTATCAGCCCTTCAAGCACTGAAAGCCCACCCAAAGGTCTCCCTGGAGCCTTCTCTTCTGCAGGCTGAACAAGCCCAACTCTCTCAGCCTGGCCTCACAGCAGAGGGCTTCCAGCCCTCACATCATCGTTGTGACCACCTCTGGCCCTGCTCTAACAAGTCGATGTCTCTGCTGTGATGAGGACTCCAAAGACAGAGCCAGGTCTGATTAAAAGCAGCCTCTAGTGTCAGTCTGAGCAGCCTCTCTAAGTGCCACCAACCTGATCAACCTTTGCTTTCCTCATTGCAGACCACATTCTCTTGTTTCTTGAGGGTATTGGAGGCTGCAGAACCAGCACTTGGACAGGAGATCAGATGGGTACCAGAGGCCCCTGCACTGGCAGACAGTGATTATGTTGCTGCTTTATATATCAGAGAACCGCAGAATGTTTTGGGTTGGAAGGGACCTTAAAGCTCATCTAGCTCCAGCTGCCTGACCAGGTTGTCAGGGGCCAGTCACACATGGTAACTCTTAGCTCTTGCAAGGGTGATGTGACTATGACCAGAGAAATGTGAGGTTGGTGAGAACATGGGCACATGGTGAGAACAGAGGTGCAAAATCTGGAAGACCCCTTGTATCAGGGGCATGAAAGCCCTGCTTTTGATAGTTGTTCACATGTAATCCTCCTTTTTTCACCCTCTCCCTGGCACAGGAACAACAAAGCTGATGAAGACTCTGGAGAATAGGGTTAGTGAGGAGCCACTGAGGGACCTGGGGGTGGAGAAGAGGAGGTTGAGAGACCTCATTGCTCTCTACAGCCCTCTAAAAGGAGGTTGCAGTGAGGTGGGGGTTGGTCTCTTCTCCCTTGTATCAGGTGATAGAATGAGAGGAAATGGCCTGGAATTGTGCTAGAGGAGGCTTAGGTTGGATATTAGGAAAAATTTCTTTGCTGCAAGATTGGTCAGGGGTTGGAACAAGCTGCCCAGGGAGGTGGTGAAGCCACCATCCCTGGAGGAGGTCAAGAAACGTGTGGGCATGGCACTTTGGAGACATGGTTTAACGTTCGTGGTGGTGTTGGGTTGATGGTTGGACTCAATGATCTCAGAGGACATTTCCAACCAAAGCAGTTCTATGCTTTTGACCAGTATGATTACTTGTGGAGTCTTGTTTGACTTTTCAGCATGAACTGCTGCATTCTCTTCCACCTTCGTCTTCTAGCAATTACCATTGCTACAAACCACAAGGAGCAGGAATTCATCTGGGTATGAATGTGCCAAACATCTTAATCAGTGATCAAGCATCATACATATCCCTTTGTCTCATGTAAACATTAACTTGAGGTGCTTAGAAATGGACACAGTTATTTGGACATCTATCATGAAAGAATAAACCAAATTTCTTGGTTTCTTTATGGCTGGTTTAGAAACTCAGGAGCTGTAGACCTACTTGGTTGTGACTGCCTGTCCCTGTGCCCAGGGCATCATAGAATCATAGAAAGGTAGGGTTGGAAGGGACCTCAAGGATCATCTAGTTCCAACCCCCTGCCATAGGCAGGGACACCTCCCACTAGTACAGCTCACTCAAGGCCTCATCCAACCTGGCCTTGAACACCTCCAGGGAGGGAGCAGCCACAACCTCCCTGGGCAACCTGTTCCAGTGTCTCACCACCCTCACTGGAAAGAACTTCCTCCTAACACCCAGTCTAAATCTCCCCTCTGCCAGTTTAAACCCATTGCCCCTTTTCTTGTCGTTAGCCTTTTCCCTTGCTTGTGCTTTTCCATGCTTTCACCTGAGGTTGCTCTGACAGCAATTTAGGTCAGGCATTGGAACAGGCTGCCCAGGGAGGTGATGGAGTCATTGTCCCTGGAGCTGCTCATAAAAACCCACCATGTGGGCATGGCATTTTGGGACATGATTTAATGACCATGGGGGTGTTCAGTTGAGGGTTGGACTTGATGATCTTGGAGGTCTTTTCTAACTAAAAGAATTCCATGAATCTATGAAATTCCGGTTTGGGGTAAAACCTGAGAAATATCAGCCTTGGAAAGTATTTGTTCTTGTCCTGTCTGGATGATCTTCCACTTGGGTGGATGGAGATGATATCTTAACTGTACGTGCTGTTCAGTAGGAATTCTTTTGCCTTCCTATTCCCTACTGGGGTTGGCTGCCCTTTGGACTGAGTGATGACTGGTAAATCCCAGGGGCATGCAGGTCACCTAGATCCCATCTTCATTTCTACATCTCCTCTCCTTGCCAGGCTGGATATATGGGCAGAACCCAAGGGCTGGAGATTTAAGAAGGCTAGGTGCTGTGTTCTACACTTTGGCCACAACAACCCCAAGCAGTGATGCAGGCTGGGGACAGAGTGGCTGGGGAGCAGCCAGGCAGAGAGGGACCTGGAGGGGCTGGTAGAGAGTAGCTGAATATGAGCCAGCAGTGTGCCCAAGTGGGCAGGAGAACCAATGGCATCCTGGCCTGGATCAGGAACAGTGTGGCCAGCAGGACAAGGGAACTTATTCTGCCCTTGGACTCAGCACTGGTCAGGCCACACCTTGAGTGCTGTGTTCAGTTCTGAGCCCCTCAAGTCAAGAGAGATGTTGAGGTGCTGGAAGGTGTCCAGAGAAGGGCAGCAAGGCTGGTGAGGGGCCTGCAGCACAGCCCTGTGAGGAGAGGCTGAGGAGGTCATGACCAGGTGAGGTTGGGCTCTTCTGCCAGGCAACCAGCAACAGAACGAAGGGAGACAGTCTCAAGTTGTGCCAGGGAAGGTTTAGGCTGGATGTTAGGAAAAAATTCTTCACAGCAATAGTGATTGGCACTGGAATGGGCTGCCCAGGGAGGTGGTGGAGTCACCATCCCTCGGAGTGTTTAAAAAGAGACTGCGTGAGGCACTTGGTGCTGTGGTTTAGTTAATTAGAAGGGTCAGGTAACAGGTTGGGCTTGGTGATCTCAAAAGTCTTTTCCAACCTGGTTAATTCTGTGATTCTGTGAATACCCAAAGTTACTCAGTAGCAGTCTGGGAGCTGTCCTGATGTTCTGGTTGGTGTATCAGAGCTCTTAGAATGTCGTCATTTTTGACAGCCATCTGGGGGATGGAAGTGGCAGAATCATCTAGAGAACGTCACACAGAACCATGACCAGTGTGGGATTTGAATGTCTTCAGAGGTGGAGCTTCCACCACCTCTCTGGGCAGTCTGTTCCAGTCACTTTTAAACTAAAGAAGTTCCTCTTCATGTTTAGATGGAACTTATGTTCCAGTTTGTGTGTTACCCCTTGTCCTGTCACTGGGCACAACTGAAGACAGCCTGGTCCCATCCTCTGGACATCCACCCTTTAAGTATTTATAGCATTGATGAGGCTGCCACCCCCACCCTGAGTCTGCTCTTCTCCAGACTAAAAAGTCCCAATTCTCTCAGTCTATTAAGTTGTCTTGAACTCCAAGATGAGACAGCCATGTGTAGAAAGCTTGTTGAGAACCAATTCCTGGCTCTTCATCCTTCCCAGGAGCTGCTTGGGAGAGCGTGGTTTGGCCTTGGCCATGCCAAGGATCTTCTAGAACTTTCTTTTCTCTCAGATCTGAGCTTTTATTTTGATGAAGGCTGCAGTGACTCTTTTCAGCTGTTGAATAGTTGGTTGCTGTGATTGTGTCTGATGGAGTTTGAATTCCTCTCTCCCCAAGGATAAGGAAAAGGGATTCTATAAATATTATTTGATTTAATTAATGTCAGTTTCTTTTGTCATGCAGAGGATGTGCATGGGGAGAAAAACCTGTGAGGGGGCTGGAGCTCTGGAACAGGCTTGCCCAGAGAGGTTATGGAGTCTTTTTCTGGAGACACTCCAAATCCACCTGGATTAAGTTCCTGTGTGACCTGCCCTAGATGATTCTGCTTTGGCAAGGAGTTGGACTCGCTATTCTCCAGAGGTCCCTTCCAATCTCCACCATTCTATGGCAGAAAACCATTTCTGGTTTTATTCCTATGCACCCCATCAGCACAGGCCCTGTGCCACCATGGTAAAAAAAAAAAAACCAAACCAAAAAAACCCCAACCAACCAAACTCTGATGCCACCATGAAAGACATTATAGTGAAAAACTCTGCTAAAGCTCCAAGGTATCAAAGGTCTGTATCTGGAAGAGTGTGGCCAGCAGGATCAGAGAAGCAATTGTCCCCCTGTACTCAGCACTGATGAGGCCACAGCTTGAGTACTGGGTTCAGTTTTGGGGCCCTCACTCCAAGTAGGACATTTTGGTGCTGGTGTGTGTCTAGAGAAGAGCAACAAAGATGTGGAAGGGCCTGGAGAACAGGGCTGGTGAGGAGCGGCTGAGGGAGCTGTTTAGTCTGGAGAGGAGGAGGAGGGTGAGGAGAAACCCCATTGCTCTCTACAGCTCCCTGAAAAGAGGCTGGGAGAAGAGGTCAGCCCCCACCTCACTCTAAGTAACTAGTGGTGAGATGAGAGGAAATGACTCAGATTGCACCAAGGGAGGTTTAGGTTGTATATTGGAAGAAAATTCTCCACTAAAAGGGTTCTCATACACTGGAGTAGGCTGTCATGGGACATGATTGAATCCCCATCCCTAGAGTTTGAAGGAGGCAGAGATGTGGTGCTGAGGGATACGGTTTAGTACCAGAATTGGCAGAGTTAGAGAATGTCTGCACTCCATGACCCTAAAGCTCTTTTCCAACCAAGATGATTTTATAATGATATAAATCACTCAATACCTTCTCAGGTGGGGTTTCTTTTTTTTTTTTTTTTTTTTTTTTTTTTNTTTTTTTTTTTTTTTTTTTTTTTTTTTTTTTTTTTTTTGGTCAATCATGGTTTGCTGTCAGGATACATGGCAAAGCCATACTGCAGATCCTGTTGACAGGACACACTTGGTTAATATATTTGGGGGCATTCAGATTCTTTTTGGTCCCTCACAGGTTCTTCAGCAGAGCCAATGGCATCCTGGCCTGGATCAGGAACAGTGTGGCCAGCAGGACAAGGGAGCTTATTGTGCTCCTGGACTCAGCACTGGTCAGGCCACACCTTGAGTGCCATGTCCAGTTCTGGGCCCCTCAAGTCAAGAGAAATGTTGAGGTGCTGGAAGGTGTCTAGAGAAGGGCAGCAAGGCTGGGGAGGGACCTGGAGCACAGCCCTGTGAGGAGAGGCTGAGGGAGCTGGGGGTGTGCAGCCTGCACAAGAGGAGGCTCAGGGCAGACCTCATTGCTCTCTACAGCTACCTGAAGGGAGGTTGTAGCCAGGTGGGGTTGGGCTCTTCTGCCAGAACAATCAGCAACCAACGCAGTCTCAAGTTGTGCCAGGGGAGGTCTAGGCTGGATGTTAGGAGGAAGTTGTTGCCAGAGAGAGTGATTGGCATTGGAATGGGCTGCCCAGGGAGGTGGTGGAGTCTCTGTCCCTGGAGGTGTTGAAGCAAAGCCTGGATGGGGCACTTAGTGCCATGGTCTGGTTGACTGGCCAGGGCTAGGTGCTAGGTTGGACTGGATGAGCTTGGAGGTCTCTTCCAACCTGTTTGATTCTGTTATTCTGTGATCATGATCCTTTTAACTGTGTTTATCACTATCTAAGTAGTAGAGGGCAAGAGGATGGGGCCAGAGTCTCTGTCAGTGGTGCCCACTGACAGGACAAGTAGCAGTGGACACAAACTGAAACCCAGGAGGTTCCACCTGAAGAGAAAGAGAAACTACTTTGCTGTAAGAGTGGTGCAGCCTTGGAGCAGGCTTCCCAGAGAAGTTATGGAGTTTCCGTGTCTGGAGAGATTCCAACCCCAGCTGAGCATTGTGATCCCGGGCAAGCTGCCATGGGTGCCCCCACTCTAGCAGGGAGGTTGGACTGGATCATTCCCCAGAGGTCCCTTCCAACTCTTCACCATGCTGGGATTTTGTGATTTTGTGTCAGTATTGTCTTCCAAGGCACATATTCTTCCCAAAATGTCCTCTACAGGTTGATGTAATGGCTTGGTTGACTTTGGCCAGACATGATGATAGGGTTCCTGCCCACTGAGTCAGACCATGCATCAGTAGTGGCCTCTGAACCACCCTTCTAACCAGGGACATGTTTTGGGGAGTGTTTTTGTTTGGCTTTTTTGGCTTTTTTTTTTTTTTTTTTCTGATTACTTGGTTAATTGAGAATACTTTAAATTTCCTGTTAAGAGTATCTTACAAATCTACAGGTAAAAAATACCATTGAAAATAAAATATTTTAATGTCTTGCTTTAAATACAGATCCCTGGTCATTTACTAAGGTTCTGCTGTCCCTCTCAAACTAGTGTATCTATTCCAGCAGCTATGTTGGCTAGATAAACAAAACCTCTGTCGTATTTTTGCTGTTCTATTGGATGTTCTGTTGGACTGCTAGTAAAGTGAAATGCTCTGTGGGCCAAAAACTGTTTGCTTAACTCAGGGCTGTCTCAACAAACTAGCAAATCAGCCTGCATCCTGGCTTGGATCAGGAACAGTG
>VWZE01008210.1:30488-65829 GCA_013396675.1 Eubucco bourcierii
TTGATTGGCTGGGGCTGGGTGCTAGGTTTGGCTGGATGAGCTTGGAGGTCTCTTCCAACCTGTTTGATTCTATGATTCTGTGTTGTCGTTTGGCAGTTGCTCACAAACTGCAGTGTGTTTATTCTGAGGACCCTCCACTCACATAGGATTAAATTGATGGGAATCTGGTGGGAAAGTAGAAGGCACAGCAACGTTTTAGGTTTTACAAGGAAATGTGTGGAGGGGCAGCAAGCACAGGGCAGCGGGAACCAAAATCACAGAATCATAGAATTAATCAGCTTGGAAAAGAGCTACGAAATCAAGCCCAACCTATCACCCAACACCATCTAATCAACTAAACCAGGGTACCAAGTGCCACGTCCAGGCTCTTTTTAAATGCTTCCAGGGACGGTGATCCACCATCTCTCTTGGCAGCCCATTCCAATGCCAATCACTCTTGCTGCAAATAAATTCTTCCTAACGTCCAGCCTGAACCTGCCCTGGTGCAGCTTGAGACTGTGTCACCTCACCAGGGGGGAGACCAACCCCACCTGGCCACAACTTCCTCTCAGGTAGTTGTAGACAGTGATAAGGTCCCTCTTGAGCCTCCTCTGAGGGTGGGGATTTTTCTTTGTCCTTGCTTCTCTGTGTGGCTTTTGTTTTTCACTTCTGCCCTGCTAAACTGCTTCCACCTTGTCCCATGGGTCTCTTCTTGCATTTTCCCTCTCCTCTGTTCATCTAAGCAGGGGACTGATGGGCTTTGGTGGGCATCTGACCCCCAGCCAGATCCAACACGCTCCGCATGCCATGAAGTCATTTTCATGGGTGCTTCTTGCCCTGTGGGCTACATGCAGAGCTTTTGTGGAGAGGAGCTACCATGTTGGGACTGTTCAGCCTGGAGAAGAGAAGGCTCTGAGGAGACCTTAGAGCAGCTTTCCAGTACCCAAAGGGGGCTACAAGAAAGCTGTGGAGGAACTTTTGACAAAGGCTCATGGTGATAGAATGAGGGCCAGTGGCTTTGAGCTGCAAGAGGGGAGATTGAGACTGGAGATTAGGAAGAAATGTCTTCCAGTGAGGGTGGTGAGATGCTGGAACAGGTTGCCCAGGGAGGTTGTAGGTGCCCCCTCCTTGGAGTTGTTCAAGACCAGCTTGGATGAGGCCTTGAGCCTAGTTGAGAGGTGTCCTTGCCCATGGCAAGCAGACTAGAACTGCAGCTGGAACCAGATGATCTTTAAGATCATGGGATCCATCCTAGGGTGCTATGGGATCCATCCTAGGGTGCTGAGAGAGCTGGCAGATGAGCTGGCCAAGCCACTCTCCATCATCTTCCACCAGTCCTGGCTCACAGGAGAGGTCCCTGACGATTGGAAACTGGCCAATGTGATCCCCATCCACAAGAAGGGACGGATGGAGGAACCTGGGAACTACAGGCCTGTCAGTCTGACCTCAGTGCCAGGGAAAATGATGGAGCAGTTTATCTTGGGGGCAATAACTGCACACCTGAAGGATGCCCAAGGGCTCAGGTCCAGCCAACATGGATTCAGGCAGGGCAGATCCTGCCTCTCCAACCTGATCTCCTTCTATGATCGGGTGACCCACCTGGTGGATGTGGGGAGGCCTGTGGANGATGGGTTGGACTTGATGATCTCTGAGGTCTCTTCCAACCCTTGCGATACTGTGATACTGTGATACTGTGATCTCTTCTAACCAAACCGTTCCGTGATTCAATATATACACACATATCTGGAATGATTATGTTCTGAACTAGAAGATTTCAAAGCCTTCTCCATGAATGTTCATCTGTGGAATCTGAAAATGTGTTATTTCTGTCAGTGCACAGAAAAACTGATTACCATTGGGGGTGGGGAGGAATGGAAAAAGTGAAGCTTTGTTGGAATATAACTGTTTTGATGGTAATTTGAGGCAATTCCCTCCCTTTCCAGAACCATTCATTAGGGTGATGTTCTGTAGGAAAGCTCTCAGTGATGCATTTCTGTAGCCATGTGAATGCCTGGACTGGAAGCCTGTGTGCAGCTCTTAGTGGGGGGGAGGTCTCTGATGGGTTGTAAATTTACCCAAAGTTTTGCCAAACAAGGGTTAAAACCCAATAAATGTCTGGTGATTATACCCCTCAGGAAATTTGCAGATGATATGTTGGGTGGAAGTGTTGACCTGCTGGAGGGTGAGTAGGTTCTACAGAAGGATCTTGGCAGGCTGGATGGATGGGCTGAGGCCAATGGGATAAGGGTCAGCAAGGCCAAGCGCTGGGTCCTGTACTTGGGTCACAATAACCCCATGAAGGCCCCAGGCTTGGGGTGGAGTGGTTGGAAACTGCCCAGTGGAAAATGACCTGAGGGTGCTGATTGACAGCCAGCTCATGATAAGATAGTGTGAGCCCAGTTGGAGAGGAAGACCAACAGCACCCTGGCTTGGATCAGGATTAGTGTGGCCAGAAGGGCCACGGTAGGGATTGTCCTTGCTGTACTTGGTTCTGGTGAGGACAATCCTCAAATATTGGGTTCAGTTTTGGGTCCTTCACTCCAAGAAGGACATTGAGGTGCTGGAATGGGTAAGAAGAAAGGGAGTGAAGCTGGTGAAGGGTCTGGAGAACAGGGCTGGTGAGGAGCAGCTGAGGAAACTGAGGTTGATTAGTCTGGAGAAAAGGAGGATGAGAGGAGACCTCATTGCATTCTACAACTGCCTGAAAAGAGGTTGGAATGAGGTGGTGGCTGGTCTCTTCTCCCCAGTAACAAATGATAGCACATGAGCCAGCAGTGTGCCCAGGTGAGCAGGAGAGCCAATTACATCCTGGCCTGGATCAGGAACAGTGTGGCCAGCAGGACAAGGGAGCTTATTCTGCCCTTGGACTCAGCACTGGTCAGGCCACACCTTGAGTACTGTGTTCAGTTCTGAGCCCCTCAAGTCAAGAGAGATGTTGAGGTGCTGGAAGGTGTCCAGAGAAGGGCAGCAAGGCTGGTGAGGGGCCTGGAGCACAGCCCAGTGAGGAGAGGCTGAGGGAGCTGGGGGTGTGCAGCCTGCACAAGAGGAGGCTCAGGGCAGACCTCATTGCTCTCTACAGCTACCTGAAAGGAGGTTGCAGACAGGTGGGGTTGGGCTCTTCTGCCAGGTAACCAGCAACAGAAGGAGGGGACACAGTCTCAAGTTGTGCCAGGGGAGGTCTAGGCTGGANCAAGAGCAAAATGCCTCAGGTTGTACCAGAGGAGCTTTACGTTGGGCATTAAGGGCAATTTCTTCTCCAAAAGTTTTGTCAAGCCCTGGCCCAGACTCCCCAGTGGAGTGGTGAATTTGCCGCCACTGGAGGGAGCGAAAAGCTGCATGGATGTGGTGCTGCGGGACATGGCTTAGCAGCAAAATCGGCAATGCTGGGTTAATGCTTGGGCTTGATGATCTTAAAGGGTCTTTTCCAGCCTAAGGAATTCTGTGATTCTATGACAGACAACCCTTTCTAAATACTTACCTGTGAGTGGTGAATTCCTCAGTCACGGGAAGAAGTGGTTTTGGGGAAAAGCTTGTGAGCAGTCTCACAGGCAGATGGATGTTGGTGGCTACTTGTTCAATAATTTTTTTACAAAATATGGCTGATCATTGAGGTTCTGGGGCAAACCCAGTCTTATAAATGCACTTCAGGAAGTGTGTTGCCAGCTGACAATGCAGTGTGGGTGATGACTCACAAATGTGTAACCTTCTGACCTTCACAGAACGTTAGGAGTTGAAAAGGACCTGCAGAGATCGAGTCCAACCCCTCTGCCAAAGCAGGATCAAATAGGGCAGGTCACAGAGGAATGCATCCAAGTGGGTTTTGAATGTCTCCAGAGAGGGAGACTCCACAACCTCTCTGGGCAGCCTGCTCCAGGGCTCCAGCACCCTCACAGTCCTTATCAGAAGTCTTTGTGGTGGTGCAGATTCCACCAGTTCCCTGAACAGAAGTGTAACACTGGGGTTGTAACTCTGGAGCCCTAGAGAAGGCTGCCCAGAGAGGTTGTAGAGTCTCCTTGTCTGGAGAGATTCTAGCACCACACACACACACACACCTCTCCATGCCATTCTGATCCTGGGCAAGCTGCTGTGGGTGGCCCTGCTTTTAGCAGGACTTTTGGACTGGATGATCCCCAGAGGTCACTTCCAACCCTTCACCATGCTGGGATTCTGGGATCTGCTGCAACTATAACATTTACAAAGGCCCTTTCCTGCATCCGTTCCTCCAGCCCCTCACAGTCCTTATCAGAAGTCTCTCTGGTGGTGCAGATTCCACCAGTTCCCTGAACAGAAGTGTAACACTGGGGTTGTAACATGATTGGACTTTCAATTCTTCTACTCGAATATGATTTTGCGCCAGCAGAGGTTAAGGTTCGATATTAGGAGCAATTTCCTCACAGAAAAGGTTGTCTGGCATTGGAGCAGGCTGCCCAGGGAGATGGTGGAGTCATCATCCCTGGAGGTGTTTAAAAGAGGCATGGACGTGGTGCTGAGGGATGTAGTTTATGGGTAGTAACTTAGAAGTATCAGTGGGATTGTGAGCTCCAGGCGAGCGATTGGACTTGATCTCAAAGGTCTGTTCCGACCTCAACAGTTCTATGGTTCTATGATTAAGCAAATGCCTTAAGACAAAGCTGACTTTCAAAGGCTGTGGTAGATGTGTGTTGGGCATCCTGGTGTGTGTTTGGAAAAGCAGTGATTGGCAACCATTAGTTGAAACACCTCTGCTGGACATGTAAGGAGTGGAGGTAGATCCAGAACACTTTATGGTTTCTGATCTTTTGCTTTGGTTCTGGAAATGCCTGTGGCCAGCAGGTAGAGGAAGGGTCTTCTCCCCCTTTACTCTGCCCTAATGAGGCCACAGCTGGAGCACTGGGTCCAGTTCTGGGCTTCCACTTCAAGAGAAGCAGGGAACTAATGGAAAGAGTCCAGTGGAGGCTGAAAAGATGCTGAGGAGCCTGGAGCATCTCTGTGTGGAGGAAAGGCTGAGAGCCCTGGGGCTGTGGAGCCTGGAAAAGAGCAGCCTGAGAGGGGATCTGAGCAAGAGGACAGGGCTGGGCTCTTTTCAGTGGTGCCCAGTGACAGGATAATGGGCAGTAGGCACGAGCTGGAACCCAGGAGGTTCCACCTGAACATGAGAAGAAACTTCTTTGCTGTGAGGGTGCTGGAGCAGGCTGCCCAGAGGTGTTGTGGACTCTCCTTGTCTGGAGAGTGTCCAACCCCCACCCAAGGCATTGTGATTTACAAAGACCCTTTCCTGCATTGTTGTATCTTATGGACCATTGGGAACATTGGTTCTTCCATGCTGCTCTTCTGTGACAGACAATCATAGAATAGAGAATTATAGAATTGTTTGACTGGAAAAGACCTGGAAGACTTTCAAGATCACTGAGTCCAACCATTAACCCTACTCTACCAAGTCCACCACAAAGCCATATTCCCCAAGCACATCTGCACATCTTTTAAATACCTCCAGAGATGGGGATTCCTCCACTGCCCTGTGCAGCCTATTCTCATGCAAGAGAACCCTTTCAGTGAAAAATATTTTTCTAATGTCTAGCTTAAGCCTCTTCTGGTGCAGCTTGAGGCCATTCCCTCTCGTTCTATCACTAGTAACTTGGGAGAAGAGACCAACTCCAGACTGGCTCCCTCCTTTCAGGGAGCTGTAGAGAGTGAGAAGGTCTCCCCTCAGCCTCCTTTTGTCCAGGCTAAACAACTGCAGTCCCCTCAGCTGCTCCTCCAGACCCTACTCTGGACCTGCTCCAGCACCTCAGTGCCCTTCTTGGAGTGAGTGACCCAAAACTGAACACAATAGTTGAGGTGTGGCCTCACTCATGCAGATTACAGGAAGGACAATCCCTGTCCTACTTCTGCTGGCCACACTAGTGCTGATCCAGGCCATGATGCTGGTAGCCTTCTTAGCCATCTGGGCACACTGCTGACTCATCTTCAGCTGACTCACCACCGGCATCCCCAGGTCTTTCTCTGCTGGGCAGTCTCCAGCCACTCTGCCCCAAAGCCTTGAACATTCATAGAGCTGTTACAACCCAAGTGCAGGACCTGGCACTTGGTCTCGTTGAACCTCAGACCGCTGACCTCAGCCCATCAACCCAGCCTGTCCAGATCCCTCTGCAGAGGATCCCTGCCCCCATGCAGATTAACACTCCCTCCCCCCTTGGTGTTGTCCTCAAATTTTCTGAGGGTGAACTCAGACATGCTTCAGAGGTTGAAAGGGACTTGATTTTTGTAGCTCCTTCTTGCTTTTCCGTCTTGGCTGAAGTGTCGACAAGGTCATTTTTAAGGGTATATGTTTGTGTAGTGGGACATGAATTAAGACTGACAGATACATGTCATGCAGGGTACATGAGTAATGGTTACAACTTCTGTGCCTGCACTCATTTCAGATGGGTGGCTTAGCTGGCATGGTTGCTTCCAATTCCTTTTGTTTTCAAGGTTATTTGTACTATTTCAGCCCAGCAGTGCCTGAAGAGCAGATCTCATCACACAGAGACATGGAGCCCTAGTCTAACTAACCTCCTTCCCTCTTAATCTAGTGGTACACCAGCATTAAAATGACTTTTTGTCTGCCAAGCTAATCAAAAGATTCCAAAAGCCACTCAGGATGTTAAGAAATGTCAGAGATTGTTTATATGTTATACAGGTAAAAAGAATGGAGAACTTTGCAGCCCTACATGTTCCAGGCCAGTTAAAATGAAAATACAGTCAAAAGCACCATCACCAATAGGTACCTCACCAAACATTTCTTCTCTGTCTTGCCATGGGCATGAAGAGTTAAAAGGAGTGAAACTGTTTCTAGTTTAGAAAGAAATCAGTTGAAGATGAGTAGAGAGATTTCATCCACCTTTTTCCCTGAAGGACGAGATGCTTTTCGGAGCATTGCAGAACCCACAGAAGCTCACAGAATCACTGAGCTGTTAAGGTTGGAAGAGACAATTCAACAAGGCCAAGTGTAAGGTCCTGCACCTGGGTAGGCACAATGCCAAGCACAACTCCAGGCTGGGTGGTGAATGGCTGGAGAGCAGCCCTGAGGAAAAGGACCTTGGAGTCTGGGTTGATGAAAAGCTCAACAGTAGCCTGCAGTGTGCACATGCAGCCCAGACAGCAACCGAGTCCTAGGCTGCATCAAGAGCAGCGTGGCCAGCAGGGCAAGGGAGGGGATTCTGCCCCTTTACTCTGCTCTCCTCAGACCCCACCTGGAGTACTGTGTGCAGTTCTGGAACCCTCAGCACAGGAAGGACATGGAAGTGTTGGAGCGGGTCCGGAGGAGGGCCACAAAGATGATCATAGGGCTGGAGCAGTTCTGCTGTGAGGACAGGCTGAGAGAGTTGGGGCTCTGCAGCCTGGAGAAGAAAAGGCTTCCAGGAGACCTTAGAGTGGCCTTCTAGTATCTGAAGAGGGCCTACGGGAAGGCTGGGGAAGGATTATTTACAAGGTCTTGCAACGACAGGACAAGGGGCAATGGGCTTAAACTGGCAGAGGGGAGATTTAGGCTGGATGTCAGGAGGAAGTTCTTTCCAGTGAGGGTGGTGAGGCACTGGAACAGGTTGCCCAGGGAGGTTGTGGCTGCTCCCTCCCTGGAGGTGTTCAAGGCCAGGTTGGATGAGGCCTTGAGTGAGCTGTTCTAGTGGGAGGTGTCCCTGCCTATGGCAGGGGGTTGGAACTAGATGATCCTTGAGGTCCCTCCCAACCTTACCATTCTATGATTCTATCTGAAACTCCAGCTGCTGGCCTAAAGCTCACAAGCCCCAATTAGGGGCTACCACTAAACCACATCCCTCAGCACCACATATGTGTATTTTTAAATACCCCCAGGGGTGGCGACTCCACCACCTCCCTGAGTAGCCTGTTTCAATTCCCAAGAACCCCTTCCATGAAGCAATGGTTCCTAATATCCAATCTGAACCTCCCTCAGCACAACTTGAGGCCATTTCCTCTTGTCCTGTCACTTATTGGAAGAAAAGACTGCCCCACACCTAGCTCCAACCTGCTTTCAAGGAGCCGTAGAGGGCAGAATTTCCTAACCATATCACAGAGTCAGATTCATTTTGCTTGGAGAAGATGTTTACGGTCAGTGAGTTCAACCATTCTCTAACTCTGCCAAAGCTGGGGCTAAACCATGCCTCTCTTTGCATCACATGTTACCAGGGAGAAGAGACCAAACCCCACCTGGCTCCAGCCTCCTTTCAGGCAACTGTAGAGAGCAATGAGGTCTCCCCTCAGCCTCCTTCTCCAGACTAAACACTCCTAGGTCCCTCAGCTGCTCCTCACCAGCCCTGTTCTCCAGACCCTTCACCAGCTTTGTTGCCCTTGCTCCGGACATGTTTCGTGTCCTTTTGTTTTGTGTTTTTGGATTCCAGCTTTCCTTGGAGGGATTTGATCTCCCCAAACCAGGGCTTTTCTAGTAGGCTGTCCATAAAAGAGTGAAAACTAACAAGCAGTAGAACAGGAATCTTGTTCCTCATGGACTAGGACCTGTACTGCAACTCAGATGATGACCTGAAAGTCAGAGAGACTGAAGACTGTAGCACAAGATGGCTAACTGCAATGGTTGAGGAGTTTGTGTTTGAGGCAGCCATGTGCCTTTGAGCCTGTCACAACTCCATTTAACTTCTGGAGCTGGTTGCCCAGGGAGGTTATGGATGCCCTCTCCCTGGAGGTGTTCATAAGCCAGGTTGGATGAGGCTTTGAGTGACTTGCTCGAGTGGGAGGTCTCCTTGCCCATTGGCAGGGGGGTTGGAACTAGATGATCTTTAGGGTCCCTTTCAGCCCAAACCGTTCTATGATTCTCCTTGAAACATTCCATGCATGCTGAAAACGAATCACATCTTTCCAGCAACTCTGCTAATGTTGATGTTGCTGCCCTGGAATAGCCAAACTTTTCTGTCAGCCCTTCTCCAGATGTGCCACTGGGTACACCAAGCATCCCTCTTGTCCCAACCCCACTCACTCCTCTTTGGGTCACTGGGAACGCTGAGGTAGAATTTTTCGACCCTCCATGCCTCACTTCCCTCAGGGTGTCCTTCCTCAACCAAAGAAGAACTTTGCACAATGAGTGATGGGTTTGGGGAGGTTGTTTATGGGAACTGCTTGAGTTCAAGGGTGGTTCTGTATTTTCTTTTATTGTTGCTAATTTGAATTTATTTTTAAAAGGGGAATTAAATTACCCAGGCAGGAAGATGTTGATGCAAATCTCCTAACTGCTAAGATAATAAGATTGAAATTAGGAGCAAGCACACATCTTGAAGGAGCATCAAAAATACATAACTACAATTTAGGGACCTTAGAAAGGTTTCAGTTTTAACAGGAATTGTGATTCCTTAACTCGCTTAGCTCAGGTCTTCTCTTCGAAAGGCTGTGACCAAGGCTGAGAAGATCTTCACTTCCTCAGTGATTCAGCTGCATTGCATTGAACCCTTCCTGATCACAATATTCTCCCAGGCTTCTCAGGGAGGAGGAGGAGGCAATCCCAAGCACAGATCCAGGCTGGATAGAGAATGGATAGGCAACAGTCCTGAGGAGAAGGACTTGGGGGTGCTGGGTGGGTGAGAAGTTGGATGTGATGCAGAATGCCAACTATATCCTGGGCTGATCCCCAGCAGCATGGCCAGCAGGGAGGGGATTCTGCCCCTCTGCTCTGCTGAATCACAGAATTAATCAGGTTGGGAAAAAAACTCTGAAATCATCAGGTCCAACCAATCACCTAACCCTTCTAATTAACTAAACCACAGCACTAAGTGCCTCATCCAGCCTCCTCTTAAACACCTCTAGGGGCACCACCTCCGCGGGCAGCCCATCCCAAAGCCAGCCACTCTTGCTGTGAAGAACGTCTTCCTAATGTCCATCCTGAACCTTCCCTGGTGCAACTTGAGACTGTGTCCCCTCCTTCTGTTGCTGGTTACCTCGGAGAAGAGACCAACCCCACCTGGCTACAACCTCCCTTCAGGTAGCTATAGAGAGCAATGAGGTCTGCCTTGAGCCTCCTCTTGTGCAGGCTGCACACTCCCAGCTCCCTCAGCCTCTCCTCACAGGGCTGTGCTCCAGGCCCCTCACCAGCCTTGCTGCCCTTCTCTGGGCACATTCAAACCCCTCAGCATCAACTGAGGAGCCCAGGACTGGACACAGCACTCAAGGGGTGACCTAACCAGTAAGCCTCCACCTGCAGTGCTGGGGCCAGCTCTGGAGTCCTCAGCACAGCAGAGACAGGGACTTGTTGAGGTGTATCACAGTATCACCAGGGTTGGAAGAGACCTCAAAGATCATCAAGTCCAACCTGTTACCACAGACCTCAAGACTGGACCATGGCACCAAAGTGCCACGTCCAAACCCGCCTTGAACNAAGAAGGTCCCCCCTGAGCCTCCTCTTCTGCAGGCTAAACAATCCCAGCTCCCTCAGCCTCTCCTCATAGGGCTTGTGCTCGAGGCCTCTCACCAGCCTTGTTTCCCTTCAAGTGGGGCCAGAGGAGGCCACAGCAATGGTGGGAGGGCTGAAAGCCCTCTGCTGTGAGGCCAGATTGAGAGTTGGAGTTGTCTAGCCTGGAGAAGAGAAGGCTCCAGGGAGACTAATATTAGAGTATCTGAAGGGGGCCACAGGAAAGCTGGAGAAGGACTTTTTACAAAGGCATGGAGTGATAGGACAAGAGGTGATGGCTTCAAACTGTAAGAAGATGGATTTAGATGAGGCTTAGGAAGAAATTTTCCCCCTTGACAGTGGTGAAGCACTGGAATACGTTGCCCAGATAATCTGTGTAGGGTCAAAGCCTGGAAATGTCCAAAGCCAGGAGAGATGAAGCCTTGAGCAACCTGGTCCAGTGGGAGGTGTCCTTGCCCAGGACAGGAGGTTCAAACTACATGATCTCAAACCATTCCATGATTTCATGATTCTCCCTGTGTACCCCAGGTAATCCCAAAGACTCCTGAAATGTGAGAACTATGCTTCACAATCCATCCCACCACGCAGCTTCTTGTAATTCTACCTGGAAATATATTTTTTTTTTTGGTGGGTGGAGGAGAATTCAAATGGCAGACCTTGGGCTGTGGAGAAGTTGTAAGAGCTGCTACCACACACATACACCTGTGACAGCTCACAGTGCCTAAAATTCATCACCAAGATTAGCACTTGACCAGTTCAGTACTATAAGAACATAGCATGTTGTGATTTATTTCTCTTTCTGTTTGTGCATAGCTTACAGCAGATATTCAACCCAAAAGATCTTGCAGGGCTTTTTGTTATCTCTGGAGGTCCTTTCCAACCTCTGACATTCTGTGATTTCGTGATATTGGTGTGACTCAGCAGGACCAGGGCAGGGATTGTCCCCCTGTACTCAGCATTGGTGAGGCCACATCTCAAATAGTGGGTTCAGCTTCGGTCCCTTCAGTGCAAAAAGAACATTGAGGGACTGGAAGGTGTTCGGAGAAAGGCAATGAGGCTGGTGGGGGGTATGGGGGGATCCCTGGATCATGAGAATAGCGAGAAGCAGATGAGGGAACTGGGTTAAGTCTGGAGAAGAGGAGGCTGAGGGAGACCTCATTGCTCTCTGCAGCTCCATGAGAGGAGGTTGCAGTGAGGTGGGAGTTAGTCTCTTCTCTGTAGTAACAAGTGACAGAACAAGGGAAAATGGTACACCAGGGAAGGTTTAGGCTGGACTCTAGAAGAAACTTTTTCACCAAAAGAGTTCTCAAACACTGGAAGAGGCTGTTCAGAGATGTGGTAGAATCCCCATCCCTGAAGGTCTGTCAAAGAGGCAGAGACATGGTACTGATGGACATGGTTTGGCGCCAGACTTGGCAGAGTTAAAGAATGATTGGACTGGATGAACTTAAAGGTCTTTTCCAACCAAAGTGATTCTGTTGTTCTGTGTGCAGGAATGCCCAGGGTTGTTGGTCCAACTACAGCCCAGGCAGTGGGCTGCAGCCAAGAGAACAATTGCTTTATATCACACGACATCACATGTGGGAGCTGTAGGGTGTGGAGAGGGATCTGGCTCAGGGCATGTCACCAGTGCATCCTGTTGGAAGAGACTAAAGCTTAGGACAAGGGACAACAGGCAGACAGCGGAGCCCAGGAGGTTCTACCTGAACATGAGAAGAAAATTTTGAAGAGCAAGAAGATGGGGACAGACTCTTGTCACTGGTGCTCAGTGACAGGACAAGGAGCAGCAGGCACGAACTGGAAGCCAGAAGGTTCCACCTAAACATGAAGAGAAACTTCTTTGTTGTGAGGGTGATGGAGCCTTGGAGCAGGCTGCCCAGAGAGGTTGTGGAGTCTCCTTATCTAGAGAGATTCCAACCCCAGTTGGCTGTAGGTGATACAGCAGCTTGCCCAGTGGAGCTTTAGCAGTGGATTGGATGGTCCTCCTGGGGACCAATCCCCCCTCAAGGGAATTGGATTGGACCTCTGGATGATCTCCAGAGGTCCCTTCCAGCTCTCTACCATTCTGCGATTCTGTATTGATTTACAGCTCTGAGTAGCAGCCCATACACAGACTGTCAAATACAAAACTGGGAGGTAGACAGTGAGATGTGTCTGCATTTATTTTTTAGATGCTTTAACCTACCACCTGCTTCTTGTGACTTGTGTAGTGCTGCCAGCTTGGAGATCCCCAACTGTCTTACCAAGATTACTTGAGGAATAATCCTATTTAAATGAAGAAAAAAAAAGAAGGAAAAAAAAAAAAAAACAAACCCAACCAACCAAACCCTCTCCCAACAAAAACCTAAACCTTTTTTTTGCCCCAACAGAAGAAATGAGCAACCATCCAAGATGGCTTTACCAATAAACCATCTTTCATGGTGAGCATGGATAACATTTACAGGCAGATCCTGGGGCCATACTGCACCTGTCAAGCTTGTTCTGTGACTGAGCTTCTCCTTCAGGTGGCTTTTGGTGTCGAGGCAGCTGGTTGTGGAATTAAGACTAGCACAGTCTTAGTGTTGGTTATTAATTGCAAGAAGGTCAGCAATGTTCCTGACTCCTCCAGTAGTACCAGTGTCTTCTAGTAGAGTCTTTTCATAAGAGCCTTCCAATATATGCTCCACTAGCTGGAGCAGGTCCAGAGGAGAGTGACAAGACTGGGCAAGGGACTGGAGGGGAAAGGCTGAAGGAGCTAGAGTGGTTTGGATTGGAGAAGAGGATGTTCAGGGGAACCTTATCACACTCTACAAGTACTTGAAAGGAAATTGTAGTAAGGTGGGAGTCAGGCTGTGCACCCAGGAAACTTGTGCCAAGAGGAGAGGGCATGGCCTGAAGCTGTGCCAGGGGAGGGTTAGGTTGGATGTTAGGAAGCACTTCCTCATGGAAAGGCTCATTAGGCACTGGGGTGGGCTGCCTAGGGAGGTGGTGGAGTGCCTGGAGGTGTTTAAGGACAGATGGGATGTGGCACTTAGCAATGTGGTCTGGTGACACTTAGTGACATGGTGGTGGTGTTGGGTCATAGGCTGGATTTGATGCTCTCAGATGTCTATTCCAGCCTCAACGATTCTGTGATCTCAGAGGGGAAAATCTGTTGCCTACTAATTTGGCCTTCAGACGAGTCCAAGAAGGGGCAGTGTTAACCTTCATCTTCACCACAATTCCTGCTTTTTGCATAGTTCAACTTAGTTTCTCTAAGGCGTTTCTCTCCTCCTTCCATTCTCCCCATTCCATGCTGACTCCTCTGCTCTCCAAACGACTACACCAAGTCTCTGTTGGTTTTGCTCTTCAGGCACTGCCTTTCTCTGCAGATTCCTCAGGACAGCTTTTTTCTACAGGTCCTTTCAGAGGACACCTACTGCAATGAAACATCAGTGCTAACGGGGGTGAAAAGGATGATAAAATAAAAGGGCAAGGAATATGTGGAACCAAACAGCAACCTCCTCCTGTCTCCTGCAGAAAGCCCTTGCACTGCTCAAGCATTCCCCACTCTGTTTCTCCCTTTTCCTCGTGCCCCTAAGGTACGTTTTTGATTAGTCTGATTTACAACATTTAGCTTCTCAGCAAGTTTGGTTCTTTGAATGATTTTTGGCCTCTTCTGGGATATCTGTATGAATGGCACCACCTCAGTAGTAATAGGGCAGGCACCTGCATGGTGTCTTCAGCCCAAATTTGTCTCTGTTTACCGAGGGATTTCTGCCTACAGAACGTGTAGGGTGGCTGAGTGTGCCTGTCCTCTCCCTCTGTGTCTGCTTAGCTGCTTAATGTTGGTGTGTACATCACTTAGTTGGAAACTTTGTTTTGGTACTTACTCTTGTGTGGCTGTCTGCACATCCCTACAATCTTATTTAAATATTCTTCCAAGTATAGATTCATGGAATTGTTTAGGCTGGAGAATATCACCGAGTCCAACTGCTAACCCAGCACTGCCAGGTCACCACTGAACCATGTCCCTCAGCACCACATCTCCACATCCACACTTTTTTTCAATCCCTCCAAGGACAGTGACTCCACCACCGGCCCAGGCAGCCTGTTCCAGGGCTTGGCAACCCTTTCAGGGGAGAAATTGTTCCTCATGTCCAAGCTAAACATCCCATGGTGCAAGCTCATCCTGTGGCTCATTGTTTGTGAGAAGAGTCCAACCCCCACTTAGCTCCAACCTCCTTTCAAGGAAGTTGTAGAGAGACACAAAGTCTCTCCTCAGTCCCCTTTTCTAGAGGTTAAACAAGCCCAATTCCCTCAGCTGCTCCTCACCAGACCTGTTCTCCAGACCCTTCACCAGTTTCATTACCTTCTTTGGACCTGTTCCAGGGCCTCAATGTCCTCCTTGTGGTGAGGGGGGCCCAAAACTGAACCCAGATTTGGGGTATGAGGTATAATTATCTCCATTTAGCTGTGCCTGTCGAGAAAGGATGCACATATGTGAGTTTATTCTACATATATTAGTCAGTAGCTGTATTTGTCCATGACCTGTGCCTGCATGCACTCACGTAGACACTGTTAATTGGTTCTGCCCCATCTGGGGAGCCAGTATCTCTGTGCAGTCATGGGTGTGCCAGCTTGTGGACATTTCATATGTTCACACTAAATACTACTTCATATTCACACTAAATCCTGACCACTGAGTGCTGATGACAGCTGCAGGGTCATTAGTAATTGCTAACATGAAGGATGATTTATCAGGTCCATATTCTTCCACATTCTTAGAATCATAGAATCAGTCAGGGTTGGAAGGGTCCACAAGGATCATCCAGTTCCAACACCCTGCCATGGGCAGGGACACCCTACCCTAGAGCAGGCTGCCCAGAGCCTCATCCAGCCTGGCCTTAAACAATTCCAGGGATGAGGCCTCAACCACCTCCCTGGGCAACCCATGCCAGGCTCTCACCGCTCTCATGCTGAAGAACTTCCTTCTCACCTCCAGTCTGAATCTCCCCACCTCCAGCTTTGCTCCATTCCCCCTAGTCCTGTCACTACCTGACAGCCTAAAAAGTCCCTCCCCAGCTTTTTTGTAGCCCACTTCAGATACTGGAAGGCCACAAGAAGGCCCTCTGAGCATCCTCGTGGCCCTTCTCTGGACCCACTCCCACATGTCCACATCCCTCTTGTCCCAGGGCCTCCAGAACTGGCTGCAGTACTCCAGATGTGGTCTCACCAGGGTAGAGTAGAGGGGGCGAATCCCCTCCCTTGCCCTGCTGGCCACACTCCTCCTGATGCTGCCCAGGTTCTGGTTGTCTTTCTGGGCTGCAAGTGCACACTGCTGGCTCATGTTGAGCTTCTTGTCCACCAGCACCCCCAAGACCCTCTCCTCAGGGCTGCTCTGCAGCCAGTCACTGCCCAGCCTGGATTAATACTTGGAATTGCCTCGAGCCAGCTGCAGGACTTTGGTCTTGTTAAACCTCATGATGTTGGCTTGTGCTCACCTCTCCAGCCTGTCCAGGTCCCTTATGCCTCATACATCTTATGCCTTATACATCAGATTTAGGTCCTGATTTGGGCTCCTCACCACAAGAAGGACATTGAGGCACTGGAACAGGTCCAAAGAAGGGCATGAAGCTGGTGAAGAGTCTGGAGAACAGGTCTTGTGAGGAGCAGCTGAGGGAACTGAGGGTGTTTAGTTTGGAGAAGAAAAGGCTGAGGGAAGACTTTGTGTCTCTCTACAACTCCCTGAAAGGAGGCTGGAGCCAGATAAGGGTTTGTCTTTTGGCTTTTATGTTCTTTTGACCAGCAAAAGAAGAAATCAGAACTATAACACTGTGAGAGAGGTGACTTCTGTGTTTTAAGGGAAGGCATTGATTTGCATTTAAGGGACTGCATTGATTTATTAGGTGTTAGGATTTTTTGCCTCTGAGGAGGGCAATGCTTAGGAAATGCTTCTGATCCCAGGTTTGGAAATGTCATCCCCAGTAAATGCTTTTCAGGTTCTTTGTGGCTGTCTGGTGAGCCACAGCAAAGGATTGTGTCCATCAGGTTTCCCTCTAGTTAGCACAAGTGAAGCATTTCATACAGAAACCAGGATTATTTTATATATATATATATATTTTAGGGCAACAAAACCCCCAACCCTATTTCAGCCCCTAGAATCAAAGCCTCTTTCCCCCCCCCCNCACAATGCTGCTCCACCTAATAATTCAAGCCCATGAAAACTGATGCCAACCAGGCATAGATGCTGCTCTACTTCACACTCACTCCTCTTACCTGAGTATGGTGGGTGAGTGTCAGCAAGATGGGGCCAGGCTCTTCTCAGTGGTCCCCAATAACCGAACAAGAGGTAAGGAGCATTGACATGACCATAGGAAGTTCCATCTAAACAGCAGAAGAAACTTACTGTGAGGGTGGGCAGAGCACTGGAGCAGGCTGCCCTGAGAGGTGGTGGAATCTCCATGCCTGGAGATTTCAAGGTCTGCTTGGATGTGTTCCTATGTGATCTGCTCTAGGTGATCCTCCTCTAGCAGGGGGGGGTTGGACTTGATGATCTTCAGAGGTTCCCTACCAGTTCTGTGATTGTGTGAGTCTTGAACCATGGTTCCCTGAGATGACAGAGTCCCAGCGTGGTGAAACAGTTCCACTTTGCCTCTGCAGAACTGAGTAGATGAGGGGCAAGACAGCAGAAAACGAGGGCATAGGGGCCTCTCCCAATTCCCCTGAAGCAAATGGGAGCTGGATTAAGCCTAAATCTCTAATTAGGTAGGGGTAATAGTCTATCAGAGCTCCCACTGAAGCAAGAGGGAGTTGGATCAAGCCCAAGACTTTAATTGCATTTTTCCTTGCCCTTTTTTTTTTTTTTTTGTTCCTATATTTTGTTTATTCTGGCTGATCATTGCATTATTTTGGCATTCTTATGATTGGGTTAGTGGCCATTAAATATCTGATTGCTGTATGGTCTGATTTGTTCCTAGTCATCCATGTCATTGATGTATGTCAGCAAGGTTTGTCTGTTCTGGTGGAGATGGCAAGAACTGGATGAATTTATCTATTGATTGGAAATGGATCAAGGCTCTTGCAGCTCCTACAGCACTTGGGAGGGTTCTTCTGCTTTTATTTTGGCAGACAAGAGTAGAGTGTCAGGCCACACCACAAATTTTCTTCTCCCATCTTTTAGAATCATAGAATCATAGAATGGTAAGGCTGGAAGGGACNGCAGGACCTTGTCAATAGTCCCTCCCCAGCCTTCCTATAGGCCCCCTTCAGATACTGGAAGGCTACTCTAAGGTCTCCTCAAAGCCTTCTCTTCTCCAGGCTGCAGAGCCCCAACTCTCTCAGCCTGTCCTCATAGCAGAGCCGCTCCAGCACCTCAATGTCCTTCCTGTGCTGGGGTCTCCAGAACTGCACACAGTACTCCAGGTGGGGTCTGAGGAGAGCAGAGCAAAGGGGCAGAATCCCCTCCCTTGCCCTGCTGGCCACACTGCTCTTGCTGCAGCCCAGGACTCGGTTGCTGTCTGGGCTGCATGTGCACACTGCATTCATTCTGCACACTTTCATTCTGGTGTTTCCACCGATACCTTCTGAACTGTCCCTGTGATGACTGGATTTATCCTAGGAATTTCTTTATGTGATGCCTATTTTTTGGAGAAAGGTTCCATGATACCTTTCATCCTGATAAATCTGTTCTGGTTGTTCAATCCCAGATTTCCTTCAGCTCTTCTGAGACTAACTTTGCAGCGGTATCAACATGTCATATACAGCATAGATGTTTGGGGAGGAGGAGTGGGTGTGGTGGTGTCCCGTCTTGAACTGGATCCCCAAACATCACAATTATAGACTAAGAAGAGAGTTACAGAATCCCATCATAGGAGGGGGGATGGAAAGGACCTCTGCAGATCATCCAGTCCAACCTTCCTACTAAAGCAGGGGCAACCACAGTAGCTTGCCCAGGATCACAATGGCATGGGGTGGTGGTGTGGAATCTCTCCAGATAAGGAGACTCCACAACCTCTTTGGGCAGCCTGCTCCATGGGTCCAGCACCCTCACAACAAAGAATTTTCTCCAAATGTTCAAATGGAACCTTCTGGGTTCCAGTTTGTGGCCATTACCTCTTGTCCTGTCACTGGGCACCATTGAAAAGAGTCAGGGCCCATCATCTTGCCCCCCACCCTGTAGCTGCTGCTGCTGAGCATTGCTCAGATCCCTTCTCAGGCTGCTCTTCTCCAGGCTCAGCAGCCCCAGGGCTCTTGGCCTTTCCCCCTCACAGAGCTGCTCCAGGCCTCTCAGCATCTTTTTAGCCTCCACTGGACTCTAGTAGTTCCCTGTCCATCTTGAACTGGGGGGCCCAGAACTGGCCCCAGTACTCCAGATGTAGCCTGACTAAGGCAGAGCAGAGCAGGAGGAGAACCTCCTTCAACCTGCTGGCCAGGCTCTTCTCCATGCATCCCAGCAGACTGTTGACCTTCTTGGCCAAGAGAGTGCAAGGCAAAGCGTAACAGTCCTTCCCGCAACTTCTTGCTGCTTCTCCCTTTCCAGAACTGCCTGTGCCATCCTGGCAGCGTCAAAGCCAAAGGATTGTGCTGAGGCCCCAGCACACGATGGGAATTCTCCCTGACGGCAGCAGAAAGCTGCATGCGTCGATCTAGGCAGGGCTCCAGGTAGATGGCGTCAGTGTGACTTGGAAAACGTCAAAGTGGGAAAGCTCTGCTGGAGAAAGGGGCAGCTCTGCAGTTGTTCTTCGCGATGTGATTCCACTCAGTCGCCCGTTAATAACGGCCCGAGACAGACGGGCGCTGCTTCAGTTTGAAGATTGCCCTGACCGGTCCTAATTTGGTCTTCCAAACCCTAAAATAAAAAGCTCAAAAATGAGGGAAGGGCTTTTACCCAGCACAGCTGGTGTAGAGTTCTGGAAGAGCTTTCTTCCAGGAGCATGGAAGCAAGCAAGCAAATTAGCAGTGGGTTTTGATTAATGAATGAAAGGGGTTCATAGAAGAAGGTTGCCTCAATCAGGAGGGCTTTGCTCGTCCACACAGGAGATCTCCTCCACTCGAGGTTCCACTCTTTCTCTATCTGGGAAGCTGTGAAGGAGATTATTACTAATACACTGTGGAAGGGTCATAGAATCTTAGGATCACCCAGGTTGGGAGAGACCTCCAAGCTCATCTAGTCCAGCCTAGCACCCAGCCCTAGCCGATCAACTAGACCATGACACTAAGTGCCCCATCCAGTCTTGATGTGGTGAATCATTACAGGACCACAGGATTTTAGAGGTTGGAAGGGACCTCTGGAGATCTTCCAGTCCAACCAACCTGCCAGAGCAGGACCAGAAAGTCTAGTGCAGGTGGCACAGGATAGGGCTGGAAAGGATCCAGAGAAGGAGACTGCACAAACTCTCTGGGCAGCCTGTGCCACTGCTCTGTGACCCTTACAGTGAAGAAGTCCTTCCTCATGTTGAGGTGGAACTTGTTGTGGTGCAGTTTCCATCCATAGCCTCTTGTCCTATCCCAGGGCACAAGTGAGCAGAGGCTGTCCTTGTCCCTTCCTTCCTGACCCCCAGCCCTCAGATACTTATAGACATTGCTCAGATCCCCTCTCAGCCTTCTCCTCTCCAGACTAATCAACCCCAAGTCCCACAGCCTTTCCTCATCAGGCAGTGCTCCAGTCCCTTTAACATCCTTGTAACCGTCTGTTGGGCTCTCTTCAGTAGATCCCTGTCCCTCTTGAACTGGGGTGCCCAGAACTAGACACAGTATTCCAGGTGGGGGCTCATATATATAATCTGTTCGGTGCTTTTCTGGGACAGAAGGGCTTTGTCCACTTTGCAGGTGTTTTGTTCCCAATTAATGGTTTTATTTTGGCTACAGCAGAGGTACAGAAAGTTTGAACCAAATAGCAGAAGACATTTCTGTCAGTTAACTACCTACTATTACTGAATCCTAGCATGGTGAGGGTTAGAAGGGACCTCTGGGTATCATTCAGTTCAACCCGCCTGCTGAAACAGAAGTACCCACAGCAGCTTGCCCAGGATCACAATGGCATGGGGGGATGGGAATCCTTACAGAAAGGAGACTCCACAACCTCTCTGGGCAGCCTGCTCCAGGGCTCCAGCACCCTCACAGCAAAAAAACTTTCTCCTTATGTTCAGGTGGAACCTTCTGGGTTCCAGTTTGTGCCCCTTGCCCACTTACCTGTATTAATAAGTGACCTTCAGTTACAAAGATATGATGTCTAAGTCAACTCAGCCACGTTGCTGGAGTAATTCAAGACTTCAACTGTATCTCCTTTAGCATTGTTAGAATCACCCAGCCTGCAAACTGCAACAGGACACAAGGTTTTCTTCCAAACTGAGCTGTGTTTTGGTGTTTAGTTCTCTGTCAAAGACCAGCAGTTGTTCTTTTGGAACAGTTGGTGGCATCTGCAGTATGGACTTCAAAATGGAACCACTGGAGCAGGTCCAAATAAGGCCACAAAGACGATCAGAGGGCTGGAGAACTTCCACTATGGGCACAGACTGAAGGAGTTGGGGCTGTGCAGCTGGAGAGGGGAGAAGAGGAGAGGAGAGAAGGCTCAAGAGAGACCTTAGAGCAGCCTTCCAGTACCTGAAGTGAGCTACAAAAAAGCTGGGGAGGTAGTTTTTACAAGGGCTTGTAGTGATTGGATGAGGTCCAATGGCTTTGAGCTAGAGGAGGAGAGATTCAAACTGGAGATTAGGAAAAAACTCTTACCAGCGAGGGTGGTGAGACACTGGCACAGGCTGCCCAGGGAGGTCATGAATGCCCCCTTCCTGGAGGTGTTCAGGGCCAGGCTGGATGGGGCCTTGAGCAACCTAGTTTGCTGGAAGGTGTCCTTGCCCATGGCAGTGGGGTTGAAAGTGGATGCGCTTTAAGGTCCCTTCCAATCTAAACCATTGAATGAGTCTATGAAATCCGTAAGGCCACATCTCTCTGTCATCCTCTCAAGAAAGAAATTTGTGTAAAAGAAAAGAGGGTGGAATTTTGCACAATCAACAGCAACAAACTGTTTAAAAGTAGGTCTGTCTAGCTTAAAACTGACGTTTCTTGCATTCATTGTGAAAATTACATAGAAATGTTTAAGTGAGTTGTTAAAAATGGTTTTCCAAAGCCATTCTGGCTACTCTGGACTGTCCAGGGCCTGGGGATGTGAGGAGGAGTAAAAGTAAGGTGGTCGATCCACCTTCACTCTTCCCCACAATGAAAGCACTCTGACAACCAGCTACTACAAGCTGTGAAGTGCGGGGACTTGTAAAAGCTGCTCTCCTTAGCAGTTCAGTAGGTAACTTACCTTGTTCCTTAGGTAACAAACATAAGGGAGCTTCTTAACTCACATCCCTAAGCTAAAGCTTGTGAGAAAAGCAACATAAAAACACCTGACTAAACCCAGTCTAGAATCACAGTGGTTTGGGTTGGAAGGGACCTCAAAGATCACCTAGTTCCAACACCACCACCCCCACACCATGGGCAGGGACACCTTCCACTAGACCAAGTTGCTTAAAGTCACATCTAATTTGGCTTTGAACACTGCCAGGCTTGGAGTCTCCACAAGAAAAGAGGCTCTGTTTTGCCATGAGAGAGGAAACCACGTTTTGGATGGGAAGAGCTCCTTCAGTGGAGACTGACATAAAGGTAAGGAAGTTACATGATCATTGAATGGGTTGGGTTGGGAGGGACTTAAAGGTCATATAGTCAGCATCCAGTTTAGTTGCAGTCAGCATCCAGTTTAGTTGCAGTCAGCAACTAAAGCAGGTTGCTCAGAGCCCCCAACAGCCTCACCTGGAATGATTGTAGGGATGGGGCTTCTACCACCTCTCTGGGCAACCTGCCCCAGGCTCTCACCACCCTCAGTGTCAAACATTTTTTCCTTTCTGTCCAGTCAGAATCTCCTCCTTCAATTTCAAGCCTTCGCCTCTTGTCACATCAAGCCCTGCTCAAAAAGTCTGCCTCCAGCTTTCTGATCAGCCCCTTTAAGCACTGGAAGGCCACCTGAAGGTCTCTGTGGAGCCTTCCCTTCTCCAGGCTGAACAACCCCAACTCTCTTAGCCTGGCCTCACAGCAGAGGGCTTCCAGCCCTCCCAGCATTGCTGTTTCCTCCTCTGGCCCTGCTCCACCAGGTCCATGTCCCTGCTGTGCTGAGGACTCTGGAACTGGACCTAGCACTGCAGGTGGGGTCTTCTTAGTACAACTAATTACAAGGTGCCATCCTCCTGTCCCACTCTTCCCTGTTATTAGCAGCTGAAAAGGGTGAGACATCCTCCCAGCAGTGAAGCTGTTGGGAGATTTGGGTGGGTTCAGCAGGGCAGACACAAGCATAACTCTGATAGCAAGGGAGAAAGTACAGGGTTCTGTGCTATGATTTGTAAATAAAAACTTAAATTAGGAGTAATTTGGCAGCTAAGCTTTTCCTTAAACACTGAGATCAAGGTGCTGGCTAAACAGTATATGATTTATTTTTTTTTTTAAGGGTTAGTCAAATCTTCTCTTTCCTCATGCAGATGCATGTTCAAGGTTTTGCATCTATCTGGAATTCCTTGTAAGCAGGGAAAAAATGCTTCTCCTACAGGCTGCAAGCCAGCCAGACTGGGCTGAGGCTGTCTCTAGGTGCTCTGTTGGCCCTCAGCACAGAGACTGATACCCCAGAGTGAGGTGAGAACTCTGTCACCAAGTTATTACCCACATCAGCCTCTAAGATCTGCTTGTCAAGGGACACCTTAGTGCCTCTCATCATGTCTGTTGCAGATCTCCATGCTTCAGAGGTTGTGATGTTTCTCCAGACAGATTGAAGTCCTGCTCCCTGTATCTCACACAGGATGTTTGGCAGCCTTGGAGTGACCTAAGCGCCATAGACCTGAATCCTTAATGGCAGGCACGAGAGCAACTGCTAAAACCATTGCTGGTATTCACAGCAGTAACTTGAGCTTTGGTTTGTCAGCAGAACGTGGAGATTCCCCACTCTGAAAATAGAGCTGGGTCTCACCTAAGTCAGGTTCCAAGGATTGTCTTTATCTGCTGGGAAGGGGCGGTTCTTGGCAGCCACTTTCAGGCATGCATAACGAACTGCTAGCAAAGAGTTAACAGGACTGAGGGGCAGGGTTGCTGGCAGGGATGGATTTCAGCAGATCAGACCCCAAGAGGAGGGTTGCAGAAAGCAGGCACCGGACCTTCAGCTGTGAGTTTTTACACTTTCCTCACTCATTAACTAGTTCTAATCAAATGATGCCTGCTGCTGAATGCAGCACGGTTTAACTCTTGACAAGGCAGCTCTTACTCCTCTCTTACTCATCTGGTCCTCTGGGCTGCCCACTGTCACGATTTTTTTTGCAGCTCAGACCACGGCAAACACATACCTGAGGCTGTGCAGTCAGCAGTAGAACCACGCAGAAAAGCCTTTCAGCTGGCCACAGACTAAACTGGAGAACTGCAGTTAGGTCCAGGAGCTTTCAAAAAGTGTAATCCGGGATAAAGGTGTCTGGAATCTGGGATTCAGGTGCCCAAGCACCCCTTAACCCTTTGGAAAGGGGGAGGTTGAAAAGGGAGAGTCCATGGAAGCACTGGTATGTGGTGATCTATCACCAAAGGGCTAAGAAAGGGTCAACCCAGCAGCATCACCATACCAAGTGCAGCAGGTACTCTTTTAAAGCAGCCTCACTCCTTCCATACCTTGTAAGAGTTACTTTCCATACCTTGTAATAGTTACTTTCCATCCACAAAAGCACCTTTTCTAGCTTAACTAATTATCTTTATTAATGATGAACAGGCTCAGAACTTGAATTTGCTTTGTCTGCAGTTACAGAAACGCTCAAACCCAACCCTCTAGCGCTCGTTTCTCTTAATTAGTTAAATCCAGGACAAACTTCGGAGTTCCCTGTCGAGGGAGTTTCACATCTTTGTGAAACCCAAATAAAAGTTGCTTACAGACCTAGACTGAGGTTTTAGGTGCCCAGCTCTGCTTGGGCGAGACAGTTAGTGGCTGAAAGAAGTTGGAATTCTGAAGGGAAACGTTACCAAAACTTTCTTGTTTGCAACAGCTTTACCAAGGTGTAGTCTCCTACACCTTGTGTCATCTCCAGCTCTTCCTCTGCTGAAAGTGCTCCCGATTTCTACGGATCGGGCCCAGCATTGCTTTTGTCACCTCAAACGGAGCCATCGGTGTCTCTCCAGAACAAAACCCTTGTTAACCCTTCCCTGCCCGACACCTTCTCCAAGACTGATTTTGATTTTGGGGACTTGAAGAATCAGCGGTGGAAAGCTTTGCTACTTGGTTTGGTTTAGTCTTTACCAGACCATCTTGACATAACTCTTTTTTATAATTTTTTTTTTTGAAAGAAGTTTTCACCAGTTCTGTTTCTCCCCTCCCAGTTCAACACTTGTTATATTTGCCAGGGAAATTTCTTGCTAGTTTGCTTCTTGGTTTGTTTTGTTTTTGGAGGGGAGCTGATGGGGAGAGGGGGCATGCCTGTGGCTTCAAGGCATGTGGACCAGAGGCATCAAGGGCACAGGTAAAACAGATGGAAATACCCGTTTTTCACAACGGCATACCAGTGAAGAGCATGCCCCACCAAGGTCCGATCCTGACTCTCCTGTTCTGCTTTCCTCTTGCTCTCTCAATGGGGCAGCAGCAGGTTGGAGGAGTGCAAGCTAACTTCCAGCCCCATTTTTGCTGCTGCCCTGTGTCCTGAGCCTGCTGGGGACCATGAAGGGCTGGGGTGCTCATCGATGTCCTGCTCAGTCTCTGCACCACAAACTCGTTTTGGCTCCAGTCATTGCTGCACGAGGCTGAACTGCACTGCTGACTGAAGCAGTTTGACACACACCCCACCCCCACCCCCCTCCAGAATTCCTAATCAAAACAATGATTCCCAAAATTATTTTGTCCTGTTAAAGTAGCTCCTGTAAACATCGGGACCAAGATTTTTTTTATTTTATTTTTTTTTCTCCCCTGCTCTTTGCCGTAGGAGTAAGGAGCCTCTGCTGGCTATTTGGAGGCTAAATCCTACAAGCCCTAGTGAATAGCCATGCATATTCATGAAAATAATCTCAAGAAACTCAATAGGAACTTTTCAGTGGATTCAGGATTATTCCTGGGAGCGCAGGTTGGTGTAATTACAACCCTGGTAGAACCTCTGGTTGCTCACGCTGCAGAGCTTCCTCTCTCAGCAGCTGCCTTTTAGAGCTAACTTTTGAAGGCAATAAACAAGAGGTCGAAATGGAAACTTTTAACCACACCTTTTCACATCAATCCAACCACGTGAAGTATTTAAAAAGGAATTAAAAAAACCCTCCCACAAACAATAAAAAGGGGAAAGAAAAGAAAATAAAAAGAAAAAAAAAAGAAAGAAAAGAAAAAAATGAAAAAAAAAAAAAAAAAAGAGAGAGAGAGCTTTAGCTGTAGTTTTGCTTTTCATGGGTGTTTGGCATCTACTAGCACCAGTTCCACAGCCAGGAAAATCTCCAGGACGAGCAGCTTGAATCTTTAATTAAACAGACAAAATGTGGACTTAAGTTTGGTTTGGTTTTTTTGTTGTTGGTTTGGGGTTTTTTTTCTGTTTGTTTGGGGTTTTTATTTGGTTTTGTTTGTTTGTTTGTTTTATTTTTTATTTTGTTTTTAAATGAAAGACATTTGAGGCTGGGATTTGTCAAAATCATTTTCAAATGTAACTTGGAAACCAGTTTGGTTTTCTTGGGTTTTCTTTGTTTGTTTATTTTCCCTTCCAGATGAGGGGAGACTCAGAAGTAGCCAGAACATTCAGAAGAGGTAACTCTAGAAGCTTTCAGAGCTGTTTGGATAAGACGCTACCCACCAAACACTTCCTTCCACATCACTAGAAACTCCTTTTTTTTTTTTTTTTTTCTGGTTTGTTTTAGTTTTTGTCGTTTTATTTTTGAGGTTTGGTTTGGTTTGGTTGTTTGGTTTGGTTTTTAATATAAAGAGAAATTTCATACAGATCTTTTTTCGACCTCTGTAGTTAACCTAAGCAAAACATTTGCTCCCTTTAATATATTGCCCCAAATTATTTTATCTGGGGTTAGAGTAAAATAAAATAAAGAGGGAGGGAAATTTATTTATATGTATATATACATATATATATATGGATATATTTGTATATATTAGATATTTTGAAAGGTTGGCATTCAGAGAGAGCTGCTCCTAATTACCTACAATTTAGACTTGAAGGGAAAAAAAAACTTAAAAACAAGAATAAATGAAACTTGAGGGAAAACACTCTGAAGACAACAGTCATCAGGCAGAGAGAATTTCTGTGGGCAGCTTCTTTTTTTGTTGTTGTTGTTGTTTTTCTTTAGGTTTGTTTGGTTTTGTTTTGGGGTTGTTTCAGTTTGCTTGTTTTGGTTTGGTTTGGTTTTTAAGTGAATATTTCTACTCTCTGCACCAAAAAAAAAAAAAAAAATCATTTCCAGGGAAGATATTTTCTTATATTCTGAAAGTTAGACTCACAACCAGCAAAATACTACACAGTCTGCAGCAAAATATAAATTAAAGCAAGCTCAGTCATCTAATATAGATCTAAAAGCAAGTACCTGTGAAATCTATTTAGAGCAAGGGTGGGGTGTTTTGTACCTTCAGAAAGGAAAAAGCTGAAGTGGGAATATTCTCTGTTTGAACCCAAATGCCACTTAAATATTTTTTATTTTGCCTTGATTTCCTAACAGGGATTTTTTTTTTTTTTTAAAATGCATACATATATATATATATTTAAATCATCAAATATGCCCAGAGACTAAGTTACCAAATTCATCTGCTCAAAGTTAGGAAAGAGTTGGGTTTGAAAGTCCATTGATTTGATCCTCTTTGTCTGAAATGAGTGGTAAAAATTTGCCCTTTTTTTCCCTTTTCTTTTCTTTTTTCTTTTCTTTTCTTTTCTTTTTTTCTTTTTTTTCTTTCCTTCAAAAGGAACAAAATTTCCTGGCAGCTTATTAAGCAAAATTTATTAACGTGGCACTCATTCTGCTCAGGAATAAAGTTCACCATTTCTTTAATATCAAAGCAACAATTTCAGATTAAAATCTAAGCAAACAGGAGCAAGGAAAATACAGTGGAGGATTAAAAAAGAAAAGAAAAGAACGAAAAAATCTTCTAGGTGGTTGCTATTATTAGCTGATAATTCGATACAAAGAACTCAGTCTGATTCCTCTGCTGGTTTTCAGTGGTTTGCTAAGACTTGGCTGGTTTAGATTCTTCATGAGGCTGTACTAAAGAGAAAGAAATCAAGCCTTGCCCTCACAAGAATAGAGGCAGAAATATGGCTTGGTAATTAAAAATCATCAGATCTTGCTGCTGGACCTGCAACTTAAGTTACTTAAGTATTGAGATTTTAATGCTAGCAGGAGGAAAATCAAACAGGAAAGGTTTGAGGTTTGTTTGGGTTTCTTGCATTGAGAAATTCCCTGTAATAAAAGAAACAAATTTGGGCTTTCAGATATTTAAACCAATACATTTTTTAAAAAAATATTTTATTTGTGAGTTGAATTTGGTAGCTTAGTAGGTAAAGCAAAATAGAGACAACCTTTGAAGAGGGGGAATTGGTAGAACTGAAAACTTCAGATTTGTTCAAAGGAAAAGAAGAGAAAAGAATGGAAAGAGAGATCTGTTTGGGGGTTCATTTGCTATCCTAATGAAAAGAGAGATCTGTTTGGGGGTTCATTTGCTATCCTAATGAAAAGAGAGATCTGTTTGGGGGTTCATTTGCTATCCTAATGAAAAGAGAGATTTTTTTTGGTGTTCATTTGCTATCCTAATGAAAAGAGAGATCTATTAGGGGGTTCATTTGCTATCCTTTGGCTTCCTGGAGGTCATATTAATCCATATTCATTCCATTTTTCATCCTCAGAATATATGTTTAAAATATTTCTGTTTAAAAAGTTCTGAGGTTTCTCTGCTCCTGCAAAAAAACCCCAAAAAAACCAAAACCAAAACAAACAAAAAAACTCCTCACCCAAACTAACAAACAAACAAAAAATATCCACAAAAAACCTTGACTTTTCTACACAGGGGCAGACACTAAAATAATATAAGAAACCAAGTCAATAATTTGCTCATCATTTATAATGTCTTCTTCTCTTCAGGGTGATGTTTGGGTTTTGGGTTTTGGGGTTTTTTTTTGTGGGGAGGGGTGTTTGGTTTTTTTGGTTTTGTTTTGGTTTTTTTTTTTTTGCTTTGAAATTAGTAATAAGAAATTATTTGAGGAGGTTTTAATAAAGTTCTGAAAGTTTAGAATGTTATCTGCCATGCAGCTGGATTGCAGCCCTTTTCCCAAACTGCATGCTGTCCATAATAATTAACCAGATATGTGGCACTAAAGACAATTATTAGTGAGGTTAATTGGTGGTGGTTGAATCTTAGGAAGGAGGGGGCTTGTCCTTTCTTAAGGCCTTTAAGCAGTCAGCAATGAAAATAAATCAGGCTTAAAAAAAATTTAAACTGGGCTTAGAGGAGGGGGAAAAAAATCCAGTTCAAATCTTCTTTAAAAACCTTCCAAATGTTTCTGAGTCTCTAAATATAGATTTTTTCCCCCCGCCTCTTATCTACAGGTTATTTATAAATCTCCTTAAGATAAAAGATTTCTATTTATAGGGAGTTCATCTCTCATTAAACTGACCAAGCAGACAGGTCAGCTCCAAAAAAACCCAACCAAACAAACAAACAAAAACCAAACCCAAAATATTAAAGCCTGATACTGATTTTAGCTGCAGAAATAATTCCCCATGAAGTTTTAGCCACCTAAAATTTGTGGTAATTTATATCTATATATTAACAAGCCCACCTTGATCATCTGGCTGCAAGTTCTTTTTTGTTTCCCCAGTTTCTATTTAGTATTCTGGCAAGTTTGGGGTTAGTTTTGTTTTTCCTTTTATGGCTCCTAGGATAAGAATCAGGGTATCCCTGTTGCTTTGGAAATTCATAATACAGAATAAATTGTGAAATTTTATTTTTTTTTTTTGGGGAGGGGGAGAGGTTGCCATTGAAAGAAATGAGAAGCAAAAGAAGATGCAGAGCAATTCTGCACCAGTAACTTGCAGCAATTGATTGAAGTTTGAGAGCCTTGAAAGTGAGGGAAGGAGTTTTAAAAGAAGAAAAGCAAATTTTAAAAGCCCCACACTGCCATAAAAATGTTTTAAAATGCCTACTGCAATTCTTGTTTTGTTTTGTTTTGTTTTGTTTTTTTAAGAGGAGGAAAGAGGTTTCTCACTTTGGGGGATTGCTCAAATTCAAAGGATGCCTTTAAAACTGCCACAGATCTCAGCTTTTCAAAAGGATTGGTCAGCTCCTGCAATTTGATTGAAATTGCAGGGAAAAAAAATTAATAATAGGGAAAAAAATAAGAGGAGATTTTTGCCTCCTAACTAAACTTAAATGTTTACCTTGGGAAAAAAAAAAATATCTGCTCTAAGGAGATAAAAATGATCCTAAAATAACTTTTTTTTTCCCAATTGTAATTTATATAGATTTAGTTATTTACACACACACCCCCCTCAAGGGAAACAATTCCTTCCACCAAACTTTTAAAGCAATGAGCATCTGTTAGTAGCCATCTCAGTACAATAAACTGCACTCTACAAACCAAAGGGAAGGTGGGGCCGGGGTAAGCTGAAGCCGGAGCAAGCTCCCAGTCCTGGCAGCAGGTAAAGCCTAGGGACAAAGCTCAACTCCTTGGACTCCCAATTGCCCCTAAAATACCACTTTAAATGTGAGTTTGCTAATTGTACCTGCTTCGAGGGAATCATCTATCTGCTTTTCCAAAGACGGATTAATAAACCTTAAAGCTGCTGCTGCTGCTATTAAATATTTCACTCATTAGAAAGGCAGCCCTTGCAAGCCATAGTGTAAGCCCACTACGGAAAACAGAATTGATGTATTTACTAATAGGCTTCATTCTTTATTAATTAATGAACAGTTGGACAGGTGAATATTTAAAAAAAAAATAAAAAATCACTGAATTATTGAGGCTGGAATAGACTTCTGAGATCATCAAATCCAGCCTATAATCTTCCAGAATAATTTCATCAATACTTCTGTTAATTTATAATTATTTTTTGGGGGGAGGGGTGGGGAGAGGATGATTGTTTTCTCCTCTTGTCACATTCATTTTGCTCTCTAGAAACAGTTCCAAAGGAACTGAAAAACTCAAACAGATTGCCCCATATTTAACTCCCTCCCACCTCCAAAAAAAAAAAAAAAACCAACCAAAAAACCAAACAAACAAAAAAGAAAAACCAACCCAACAAACACAAAGTTTCCCAAGATTTTTATATTTGATATTGAAATAAGGCAGCTGTGAAAGATGATTCGAAGCAATCCATTAATTTAAAAACTCCCAGTGATGAAGAATGATCATTAAGGAATTATTGCCACAGTAAAGCATTATTTTGTGATTTGATATGGGTTTTGTTTTGGGTTTTTTTTGTTTTGTTTTTTTTTTTTTCTTCTGTAGGGCACCAAAAAATCTAAGACTAAAGTCCAGCAATCAAAACTCCTCTTGATGACAGCCTGAGATCAGGCAAGGCAGGTACTGCTGCAGGGTTTGGAATTCAGCATTCTCAGTTGGGGCTGTAATCTTAGAACCAGAGGAATTATTTATTTTAGAGCCTCAAATTTTAATTTTTTTTCTCTGTTATCTAAATAGTATGAATTTTAGCTCTCTAAATTTCTATTCTGTTTAACAACAGTAGCACTTTTTGCCCCAGTTTTCATTGTTAATACATTTCAAACCAGAAGATTCAATTGTTTGGACTCTAAAACATAAAAAATAAAATCCATCCTGTCAGGCTAAGAATAAATTAATACAGTTTTAATTAATATAAGTGGGGGGGTTTGTTTTGTTGGTTTTTTTTTTCCTTCCTGGTTAAATTTGGGAGAGGGGCAAAACCAGGACTCAGATCAGTTTATTTCCCATCTTACATCAAATTCTGTGTTTCTACAAGATAAATTGATGGGCTAAAAATGCTTTTTTTTTTTTTTTAAACCTACAACATACCATTAATTACATTTCTTTGGCTAAATAATAAATCCATTGGGCTCAATGTTGGTCACAGGTTTTAAGTCAGTACTTAGCTTTAATGGTCATTATGCTTACAGTATGGAATGCTTACAGTATGCTTACAGTATGGAATGCTCTTGGAACAAGCAGGCCTCATGCTTTTCATGTCTAAAGCCCTCATTCCAATCACCTCCACCACTGTTCTGCTCTAATAAAGCTGCAAATCTCTGCCTCCTGCCATGGGGATCAAAGATGGGGTGGCACTATGTGCACAGGGGCACAAATGGGGACTGAAAGGTCCCATTGGAATGCAGGGAGGGCTGGACCGAAAGGGGGTTAACATTAAACTCCTTTGTCAGTTACTGAACTCAGGGTAGAAAATTGTAATTCATGGAATACCCTAAGTGTGAAAATGTGAAATGGTAGGGACTGAGCTGGACAAATCCAGCCAAATGCCTGCTGGTGATGGTTGGGCTTACATGGCAGCAGGGAGTGGTGGCGCAGCAGTTGAATGGCAGCACAGCAGTTGAATGGTGGTGCTGACTCGATGCCAAAATAGAGCTTGGAGTTGGGGTGTGGATGAGTTGGAGGTGCAGGCTGAGCTTTGTAGCTGGCAAATGAACCTGTCTCACTTTGGCATCATGGCTACTCCAGGTCTGTGGTACCCAACTCTATTTGCTCCATCCTCCAGATGTTGTGGGTCAGCAACACTGATTTGGCTACGTTCTGGTGTGCAGTGGAGTTGGTTTTATTTGGGTTGTGTTTTTCAGAGTGTCTCTCATTCTGTTATTTAGGAGTTGGACTTTGTGGTTCTTCTGAATGCTTTGCTTAAATGAAAATGAAACTTTGGGCATGGAGACCCACTTTTCTTTTTTTCTTTTTTTCTTTTTTTTTTTTACAATTTCTTTTTGATTTCCAAAGGAATAAAAAACAAACATTATCTTGTAGCATGGGCTCCATGACATGTCACCCAGCTGCTGGTGCATTTTATCTTTACACCTCTGAAATGGAAGGTAGCATGAAAGTAGAAGGAATTAGTGCCTGCCTTAAACTGAAAACTGGTGGCAAGCAGGTGGATGATGATAGATTCTCATGCTGCCTATGAGGGCTCCATATGTGCCTCGCTTCCCAGGTTTAATTGAAATTAAGAGGTTTTCTTCCCTCTATTTGAAGGTCATTTTCTGGAATTTCGGAGTTCACTGGCTGCACACAGATGTGTAATGGGTCATATTCTTCAGCTGCAGGGTACACAAGCTCTGGAGGTTCAGTCTTAGCTGGGCTGTGTCAATTAACCACATTCTCCTCATGTTTAGTTTGAGAAGAGTAACAGAGTGAAGTTTGACTTAAGCTGTTTGAACCTTCTCTTTTGTTTGACTTCAGACTCTTTAAGTCCCTTCCCAAAACACAGTAGCATCATTAGCAGTAGTGGGAGAAACACAAAAGCTGAGCAGAAGCATCTCACCTTAACCTGTGTGAAGCATTTATGGATCAGGAATTAAGTTCCTGGGCCAACCACCATTTTCTACAGGCAGGTCTGTAATTAACTGACAATGTGTGGATAGATACCAGCTCCCAATTTTCTTCTTCTGTGCCCTTGTCTGATTCCTGATTATTTTAGCTCTGTCCAGGCAGCTGGAGAAGACTAAGTTGCTTTGTTAGCCCTGCCTGAAAGTCCTGCAGTATTCAGACCAAAAATGGGAGCCTTCCTATGAAATATTCAACCATGAACGTTGAGGGGCTACAGCCTCGTGCAGGGCAGTAAGAAACACCCACAGGCGAGACTGACACAAAATCTGTAGGACCAGTGGTGTAATGTTCATAAAGCACTTTCTTTTTCTGGTGGAAAAGAGACCAAAGTCACCCCCAGAGTGCTTCAGAAGGCAGAATTATCTCATTTGCTTCTCATGGAAGCCTGTTGGATTTTGTTTCGATTCATTTAAGTTGTTATGTCGTGTCCAGCACCCTCAGAAAGCCACTCAACTTGTTCAGTCGTGCCAGGTGTGCTTGGCTGCTTGAGAATGGCTAGACTTGGTGGTCAGGAAAGGGGCACCCTGGAATGCCAAAGTAAATGTAGAAATAAAAAAGGTTTGCTGGAGGAGAAATGCCATCCCATCTTCTTCAAGCTGCGCCTGGGCAAGGGCCTTGGGAGCCATCCAAGTTGGGCTAAGGACAAGGAAACAGAAGGACTGATTTGCAATAAGTTGTTTTTAGGGCTGAAGCCCTTCAACTTTTTTTGATGGGGCAAGCTCATCAGCTGTCTTATGAGCCAAGGCCTTGAGCAACCAAGTTGAATAGAGGTTGAAGCAGATGTTCTCTGAGGTCCCTTCCAACCTAAGCCATTCTATGATCCTATGAAAAGTGTCAGGTACCAAGGTCTTGATACATGTTGAGGCAGCTGGAGGCTGCAGGGTATTGTAGACATGCTGAGTGCTTCTTCCAGCTGAGACGAGAGCTGCGCAGCTCCTCCTCAGCATCCTACTAAGTAACTCATTCAGAGAGAGTCATGCTTGTGGCCTGTGAGGATCACATCCCAAAGGGTCAGCACTCAACAAAGTGCTGCCAGCTCATCAACTCTGATCCATCTTCTGCCAGTCAGCCCATCGCTAGGAAAAGTCTTCCTTCCTTTTGGGGGTTCAAGTGCGGGATTTAGCAAATTTTTGGACTCTATGACCGCCTTTGGTTTCACCTCTCTCTCAGCCACTCTCTTGAATTCTCCCCTTTCTCCATGACAGTCTCAGGCTCTGTTTTTAGGTTTCACCTCTCTCTCAGCCACTCTCTTGAATTCTCCCCTTTCTCCATGACAGTCTCAGACTCTGTTTTTAGGCCTCACCTCTCTCTCAGCCACTCTCTTGAATTCTCCCCTTTCTCCATGACAGAGTCTCAGGCTCTGTCCTTTGCCTGAAAATTCACCTTTCCAGGGAGACTGGACTTGCTGCCAGCAAACCAAGGGAGTTAGCAGCTGAGTGGCTACTTAGATACCTGCAGGAACTCCTTGGTCCCTTGTTGTCAAACACTGCTGCTGAGCTCTGTCCTGCACTGTGAATCTCATCATGTTCTTTAGAAACCTGTGGTTTGAGGAAACACTTCTTTAGCAGAGGTGGAGTTCCCATCTAGGGTTTCAAGCTGAGACTAAGTAGGTTTAGTCTAGATATTAGGGAAAAAAAATCCCAGCAAGAGTGGTCAGGGATTGGAATGAGCTGCTCAGGGAGGTGGCGGAGTCACCAACCTTGGGTGTGTTTAAAAGTCCTTTGGATGTGGTGCCTGGGGGTATGGTTTAGGGTGTGCCTTGCAGAGTAGGGTTCTTGTTTGGACTCTGAGGGTCTTTTCCAACTTGAATGTTTCTGTGATTTTGTGAATTCCCTAGCAGCAGAGGTTTAGGTGACAGAAACCAGGTTCCTTGAACCTGTATGCAGAGAAGGTCTGTGGGTAGCGGTAGAGGACCTCACGTCCCTATGATAATCTAAGCTACAGTCCTCCTTCTCTCATCTTCCTCTTCAAATAAAATTGTTTTCAAGGCTGGTTTGGGTAAAGCTTGAGCAATGTAGTCTAGTGGAAGGTAGTCCCTGCCCTTGGCAAGGGATTGGAACTAGATGATCTTTAAGGTTCCTTCCAACTCAAGCCATTCTGTGAGTCCACGTTTCTTGGTGAGATATATGGGTGACAGAAAGAAGTTTTGGTGTTGGTGTATTTGCTGAAAGACAAATATGGGTGTGTTGGGGTTTATTTTAATTCCCTGTGTTGTGTCCATGTTGGTTTAGACCTATTGGTCAGCTGGTCTTTAGTCAGAAGCTGGAGAAGATTGCCCTGGCAATCTGTGGGATTGCATTACATTGGTTTTTTCAAGTTTTGTTCTGTTGGGGTTTTTTGGTCTGTTGTTTTCTGATGGAATGGCTTTTAAAAAATCCAGAATTGGTTTTAAAAGTTTAGGGTTTTTAATAGTATGGTGTTAAGGGGAATTGCTACATGTTATCTCTTTTTTTTTTTTTTTTTTTTTTTTTTTTTT
>VWZE01008210.1:78245-104128 GCA_013396675.1 Eubucco bourcierii
CTGGGACCCGCTCTACAGGTACTGGCTGTGTGCACAATGCCGGGGGTGGGGGAGGGAAAACGTTCGGTGTTCGTTTGGGCCCGAGGTGCGAAATCGGCTTTGGTTAAACGCTCTGATAGCGTTTGGCAGCCGGAGGTGCCCAGTTGTGCGTGTGAAAGGAACGACAACTCGGCAGTACCTGAAATCAGTCAGGCTGAAGAGAATTTGGTAGGTTTTGGTTGGTTTGAGGTGTTTTGGTTTGTTCCTCGCCCCCCACCCCCCACCTCTTTGTTAACTCTTTGGCAGCCGAGCGGTGCCGTGCCTCAGGAGTTGGGTGGTGGGTCTGAAACTTCATGTAATGGAAAGGTTCTTGTTAAGGGAGCTTTTTTTTTTTTTTTTTTTTTTTTTTTTTTTNTTTTTTTTTTTTTTTTTTTTTTTTTTTTTTTCTTCCCTCGTTGATTACAAATCCTTTCGGAGTGCAGCGGAAAAACGAATTTATTTGCTAACTAAGAAATGAATAGGTGCACAGAAAATGACGCTGTGAGCTCGAACAAATGAAAAAGAAGGGGGAAGGGTGCGTGGAATATCCTGCCTGGATGCCTTTCTGTATGGACTACCCTAGGTGATCCTGCCTTGGCAGGGAGGTTAGACTCGATGGTTTCTGTGGGTCCCTTCCAACCTGTAAAGTTCTGTTATTCTGTGATCCCAGGGTAGGTTTGTTTCCTGTCGCATCTGTTACAGCTCAGTTTAGAGAGAAAGGCTGAGAGGAGCTCTTCCAGCTTGTTTGGCTTGGTGTCAGAAAGGACCTCAGCTTTTCCTGCCGTTGATCACCACCTGAAATAAGAGTCCTTAAAGTATACACGGATGGGTGTCATTCCTGGGAGAAAGAAAGAAAAGGAATAAAATTATTTTAAGGAAAGGGTTCTTGTTGGGGGGGGGAACAAAAAAAGGAAAATGTAATTTTGTTTCTCAGAGAAGTTGTTGGGAAGACAAAAGGGCTAAGTGTGGAAGAGGTTGCTCTACAAACCTTGCTGCTTTGGACTTGCAGAGTTAAGCTGGGGGAGATGATTTGAGGCGTAGGAAGTTGTGTGAAAACACGAGGAAGGATTTTTTTCACTGTGAGTGTGCCAGAACACTGGAGAAGGCTGCCCAGGGGGGTTGTGGAGTCTCCCTCTCTGGAGACATTCAAGACCTGCCTGGATGTGTTCCTGTGTGACCCGATATAGGTGATCCTGCTCTGGCGGGGGGCGTTGGACTGGACAAGCTTTTGAGGTCCCTTCCAGCCCCTATCGTTCTGTGATTTGAGATACAAACCGGCAAATCCAGAGCAAACTGAAATGGCCAAGTTGAAGAGAAAGGGAAATGTGAATCATGACTCCTGATGTGTTTTTCAGCTTGGTGGTATGGGGATCACTCTTCTTCTCTGAAAAGATCCATTGCTTTTCCAGTTCTTCAGCAGGAAATGAATGTTGCTGGGTTCTCTTCTTTTGATGGCAGTGGTGGAATGGAATGCGGCAGAGTTCTAGCACAACCAGACTCTGACAGACTAACTAGTTGGTTCTCTTCTGCCAGGAACTGCTGGGAAGTTGCTGCCCAGAGAAGGACCTGTGAGTGTTGGTGGACAACAAGCAATGTGCTACCATGGCCAAGAAGGTCAATGGTCTCCTGGGGTGCATGAAGAAAAGTATGGCTAGCAGACTGAGGGAGGTTCTCCTGGCCCTCTGCTCTGCCCTAGGGAGGCTACAGCTGGAGTCATGGGTCCAGTTCTGGGTTCCCCACTTCAAGGGAGACAGGGAACTACTGGAGAGAGTCTAGCAGAAGCTGCAAAGATGCTGAGGGGACTGGAGCACCTCTGTGAGGACGAAAGACTGAGGGGCAGGAGGATGGGGCCAGGCTCTTTCCAGTGGTGCCCAGGAACAGGATGAGGGGCAGTGGGCACAAAGTGGAACCCAGGAGGTGTAATCCAAGAGGCACTTCCACAAGCACCAGCAGTTCTTTGTCCTCTTGTGCTGCGTTACACCACTTGAGATAATACTGAGTGGAGGAGTAAATGTATGGCTGTGAGCAGCCCTCGTGTGATGAGGTTGATAGTTCCATGGGCATGAGTCACTAACCAAAGAAAAATGACAGTGTTGTAAGATGGAACAAAAATAAGGTCTTGGTGCTGTTATTGGGAGTGGGACAAATCCCTCCTTTTGCTAGTTTGATCCCAGCAAGCCTGGCAGGGATCTGCCCATACGGACACTCACATGGGCACCTATGTCTAGTGAAGCCTGAAGCAGCAGTTTTAAGTGGTGGTGGTTGGTCGGCTTTAGTTATTATTTGTAGAGATACTTTGGAGCCAGAACATCACTGCTGGAGATCATCAGATTTTCACTGATGTCTCCAGAGGAGTAGTGATCTACCCATCTTGACTAGATGGCCTTCTGGATGGGGGCACTATGATAATGTCTTGGGTCTTACATAGAATCATGGAATGTTTTGGGTGGGTAGGGACCTTTAAACCATCTAGTCAAACCACCTCTGCAGATTGCTTAGAGCCCCCAACAACCTCACCTGGAATGGTTCCAGAGATGCCCACCTGTCTGGGCAACCTGCCCCAGGGTCTCACCACCCTCAGTGTAAACAATTTTTCTCTTCTCTCCAGTCTGAATTTCCCTCTTAGTTTGAACCGTCACTTCTTGTCCTGTCACATCAGGCCCTGCTAAAAAGTCAGTCCTCAGCTTTCTGATCAGCTTCATCAAGCACTGGAAGGCCACCAGAAGGTCTCCCTGGAGCCGCCTTTTCTCCAGGCTGAACAACCCCAACTCTCTTAGTCTGGCCTCACATATGGAAGAAGTGAAGTAGTTCTGTGAAAGAGAGGAGATGTTGTGTGATTCCTGCCCCATGGCCATGACCCAGCTTGTGCCAGGTGAGCTCTCGCAGGGGCCATAGATGCAGTGGAGGAGGAAGGGCTACAGACACCATCTCATGTCCAGTATAATCCACAAAAGAATGTAGTGCAGGAGGGTCGAGTGTCTATAGTACGGTGCAGATGGTTCTAGATGAGGAGAGAAAGGTTGATTATCAAGTGTAGTCCATCATCTGGATCTCGCAGTGTCATGTGAGGTGAGATGGAGTGCTGGCAGTGGCGTGAGGGACACCAGTTCCTGACCTTTGATCACTTTCTGTGGACAAGGATCTGTCTCTCTTATCTACAGTTACAAAAGCAGGGAGCAGAGGCAACAAGGATTAAACCACAAGAGCACCATGTTTTGTGTCCACAGGTGACGTTTTCAGCTCCAGATCACAGAATCACAATGTCAGGAGCTGTAAGTGACCTCGAAAGCTCATCCAGTCCAATACCCCTAGACTAGATTACACAGGAACATACCCAGGCAGGTTTTGAGTGTCTCTGGAGAAGAAGACTCCACAACTCCCCTGGGCAGCATGTTCCACTGTTCTGTCACCCTCACAGGGAAAAAATGCTCTCATATTTCCATGGAACTTCTATGCCTCAGCTTCCACCATTGCTCCTTGGACATCACCGAGCAGAGCCTGGTTCCAGCCTTGTGGCACTCACCCTTTACATCTTTATAAACATGAGTGAGGTCACCCCTCAGGATCCTCTTCTCTAAGCTAAAGAACCCCAGCTCTTTCATCCCTCTCAGAGGGCTGGAGGGTAATAGAAGGATGATATTTTATTGCTGTGGCACACATTCTTTCTTTGCTAAACACATGGAGTCACAGAATCTTTTTGTTGGATAAGGCCTTCAGGATCATCTACTCCAACCATTCTCTAGCTTTAGCAAGGCTGGTGCTAAACCGTGTCGTCAGCACCACATCGCTGCCTCTTTGAAATACCTCCAGGGATGGGTATTCAGCCCCATCTCTGAACAGCCTGGGCAGTTCCAGTGTTTGAGAACCTGTTCAGTGAAGAAGTTTGTTCTAACATCCAACCTGAAGCTCCTTTAGTGCAACTTGAGGCCATTTCATAGAATCGATCAGGGTTGGAAGGGACCACAAGGATCATCCAGTTCCAACACTCTGCCATGGGCAGGGACACCCCACCCTAGACCAGGCTGGCCAGAGCCTCATCCAGAGCCCTGGCCACCTCCGGGGATGGGGCCTCAACCACCTCCCTGGGCAACCCATGCCAGGCTCTCACCACTCTCATGCTGAAGAACTTCCTTCTCGCCTCCAGACTGAATCTCCCCACCTCCAGCTTTTCTCCATTCCCTCTAGTCCTGTCACTACCTGATAGCCTAACAAGTCCCTCCCCAGCTTTTTTATAGGCCTGTCACTTGTTGCAAACGAGACCAGCTCCCACCTTACTGCAGCCTCCTTTCAATGAGGTCTCCCCTCAACCTCCTCTTCTCCAGACTAAACACCCCCAGTTCCCTCAGCTGCTTCTCACCAGCCGTGTTCTCCAGACCCTTCACCAGCTTCATTGCCCCTATCTGGACATGCTGTAGCACCTCAATATCCTTCTTGGAGTGAGGGGCTGAGAGCTGAACCCAGGCAACGAGTGGCCTCGCCAGTACAGGGACATGATCACTTCCCTGGTCCTGCTGGCCACACTATTGCTGATCCAGGCTGGGATGGTGGTGGCCACCTGGGCACATGCTGGCTGCTCTTCAGTCTGTTGTTGACCAACACCCCCAGGTCCTTTCCTGCCAGGCAGTTTCCAGCCGCTCTGCCCCAAGCCTGAAGCCTCCATGGGGTTGTTGTCACCCAAGTGCAAGACCACCAGGTCTTAGCCTTGTTGCCCCTCATTTCATTGGCCTCAGCCCATGGATCCAACCTATCCAGGACCCTCTGTAGAGCCTCCCTACCCTCAAGCACATCACAGGATGTTAGTGATTGGAAGGGCCCCCTGGAGATCTTCAAGCCCAACTTGGTGTAATCTGCAAACTTCCCGAGGCTGCCTTTAGCGTCCTGATCCAGATGACTGATGAAGAGATGAAAACTGCTGTGCCTGGATGTGCAGCACAGTCAAATATTAGAATGATTTTTTTGAGTACTATCTGATTTCCAGCATTGCTGCTGCTGAAAAGCCGCCAAGTTCAGAATCATGTCCTGACATCCTGAGGGTTTTGCTTTGTTTTGTGGTGGAAGGACCTGAGAACTGTAGACAGGAAATGACAGCCAAAAGAGACATTTCGTGATCTCACATCAGACCCCCCTGTTAATCCATAAGTAGAATAAAGTAGGAACTCCTCATGTAAAACCCTAGAAAGGTTGAAGTTGGGACTTCAATCCTGAAGCAGAGGACAGGTTGCTTTTGCCTGGGGTTTATTGAAGAGACCAGCAGGAGTGCAGAGCTGTTGCACAGCGTGGCAGCCTAAAGTGCCTTGGTGAGTCAGTTGCAGAGCTCAGGCTCGTGTTTCAGAGCTCACTTGTATTTGCAGGTTGCTGACCTTCTCTGCAAGCTGCAGTCAGGAGGGTGGGATGGCAGGGTGAGACACATGGAGATCCAGAGCTCTACTTGCTTGTATCTCTGTTACAGCATTGAATGGGACCAGCTCTGTCTCCTTCTCACTGCCTGGCGGGCACCTCTCGGCTTTGCAGAGCAGGGATGATGGTTCCTCAGTCTCTGGGAAGCTGGGTGCTTGGTGGGTGAGAAGCTGGACGTGAGAAAATACTGGGTTCTCCCAGCCCAGAGCCAGTCCTGTCCTGGGTTGATCCCCAGTGGCATGGACAGCAGGTGAAGGGAGGGGAGATCCTATCCCTCTGCTCTGCTGAGACCCTACCTGTAGTGCTGGGGCCAGCTCTGGAGTCCTCAGCATAGCACAGAGAGTGATCTGGTGAAGCAGAGCCAGAGGAGGGCACAGCATGATGGGAGGGCTAGAAGCCCTCTGCTGTAAGGCCAGAGAGACTTGGAGCCGTTCAGCCTTGGAGTTGTTCTTTCTCCAAATGTGATGGAGCTCTGAGCAACCTGATCTAGTTGGGGATGCCTCTGCTGACTGCAGGAAGGTTTAGATTAGATGGCCTTCAAGGGGCCCTTCCAACTTGACACATTCTCTGACAGAAACAGATAAAGAAGTAGAAGAAACCAGTGGGCAGGCACAGTCTTCCCTGAAGTTCAGCTTCTGCACATCTCACCACCAGCTTTCAGCACTGAAACACAACAGGTTTCTTTCAAAGTCTACAACCAAACCCCAAGAGATTGGGTGTCAACAAAAACAAACAAACAAAAAAGTTACAACCTTAACGTTAAAGAATGAGAAGCCACAAAATAGCAGATTTAAGGTAGAATCCTTTAGAGCAGAAGGAAGTCAGCAGATAATGATGCATTTGGTAAGAAGAGTCCTTTGCTCTACTCTAGAAACCCAGGTTTCCTACAGCCTAGCAAGAAATGAGCAACAGAAGTCATCTAAAGTTACAAGCAGCAACCCTAACCCTAATTAGGCAAGTGATTAAAGCATGCAAGCCCAACACAAGATGCTGCACCCACATTTGTGTCACACACACAAGCCTCAAGAACCACACTTGGCACTTCTGTTGGAATAATTAGGAAAGAGATCTTCTAACTATCAAGCCCTTCTGTTGCAGACATTGCTAGCCCAACCCTATGGGTAGGGGATGAAAAGCTTCGTAGGACGAGTGAGAACCTGTTTCACCCACCTACCAAAACCAGCTTGAATGCATAAAATGGGTTGGGTTGAAAGGGATCTTAGAAACCGTCTGGTTCCAACCACCCAGCAGGGACACCCTCCACTAGAGCAGGTTGCTCATGCAACCTGGCCTTGAACACCTCCCTCCAGTAGTTTTCCCCAAACCTTAAGCTCAGCTCTGTCTTTGCAGCCCCAGGACATCCCCTGGTAGCTCTCCTCTTCTTTACACAGGAGCACATTGACCCAATAGGCTCTAAGACCTAGGGCAGTTGTAGAGTCCTAGAATGGTGAGGGTAGGAAGGGACCTCTGCAGGTCATCCAGTCCAACAGCCCTGCTAAAGCAGGGTCACCCACAGCAGCTCTCCCAGGATCACAATGGCTAGGTTGGGTTGGCATCTCTCCAGACAAGGAGACTCCACAACAGCTCTGGGCAGCCTGCTCCAGGGCTTCAGCACCCTCACAAGCAAAGAAGTTGCTCCTCATGTTCAGGTGGAACCTCCTGGGTTCCAGTGTGTGCCCCCTGTCCTGTTACTGGGCACCACCAAAAAGAGCCTGGCTTCAGCCTCTTGTCCCCACAGGTCCTTTATCTCTTGCTGAGCATTGCTCAGATCCCCTCTCAGGCTGCTCTTCTCCAGGCTCCACAGCCCCAGGGCTCTCAGCCTTTCCTCATCACAGAGCTGCTCCAGGCCCCTCAGCATCTTCACAGACTCCACTGAATTCTCTCCAGTATTTACCTGTCTTTCTGAATGGGGGAGCCCAGAAATGGCCCTTAGTACTCTAGCTGTGAGCTCAGGAGGGCAGAGTACTCCACAGACTGTATCTCACCTCACCCCAGCTCTAGGATCCACCATGATTTGAATTGTCTTTAGAGGTTTATTGGCAGGTCTGGGTGGCTCCTGTAGATTTCTTCCTCTAAGCAGAGAAGGCCACATGCCTTGCATTGATGGCAAGTGATTCATGGGCTGTTACCTGTAGGCTTGTAGCAAGAAATGTCTTCTTTAGGCTGGTGAGGAGCATTTTAGGGAACTGGGGGTATTCAGGCTAGAGAAAAGGAGGCTGAGGGGAGACCTCATTGTTGTCTACAACTCCCTGAAAGCAGGCTGGAGCCAGGTTGGTCTCACTTATAACAAATGATGGGATGAAAGGAAATGGCCTCAGGTTGTACCAGTGCAGGTTGGACATTAGAAGAAACTTTGTCACTGAAAGGATTTTCAAACACTGGAGCGACACCAACCCAGGGAGGTGGCTGAATCCCCATCCCTGGAGGTGTTTAGAAGCTGGAGAAATGTGCTGCTGAGGGCCATGGTTTAGCACCAGCCTTGGTGGAGTTAGAGAATGGCTGGATTTGATGATCCAGAAGGTCTTTCCCAACTGCAACGTTTGTGTGTGAGATGTGGGCTTGTGCTCTTTCTGAGGTGTGCACCTGCTTCTGATGGACTTACGGCAGCAGGGCAGGACTCTGAAGCTGGATGTTTTCTCTAGCCAGATGCAGTTTTATCCTGTTAGCTGTATTTTATTTCTGCTCTCTGCTGTAGTTTTGCTTCTTTTATGTCTCCTTTTGAGGTCTTCCTCTCTGTAGTGCCTCATCTTCACTGACTGTTGGTTTTTTACTCATTTAAGGTTTCCTAAGCCCTTCTCCTTTTGTCTCTCTTGTGAACTACCCTGCAGCTCGGCCACCTTCCCTGTGATGGAGCAATCAGCTGAGCTGTGGGTTGACTTAGGCTTGCATCATGACCCTGCAACTGGAGAGACAAGAGCTGAAAACTCTGTGGATCTCTGGAGCAAGGTAACTCCTCGACACGCATGTGCACGCTGGGGGCTGAGCACATGACCAAAACACCTGCCTGCTCCTTTGGGCTTTGCAGAAGGAAATGGAAACAAACCTCCAAAGCTTGTGGGCAGACCAGGATGGAACCCCTAGTGCAGGAACTCTGTGATTACCACAAGGAAGAGATTCCAAACCCCTCGCCTGACCTTTACATCATTCTTTCCCATCCAGCCAGTCTCTTTCTCTGCCTGTGACTCATCTTCTAAAAGAAGCCTTTTAACACCAAAAGGTTTTCTCCCTGCTTTTCCACCAAGGGATTTATTTTCTGCTTCTCTGAGACAAGAGCAGAGCAGCTTCTGTCCTCATTCACCCTGAGAAGGTTGTTCAGCTGAGAGGTCTCAGAAGCGGTGCTGTGGGCAGTAGATGTTCTGTCAAATATAGGCAGCTTGGATCAAGGCCAACAAATCCTTCCCAGGTGCTTCTTTCCCCATTTCTAACCGGCAGCACCCCTGTGTCTTCTGCAGTGTGGCCTCATGGACAGCTGCGCGAAGTTGCCTGCTGCCTTCAGCAGGTTGCCCATCACTGTCTCCTTTCCTCCAGCTCCTACCTGTGCTGTCCAGCTGCCCACTCTGCCCCTGCTCTGCACCCCTGGTGACTGTACTGTTAGCTCCCATCCCTCACCTCAGCTCTTGCTTTGGCTTTGACTTGTAGATCTCTGACTAGAGCCAGGCTGGTTCCTTTTGTCTTTTCAGGTGCTTTTGCTGTGTCCTCTCTCTGTTGCCTGGTCCTGGAAGACTGAAGAGTGAGGATCAGCAGCATTGTGGAATCTTAGAATAATGGGATTCTTTTGGTAGAAAGAGACCTTTAAGATCATTGAACCCAACCCAGCACTGCCAGGTCACCGCTAAACCATGTTCCTCAGCAACGCATCTACATGGCTTTGAAAGCCCTCTAGGGATGGGGACTCCACTGCTCTGGGCAACCTCTTGCAGGCCTTCACAACTCTTTTGAGGAAGAAACTGTTCCTCATGTCCTACCTAAACCTCCCCTGGTGCAACTTGAGGCCATTTCCTCTTGTCCTACAGTTTGTTACTTAGGAGAAGGCACTTACCATGAACCTTTGATTGCTGTTAATTATGGATTTGGGAGTTCAAAGCTGTGTATTTGTATTTAATAACAGCAAATGTAACAAATATTTATTTTTATTAGACTAATAAAGTGGAGAAAGCTCTCAAACCCTCTTCTCACTGAGTTTTTTTCAGTCTCCTGTGCCTTGGGATGAATGAAAAGTCATGCAGTGCAGTCTTGTTTGTCTCAGGGCGTTGCATCAGGTGGTTGACATCACACCAAACTATCATGTTGCTCAGTAAGAGCAACCCAGAGGGTTTCACCTCAAGGTCCCCATTGCAATCTTAGATTGCAATGGGGACCTTGAGGTGCAGCCCTCTAGGTACTAACCTGTTTGGTTTAGAGGGGGCACCTAAAGCAAGTTATTCCCACAGTCTGCAAAACATTGAGGAACTTTTGTGCTCCCATAACAGGCAGAAGTTGAGGGAACATGGAATGGAACAAGGAGAGGGAAACCAACTGGAGCTTGTAAATCCATCCAGCTTACAGTAGAGCAGTCTGCAGGAGAGGATCTCTGAAAGGTGGCTGGATCTGAAGTTGCTGGGGCTTGGCAGGTGGCCTCTTGTGAGTTGCATCAAGGTGGTACATGGAAGGTAACACAAAGGGATGGAAGATGGGAGCTGGGAAATGGCCGCAGCCTGGCAGCAGTGCTTCAGGGAATCCCAGCATGGTGGTTGTGGGAAGGGACCTCTAGACATTGTCTAGTCCAGTGCCCCTGCTAAAGCAGGATCACCCACAGAAGGCTGCCCAGAATCAATGTCCACATGGGATTGGAAGCATGGAATGGCTTGGGTTGGAAAGGACCTATCAGATCGCTTATTTCCAACCCCTCTGCTAGGGACAGGGACACCTTGCATTAGACCAGGCTGCTCATGGCCTCATCTAGCCTTGTCTTACACACTTTCAGAGATGAGGCATCCAAAACATTGATGGGCAACCCATTCCAGTGTCTCAGTACTAAAGAACCTCTTACTGTCCAATCTAAATCTGCCCTGCTCAAGCTTAAAACCATTTCCCCTTCTGTCACCACACACCCTTATAAATAGTCCCTTCTCTGGAGAGGGAGACTCTACAACTCCTCTGGGCAACCTGCTCCAGGGCTCCAGCACCCTCACAGTGAAGTTTTTCCTTATGTTTAAATGAAGCCCTGTGTGTTGCAGTTTGTGCCCATTGGCCCTTGTGCTGTCACTGGGCACCACATTATCATATTTGGAAATGAACTTTGAGATGATGGACTCCAACCACTAACCCAGCATTACCAAGTCCATCACTAAGCCATATCCCTCAGCACCATATTTACACGGCTTTAAGACCCCTCCAGGGATGGGGGGCTCCACCACTGCCCTGGGCAGAGTGGTTCAGGTCTTGCAACCCTTTGGGGAAGAAATTGTTCTTCAGTCCAAACCTGCTCTGGTGCAACCTGAGGCCTTTTCCTCTTCTCCTATGGCTTGTTCCTTGGGAGATGAGACCAAGCACCCACCTCGTTCCAACCTCCTTTCAGGGAGTTTTAGAAAGCAATGAGGTCTCCCCTCATCCTCCTTCTCCAGACTAAACACCCCTAGGTCCCTCAGCTGCTCCTCCCCAGCTCTGTTCTCCAGACCCTTCACCAGCTTTGTTGCCCTTCTCTGGAATCGTTCCAGCCCCTAAATGCCCTTCTTGTAGTGAACGCCCGAAAACTGAACTCAGGATCCGAGATGCAGCCTCACCGGTGCCCAGAAAAGTGCACAACTCGCTGCCAGTGGTAGCTCAGGGCCGGCACCTCCAGTGGCCCACGCTCCCTGGGTCCCACTGGGGCAGGCCAGGCCGGGCCGGGCCGGGCCGGGCCGGCAGCTGAGTTGGGACGCCCCAGGGCAAGGCTGTACCGGTGCCAGGCTCAGTGGCTGGACACGAACAACCCTGCCGGGAGAGTCCCTACGACAGTGCCCGGGCCAAGGCGAAGACGCCACGGGGGACCGATTCAGGCGTGAGGCGGAGCCTGAGCATTTTATGAATGGGCTCATATGACGTCAGCGGGGGCGGGCAGAGAGGTTCCGTCTTTTACCAATGCCGTTACACCTCTGAGCAGCTCAGCCAATGGGAGCGCAGCCTTCGGGTGACGGCCATGCTTTGCGGCCAATGGAGACGGGCGCGCTGTGCCGACCACGTGGGGCGCAGGCCGCAAGTAGTACGGGGGAGTGTGGCCGCGCGCCTCCCGCCCCCCTCCCTCCCGGCGTGGCGAGGCCGCGCGGTCCGGGGGCGGGCGGGGCCCCCGCGCGTTGCGCGGCAACGGGATGATCGATCCGCCTTTCAGCCAATGGTGACGCGGCGGGGGCGGGCGCCGTGACGACTGCGGGCCGGCGGTGGCCGGGAGGGCTCAGTCCAGCCGCGGCCGCCTTCGCAGCATGGTGGGTCTCGCCGTGCTCCCGGGCGCTGGCCTTCTCTACTGGGTGGGTGCACTGAGTGCTGTCTACGCGGCAGCGCTGACCTCCTACCGCCTTCTGACCGGTCTCCGTCTCTGGTTGCTGGGCAGTGGCAACGCCGCTGTGGGACCGGCCCTGGGCGCCTGGGCAGGTGAGTGCGCGTCCCCTCGGCCGCGCAGGAGTCGACGTTTTTCGCGGCCGTTCGTCCTCTGGTGCCCGACAGGGAGTGAGGTGGGCAGGGCGCGGAGTGGGAACCGGAGCGGAGCGGGTGAGTGGGTGTCGCCCTAGTCTGGGCAGCGGCTGAAGGGGAGGGAGGTGTTGCGACTCTGCCGGGCGCATCCCCGCCGACCCGAGCTTGGGCTGGCCGGGTCGGCGGGGGCCTGGATGAGGGGAACGCGGGCTGTGTGAACTTCGCCCCGTTGCTGGCAGAGCGGGGGCGGCGGGGAAAGGCGCAGCGCTGCCGGGCGTTCGGTGCGCGACCGCCCCCTCGGTGCCGGCGCTGGCGGGTGCCTCTGAGCGCCGGCCCCGCACCTCATTGCTGACGTCACGGCCGCCCTGACGCCCCCGGAGGAGCGGAGCTGTTCTTTCCCTTCTCCCCAGCCTCGGTCCGGCTCCCGGCGCGGTTGGGGCGACGGGGACGTCGGTACTGGCCAACCCGGGAGTAGGAGAAGCGGAGTATGTCTCTTGGTGCCGGAGTACAGGCGCGAGGGTGTTGTGGCCGCTGCCGAGCGCTCCGGAGCGCGGGGGCAGGCCGAGGAACGGCGGAGCCGTGGGACCCCCTGTCGGCTTGGGCTGTGCTGAGCGGTCCGCCGGGATGGCACGGCCGTGCGGGGCAAAGAGGGGAAGGACGGGGCCTTGGTGCCAGCGGCGAGGTCAGCAGCCGGTGGCTGCAGCGTGGAACCGGCATCCCGGGAGTGCAGGAGCGCGATGGAAGTTTAGCAGAGAGAGCTGGTGGGGGAAAAGCTGGACGTGAGCCTGCACGGTGCGCTCCCAGCCGAGAGCCAGCTCTCTCCTGGGCTGATCCTCAGCAGCGTTGGCAGAAGAGGCAGAGAGGGAATTCTGCCCCTCTGCTCTGCTGAGCCCACACTTGCAGTGCTGGGGCCAGCTCTGGAGTCCTCAGCACAACACAGACAGGGACCTGTTGGAGCGGGGCCAGAGGAGGTCACAGCAATGCTGGCACGGCTGGAAGCCCTCTGCTGTGAGGCGAAGCTGAGAGAGTTGGGGTTGTTCAGCCTGCAGAAGAGAAGGTTTCAGGGTAACCTTCAGGTGGCCTTTCAGTGCTTAAAGAAGCTGATCAGAAAGTTTGGGACAGACCTTTTAGCAGGGCCTCTTGTGACAGGGTAAGGGTTGATAGCTTGGACTAAAAGAGGGAGATTCAGACTGGAGAGAGGAAGGAATTATTTACAGTGAGTGTGGTGAGACCCTGTCTCAGGTTGCTCAGAGAGGTTATAGAAGCCCCATCCCTGGAGCTATTCTAGATGAGGTATGGGGCTCTGAGCAACCTGCTGTAGTTGCAGATGTCCCTGCTGACTGCAAGGGGTTGGACTAGATGACCTTGAAAGGTCCCTTCCCAACCAAAGCAGTCTGTGGTATCACCAGGGAGCTATCAGAGCTAGGCTGTGCTCTGTTTCCCCTGTTTCTCCAAATCCTAGTCACAGAAACCATGCTGGGAAAGGACCATTTCTTCCATCTTTCTCTGACACAGCTGCCATGGCTTTTAGGTGCTGATGAGGAACTGGAAAGAGCTTCTCTGCCCTTGTAACCCATCAGGCCAAAAGAATTGTGAAATCCATTCCTATCAAAATGAAGAAGGAAGAGAAAGTCCCTTCTGTGGTTGAGAGCTGAGAAGGTGGGCATAGAAACAACTGCAAACTGTAGGAACTGTGAGTTGGAGATGAGGTGATAGCTTAGAAGGCTGTAGAACATGCTCCCATCCCTTTAGGCAGTAGGAGGGAATCAGGGGTTTCGACTCTGCAGCTGCTTCTAGATGTTAGGGCTGTAGTAACAGAAGCCCTACGGGGAGCTGCTTGTCTGTAGGTTGAATGGATGTGGTTCTCCAGAAGCAGTCAGCACAGAACTGTTGCGCAAATATGTGGTTGAGCAACTGGACCTCTGCTGCGTGGGACACCAGGAAAACTAGAAACGGGAGCACAAGGAGTCCCAGAGTGTGCTATGGGTCCTGCGTGCATCGGCTTGAAATGCAGCTGCAGGGTTTTGGGCAAGTTTGCGCCTTGCCTGCAGATGAGCGCGGTTGGGAAAGGCCTCCAAGATCATCAAGTCCAACCTTCTACCCAGTAGCTCCAGAACTACCAGCTATGTCCTTAAATGCCACATCTGCTCTAAGATTGAGTCCAGCCACCAACCTAGGACCATCATGGCCATTAAACCATATCCCCAAGTATCATGTGCACTTATTTCTTGAACATCTCCAGGGATGGGTGACTCCACCTCCCTGGGCAGCCTGTTCCAATGCCTGACCACTCTTGTAGTGAAGAGTTGTTTTCCCTAATCTCCAACCTAAGCTTCCCTGGAGCAGCTTTAGGCCATTACCTCTTGTCATGTTCTAGGTTACTTGCAAGAAGATGCAAACACTGGCCCCACTACAACCTCCTTTCAGGTAGCTAATGGTGAAGGCTGGTGTGTTCCTTCTAGAGAAATGCTATCTCTGTTCAGGATGTGGTTGCACAGGTGACCCAAAGCCTCTCTGATTTCCTCATGTTGGCTTTGGATACATTACTGCATTCTCAGTGGCCCATGTACTGCATCACTGAAGTCTTGGTGGCCGCTTCCCCCTGTTCCTCATGGTTTCAAAAACAACCGCTTTTAGTGCTTGAGCCAGTCATCAGTTTATCAACTGGAATCACAAACCATACCCAGCAGATCTTGCCTTGGTCACATCCTTGAACATCTCATGAGCAGAGAACTGTGATGTGGCCAGTGGGTGCTCACAGAAGCTTTCACTTCATGGCCATGAAATTGGGGGTGTGTAGGAAGAGAAGCGTTGGTGGTACAGCTGAATACAGCTGAGTGTTCGTTGCTCCCTCAGCTACCTGGTGATGCAGTTGAGATGCTGCTGTGGGCTCCAGCTGAAGTGAGGAGAGGTTTACTTCAGCAGCAGGCTGGGGAGGCTCTGTTGCCTCTCCTCCTCGAAAGGGAGGATGAAGGCAGGACTCTGAATATATTGGGTCACAGAAACCCAGCATGATGGAGGTTGGACTCAATCTTAAAGGTCTGGGTCCAACCAAACCAAATCAATGATTTCTACCAGGATTTGGTCTTGTGGGACAGGAGTGACTTCTGCACGAGTATAGGATATAGCTGAGAGATTGGCTCTACAGTGGCCATTTTGACAACACTCACAGGCTCACAGCATGGTGAGGGTTGGAAGGGGCCTCTGCAGATCATCCATTCCAAACACCCTGCTAGAGCAGGGTCACCCACAGCACCTTGCCCAGGAACACAATGGCCAGGTGGGTTTGGAATGCCTCCAGAGAAGGGGACTCCATAACCTCTCTGGGAAGCTGACTCCAGCACTGTCACACTGAGGAAGTTTCTCCTCATGTTCAGGTAGAACCTTCTGGATTCCAGTTTGTGCCTGCTACCACTTGTCACTGGGCACCATCCTTTTGTACCCCCACAGGTCCTTTATCTCTTGCTGAGCATTGCTCAGATCTCCACTTAGGCTGCTCTTCTCCAGGCTCGACAGCCCCAGGGCTCAGCTTTTCCTCCTTTGATGCTCCAGGCCCCTCAGCATCTTTTTAGCCTCCACTGGAGTTTCTTTTCCTTTTGACAATTAGTGAACTACCACATCATGCTGTAGGAGGAAGTGCATCTTCTCCTCTCCTGGTTGTCTGCAAACAGCCAGCTGGGTTTGATGCCAGTGAGCTGCTCTCGTGACTGCGTCCATGCATCCTTTCTACTTCACAACTCTACAGAAGCTGGAAGGCCCTTCCAAGACCTTTGGAAAGGGCTCCTCTCTGCCCTTGCAACTCCCCTGTGCATCAGAAATCGAGTTGCAGGTTCTCTCCTTGCTTTCTCAGTGGGTTTTTGGTTGCATTAAGTGCAGCTGCCGCTGCCTACGCTCTAATTTGCTGGCATTTAGGATGGGGTGCTAGGAGAAGGAGGAACACCAACGATGTCAATCAGTGGTGTAGTCTGAGACAGTTGGGTGTCTTCCACTTGGAACAGCAACAGTGTTGACAAAAGGTAATTTTTTCTGTGCTCACTCTCAGCGGTGAAGGTCCATACATTGCTTTTCTGGCTTTCTCTCCCCAGAACTCACATCTGGCTTGGTTTTGGCTGCAGTGATGGAGGTTGGATGGAGGGTTTTTTTGCATGGATTTTCTGGGTTCATCCTGAGAGTATCTTAGACTCATATAAGTGCTTTGGTTGGAAAAGGCCTCAAAGATCATTGGGTCCAACCATCAACCCAGGACCATCATGTACCTGAAGGGGGATGCAAGAAGGCTGCAGAGGGACCATTCACAAAGGCCTGCAGTGACAGGATGAGGAGCAATGTTTGAAATGAGAGAGGAGCAGATTGAGATTGGATGTTAGGAACAAGTTCTGCACCATGAGGGCGGTGGAACAAGGCAGCAGGTTGCCCAGGGAGGTGGTTGAGGCCTCATTCCTGGAAATATTCAAGGTCAGGCTCAACAGGGCTCTGGGAAACCTGATGTAGTGGAGAATGTCCCTGCTGACTGCAGAGGAGATTGAACTGGATGACCTTTGGAGGTCCCTTCCAACTCAAACCATTCTGTGTCATCTAAGCCATGGCCCCAGGTGCCATGGGCACAGGTTTCTTGAACACCATCAGGGATGGTGACTCCATCACCTCCCTGGGCAGCCTGTTCAATCCCTCACCGCTCTTACAGCAAAGATATTCTTCCTTATCTCCAACTTAACCCTTCCCTGGCATAATTCCAGGCCATTTCCTCTTATTCTGTCACCTGATACCAGGAAGAAGAGGCAAACTCCCACCTCATTGCATCCTCTTTTCAAGGAGCTGTATAGAGCAATGAGGTCTTCCCTCAATCTCCAGGAGGAACACCTCAGCTGCTCCTCACCAGCCCTGTTCTCCATACCCTTCAGCAGCTTTGTTGCCCTCTTCTGGACACAGGACAAAACAAGAACTCTTGCACTGAATGGAGGCTTTGATGTACCTCAGGAACTGGTAACCAAAGAGAGGACTCAGAACAGTTTAGCTATCCCAACCTGAGCCTCGACAGAAGCCAGGTGCCAAGGAGTCTGAAAATCCTCAAGATGTGGTTGTTCCTCTGCTATCTTCTAGAGATGCAGGTCTGTTGGCATCACCAGTAGCTGTCATCTGTGATGGTGTTTCCTTTGGTCAGCTGAGAGTGTCCTCTCCTCCTCCTGTTGCTGGTGGTGGTGGCAGGCAGCCACCTTGCTTCTCTGCCATTGACAGTTGGGTGCAGAGCGTCTGGAGCAGGGAACCGTCTGCTGCTGTCGCAGCTCCTGCTTGGAGCGTTGCCGTGTCTCCTATTTTGGGAAGCTGCCTCTTTCTGTGGCAGACATGGAATGTGTTCCTTTTTTTTTTTTTTTTTTTTCTCCTTTTTTTTTTTTNTTTTTTTTTTGTGCCCCTTTCCTTTAGTAACTTGGTGAAATGAAGACAAAATTCTCTGGTAGTTCAGTCTGGGCAGGACCTTAGGAGTCTTCTAGCCCAACCTTCCTTCTCAGCTGTGAGATCAAACCAGTTCGGTCTATGCAAATGCTCAACTTTGTGTCTTCAAGATATATCAAGACTGCAAACTGAAGTGATCTGGAGCTCTGGAACTTCCAACACCTTGGTCATGTCAGACATTTAAACTTCATTTCTTTTTTTACTGCCTCTCAAGTCCTAAATACTTTAACAGAACTGCAGAATGGTTGGAAGGAACCTCTAGAGGTCATCCAGTCCAACCTCCTGCTAGAGCAGGGGAACTCACAGTGACTTGCCCAGGATCACAGTGCCCAACTGGGGCTGGAATCTCTGGAGACAAGGAGACTCTACAACCTCTCTGGGCAGCCTGCTTTAGGGCTCCAGCACCCTCACAACAAAGAATTTTCCCCTCATGTTCAGGTGGAACCTTATGGATTCAGTGTGTGCCCCTCGTCCTGTCACTGGGCACTACTGAAAAGAGCCTGGCCCAAGCCTCTTGCCCCCCACAGGTCCTTTATCTCTTGCTGAGCATTGCTCAGATGCCCTCTCAGGCTGCTCTTCTCCAGGCTCCATAGCCCCAGGGCTCTCAGCCTTTCCTCCTCACAGAGATGCTCCAGGGCCCTTTTTTTACCCTCCACTGGTCTCCATCCAGTAGTTCCCTGTCTTGAACTGGGGAGCTCAGAACTGGACACAACACTCCAGTTCTCTCTAAACTTCCTTACCAGAGACACTTTTGTGCTCCTCACGCCCACGGCAGGCCTTAATATTGGCCCGTGTCCTGTCAGTGGACACCACGGAAAGCAGTCTGTCCCCATCCTCCTACCTCCCAATATTTTGAGGAGAAATATTTCACTTGCCCAATTTGCAGTAACCCAAGTGGGGTGTTAACTGGAGACAGTTTCTTTTTGACTCTGTGATGGTCTGCATGACCCTCAAAGTGAAGTCTTGCTTTCCTTCAGACCCCACAGTGACTTGAAGTGTCCACAGGTTCCCTTAGCACCTCTGACGCAAAGTGTCAGACAGCAATGATGTTTCCTCCTGTGGTGGTCGCAGCTCTACACTTGTACTGGGGCTAACATACCTTTGTGAACGAGTTCATCTGCAGCTTCCCTAGCATCCAAAAATGGCCATTTGTGAACTGCTTGCTCCTGGTTTCATCAAGAAAGAATCTCTCAGAGGTCATTGATTGAGATGGGGCTCTCAGTAACTTTCAGTCATCTGGTTTTAGACCAAACGTCTTCATCAGTCTGGAACCATTCCTCCTGTGTGGACATTCAAGAGTGAGTTCTCTGAGCAGCAGCAAAACTGAGTGAATGTGCTCTGACTATTCCTGGGTGCATCAGCAGTGGAGCTGACATTTGTGTCTTTGTGCTCAGGTCATAGAATGGCTCCTCACCTCTTGCTCCTCCTTGTCCACTGTGTATGGAGATCCTCAAGAAGTGGAACTGTCCCTCCTAGAATACTGTGGCTCACTGTTGCTTGGGATGAGAAAATAGGAAAGGGATAGAAAAAACAGAAGGAAAAAAACCCAAACAACCAAAAATGGATCTTGGACAACCAGCTAGACAGCAGGTATGGCACACACATGGACCATGCCTCCACCTGAGCCTCACAGCTTCATCCCACCCTCTCTGGGACAGGCAACTGAGTCAGTATAGAAACACAAGTGAAGAAGGCAGCAATCATAGACTGGCTTAGGTTGGAAGGGACCTCAGAGATAATCTACTCCATCTCCTCTGCCATGGGCTGGGATGCCTCTCAACTAGACTTGGTTGCTCAAGGCCTCATCCAACCTGCCCTTTGATACCTTCAGGGATGTGGCTTCCACAGCCTCTCTGGGCAACCTGTTCCAGAGTTTCACCACTCTTAGAGAAGAATGTCTTCCTCAGCTCCCTTCTGAACCTGCTTTCCCTCAGCTTCAAACCATTCCCACTTGTCCTGTCTCTAGACTCCCTTCAGGAAAGTCCTTCTCCAGCTTTCTGGTCTTGGAAGGCAACTAGAAGGTCCCTCTGGAGTATTCTCCAGGCTGCACACCCCTAGCTCACTCAGCCTATCCTCACAGCAGAGCTGCTCCAGCCTTTGGATCATCTTTGTGGCCTCCTCTGGACTCACTCCAGCAGCTCTGTGTCCACCTCATGCTGGGGACAGCAGAACTAGATGCTGTATTTGAGGTGGGGTCTGTAGTGGAGGGGTAATTAATTAATGCAAGATGATATTTTTTAAAATTAATATTGTTTATTAATATTCAATATTCAGAACTTGTGCCACCCCAATCACTAATTTTAATAATAATCAGTTGTTTACATTGGTCATGGAAAACTTTATACACAGGTAATAACAAGATCTAGAAATAACTACTAATAATATATAACATTAATGGAACTCGATTAAACTGGAAGAGAAGGTTTTGGGATCAGTGTACTGCTTGCAGTCAATACTCTGCTTGCCCACTAGGTGCACTCAAGGAGCTCTTTTCTGCTCATGGCAGAAGGCAATGGTGAATTACAAGAGGCTTTAAGTATTTACTCACAAAATATTAGCTCTCGACTTGCAGGGCTGGCTACAGCTTCAGACAGTACCCAAAGGCTTTCAGGGTATTCTTGTCATCTAGTTCTTCCTGGGTTACTGGGGAAACATAGAATCATAGAATGGTAAGGTTGGAAGGGACCTCAAGGATCATCTAGTTCCAACCCCCTCACATAGGCAGGGACACCTCCCACTAGTACAGGTTACTCAAGGCCTTGTCCAACCTGGCCTTGAACACCTCCAGGGAGGGAGCAGCCACAACCTCCCTGGGCAACCTGTTCCAGTGCCTCACCACCCTCACTGTAAAGAATTCCTCCTAACATCCAGTCTAAATCTCCCCTCTGCCAGTTTAAACCCATAAAAGGAGGCAGACAATCTCTGTCCTGGTCCTGACCTCCTCTGGATGAGCTGTGTATCTCCAGGACTTCTTGTCTTGGCAGGAGGCTTTCAGGTGCAGGCAAGATATCTTGCCATGTGCAGTGTTGGCATGGTGTTACTCTGACTGTGCAGGCTGATCATGTGGAGGCATTTAGAGCCTGCTCCTGGTAAACTCTTGGAAGGCAGTTTCCAGGCAGTTGAATACAATGGCAGAGAGCATGGACACATTGACAGAGCACAGATATTATGTCAGAGCACATTGTGTTACCTACTCATCCCTTTTTATCAATACCGCTGGAAGCTAATGGGCCTTTGTACACAGAATAGCCAATCAAAATGGCAGTTAGCCAAGCTTGACCATATTAGGTGAAGCCATAGGCTTACTTTACCCTTTTTAGAGCAGGACATGGGCCTTGCACAAGGCATACACAAGCTGGGTGTGTGTACCTTGTTTGCTACCGGATGCAAAGGGCCAGAGTTCTCAGACTCGGTGGCTCCAGATTCTTTGTCCCGTGGTTGCTTCTCCCCAAAACAGAGAGAGGGAGAGCAGAAAAACATGTCTGGGCAATCCAAGATATGTATAAGCCTATTTTTGGCCTGCTTAGGCCTACCATGAGAGGGTCTCAGCAGAGCAGAGTAAAGGTGCAGAATCCACAGTCTTGCCCTGCTGGCCGCACTACTCGGTGCAGCCCAGGAGAGGGTTTTTGGTTAGATCTTCTAGGCTAAGAATATACAGGGTGACCCTCAAAGTTACTGACCAGGAATTGGGATAGTAACAAGCTCTCCATCAGATCTTAGTGACAATCAGATTAATAAGATGTGATGCTGGTGTGAAGAGGAAGAGGTGACAAGCTGGACCTTGTGCTTGTAGGTGTTTTGAGTTGCTCTCCATCTACTTCCAGTGGTCCCTGACAACAGTGGCTTAAAAAACAGACCTAGATCACAGGATGTCAGGGGCTGGAAGGGACTTCCATAAATCTGAGTCCAACCTCCCTGCCAGAGCAGGACCAGAGAACCTAGTGAAGGTTGCACAGGAACGCATCCAGATGGGTCTTGAAAGGCTCCAGAGAAGGAGACTGCACAACCTCTCTGGGGAATCTGTTCCAGTGTTCTGTGACCCTTACAGTAAAGAAGTTCTTCCTCATTTTGAGGCAGAACTTCCTGTGCTGTGGTTTATACCCATTACCCCATGTCCTGTCACAGGGCACAACTGAAAAGAGTTTGTCCCCTCCCTCTTGACCCTAAGCCCTCAGATACTTATAGACATTGATTAGATCCCCTCTAAGTCTTCTCTTCACCAGACCAAACAGCCCCAGATCCCTCAACCTTTCCTCACAGGGCAGTGCTCCAGCCCCTTCATCATCTTTGTAGCCCTCTGCTGGACTCTTTCAAGTAGATCCCTGTCCCTCCTGAGCTGGGGAGCCCAGAACGGAACACAGTATTCCAGGTGAGGTCTCAGCAGGGCAGAGCAGAGGGGCAGGGGAACCTCCCTGGATCTGCTGGACATGCTCCTCTTAGTGCCTCCCAGGATCCCACTGGCCTCCTTGGGCACCAGGGCACATTGCTGTCCCATGGGTAGCTTCTTGTCCACCAGCACTCCCAGGTCCCTCTCCACAGGGTTGCTCTCCAGCAGATCACCTCCCAGCCTGTACTGGTGCAGTTTATTGCTCCTTCCCAGCTGCAGGACTCTGCACTTATCCTTGTTGAACCTCATCAGGTTCCTCTCTGCCCAGCTCTCATTCTGCCCAAGTCTCTCTGAATGGCCTCACAGCCTCCAGGTATCTTAGCCAGGCCTCCCAGTTTGGTGTTGGCAGCAAACTTGCTGAGCAGACTCTGTCTGTGCCCTCATCAATGGCATTAATGATGTTGATCAGGACCGGACCCAGCACTGATCCCTGGGGGACTCCAGTAGTTATGGCTTTCCAGCTGGACCTGGCACCATTGATCACCACTCTTTGGTCTGTGTTGTGTAACTAGTTCTTAATCCATCTCACTCTCTCTTGGTCCATCCCATTCTTCCTGAGCTTGCTCACCAGGGTGTCATGGGAGGTGGTGTCAAAGGCCTTGCTAAGATCAAGGTAGACTACATCCACTGGTCTGCTTGCACCTACCCATTTGGTTACAGCATCACAGAATGCTATCAGGATAGTCAAGCATGATTGCCCTTTGGTAAATCCATACTGGCTACTCCTGATAACCTCCTTCTCTTCCACGTGCTGAGAGAGAACCTCCAAAATGAGCTGCTCCATTGTTTTTTCCAGGGAGGCTGACTGGTCTGTAGTTACCTGGAACTTATTTCTTTCCTTTTTGAAGATCTTTGGGAAGGTCTTGATCCATGAGGTTCTCTATGGTACATTCTTGGTACATAAAGTTCTTGTGAATTTCTTGAGTCAGAGTCATTTAGGCTGGTGAAGATCTTGAAAATCGTCAAGTTCAACTAACCCAACACTACCAAGTCACCACTAAACCATGTTCCTCAGTACCACATCTACATGGCTTTGAAACCTCTCCAGGGCTGGTGACCCCATGTCCTGCCAGGGCAGAGCAGGCCTGGACTTGTTTACAATGCTGGTGCCCTGTCTGATTTGGCTAGGTTTCAAATTTCTCTCCTGCCAATGGTCCCTTTTGCCTCAAGGGGTGACTGACGGGAGTGTGCTCTGGGAGAGCCTGACTTCCCTTGCTTTCAGCTCTGCTCCTCTGGTGGGTGGTGGGTGTGTTATGCGGACTTGCTACCTGAGGACAGGCGGCCCCCTCCTTTTACTTTTGGATTTGGCAGCACACTCTGCTCCTGGTATCCTCTTTGCCTTGTGATTGGGCCGAGAGCACAATTTGGGATTCTAATTTCTTCGCTTACTACCTCACCTCAGCGTGTCTGGCTGATCAGTGAGTAATCTTGGCTATTAAATGAACTGGAGCCTCTGGTTTTCCCACCAGTGACCCTGTTCGAGGGCAAGGGGAATCTGTCTTGTGGCTGGCAGCGGCAGTTGCTGCTCCTCACCCTCCCATCTGGGTTATGTGTAGGATGTGGGTATTTATATTTCTTTGTCCCTTCCCTAAATTGCTACACAAAAAATTCCCATTGTACCTTTTGTGTAAATAATTCCCGGGTGAGTACTGGAACTTCTGGTAAACCACAAACAGTTTACTGTTTTGGGGTGTGTGTGTGTGGTGCCGGAATTCGCGTTAATAAAGTTGGATGTTTTCCCATTTCTGAATATTAAATTTGAATATTCAGAACACTCCAACACTTCCCTGGGCAGCTTGTTCCAGGCCTTGATGTCCCTTTTAGGGAAGGAATTGTTCCTTATGTCCAACCTAAACCTTCTCTGGTACAACTTGAGGTCATTTCCTCTTGTCCACTTGTTCCTTGGGAGAAGAGACCAATCCCCACCTGGCTCCAACATTCTTTCAGGGAGATGTAGATAGCAATGAGGTCTCCCTTCAGCTTCTTTTTCCCCAGACTAGACACCCCCAGTTCCCTCAGCTGTTCCTCCCCAGCTCTGTTCTCCAGACCCTTTGCCAGCTTCACTGCCTTTCTCTGGACCTGCTGCAGCACCTCAATATCCTTGGAGTGGGAAGTAAGTCAGATGGTTAATGACAAACTAAAAAGTGCACACATAGGACATGCACTTCAGCACTGACCTGGTGTTGAGATGTTGGTGTCTTTGAGCAGCTTTGACAAGCAAGATTATTTCTCCATCTCCTCAGGGCCAAGTCAAGCACCTGATGGCTTGATTTGTTTTCTGCAACTGACTTTCAGCCCCCATTGCTCAGCTGAGGACAGTCTTGCTCTGCAGGTGTTGGGCAGTGTGCAGTGAGAGTTGCAATGAGAGTTACCAGGCCATGTCACAAACCACTGCTGCACAGCCTAGCGCTGTGGTTGAAGGAGGTCTAGTCAGTGGGGGAACAAAGGGATTTTCCACTTCTCCTAGCACTGCTGCTCTGAGCTCCCACCTGCAGTGCTAGGGCCAGATCTGGAGTCTTTGGCACAGCACAGACAGGGACCTGTTGGAGTTGGGCCAGAGGAGATCACAGCAATGCTGGCAGGGCTGGAAGCTCTCTGCTGTGAGACCAGGCTGAGCGAGTTGGGGTTGTTCAGCCTGCAGAAGAGAAAGCTCCAGGGTGACCTTCTGGTGACCTTTCAGTGCTTGAAGGAGTCAATCAGAAAGGTGAAATTGTAGAATAGGATCACAGATAACGGCTAGACTCAATTTCAAAGGTCTGTCCCATCCAAAATTACTCTAACTCCTACTCTGGAGCTAGACCACATCCCTCACCACCACATCTTTTAATCTTTTAGACATCTCTGGAGATGGACATTCTACCACCTCCCTGGTCAGCCTGTATTGTTTGAGAACCCTTTCAGTGAAGAAGTTTCTTCCAGTATCCAACTTAAACCTCCCCTGGTGCAACATCAGACCATTCTTTCTTGGCCTATTCTTCCTTACTTAGGAGAAGTGAGGGAGGTTCTCCAGTATTTTTTTTTTTTTTTTTTTAATGCGTAGCTACTGCTTCTAACATGTCCTAAAATGAACTTTGCTTCCTGGACAGTCCAAAGGAGTAAACCCTGCTTTACTGTTCCCTATAATTTTGTTGCCTTTCTGCTTTTTGGTGGCTTCTTTTAGTTGCTTTTCCTTTGTATGTGGTGTTACTGTCAGTTTAAAAGGCACGCTCAGTAGGATTGCTCAACCCTTGTTACCCTGAGTCCTCCTTCTTCCGTCTTCCAGACAGAAGAGGAGAGGGCAAATACTTGGAGCCCAGAAGTCCAAAGTCTTGTCTCTGTTGATGGGCTTCAACACTCTGCTTCTGGTTTGGTGAGAATAAATGTGGCTATGTGGGCACCACAAAGCACAACAATTGGTCTGTGGTGACCAGTGGTGTCCCCCAGGGATCAGTACTGCACCCAGTTCTATTCAACATCTTTATCGATGACCCGGATGAGGGGATTGAATCACTAAATTTGCAGATGACACCAAACTGGAAAGGGGAGTCTGTCTTCTGAAGGGTGGGAAAATGCTGCAGGGGGACCTGGACAGGGTGGGTCAGTGGGCTGAGGCCAATGGGATGAGATTCAACAGGACCGAGGGCAGGGTCCTACACTTTGGCCACAATAAGCCCATGCAGAGCTACAGGCTGGGGGGTGAGTGGCTGGAGAGCAGCCTGGCTGAGAGGGACCTGGCAGTGCTGGGTGACCACAGACTGGGCCACGGAAGGCCAATGGCATCTTGACCTGTATCAGGAATAGTGTGGCAGCAGGACCAGGAATGTAATTTTGTCCCTGTACTGGCACTGGGGAGGCCTCACCTTGAGCACTGTGTGCAGGTCTGGGCCCCTCGCTGCAAGAGAGAGATTGAGATGCTGGAGTGGGTCCAGAGGAGAGCAATGAGACTGGGGAAGGGACTGGAGGGGAAGTCATATGAGGAGAGGCTGAGAGAGTTGGGGTTGTTCAT
>VWZE01008210.1:107574-134827 GCA_013396675.1 Eubucco bourcierii
CCCTTCCCTTGTCCACTGTTGCTGTGACTTCATCATAAAAAGCCACTAAATTTGTCAGGCAAGATCTACCCTTGGTGCAGCCATTGCTGGTTACCACCAATCACCTCTGCTTTGTTTTCCATTTACCTTAGCAGAGCTTTCAGCAGGATCTGAGAGAGTCATTGGCTACTGGAATGGGCTACCCAGAGAGGTGGTGGAGTCACCATCCCTGGAGGTGTTCAAGGTGGGCTTGGACGTGGCACTTGGTGCCACGGTCCAGTCTTGAGGTCTGTGGTAATGGATTGGACTTGATGATCTTTGAGGTCTCTTCCAACCTTGGTGATACTGTGATCTGCTCCATGATCTTGCCAGGCACAGAGGTGAGGCTGACTGGTCTGTAGTTTCCAGGGTCATCCTTTTTTCCCTTCTTGAAGATGGGTGTTATGTTTGCCCTTCTCCAGTCAGCAGGAACTTCACCAGTCTGCCATCACCTTTCAAATATGATGGACAGTGGTTTGGCAACTTCATCTGCCAGTTCCCTCAGGACCCGTGGGTGGGTCTCATCAGGCCCCATGGACTTGTTGTGCATGTTCAGATTTCTTAGGAGCTTGGGTGATGAGGAAAGGCTGAGAAGCCCTGGGGCTGTGGAGCCTGGAGAAGAGCAACCTGAGAGGGGATCTGAGCAATGCTCAGCAAGAGATAAAGGACCTGTGGGGACAAGAGGCTGGAACCAGGCTGTTTTCAGTGGTGCCCAGGACAGGGGGCACACACCTGAACATGAGGAGAAACTTCTTTGCTTGTGAGGGTGCTGAAGCCCTGGAGCAGGCTGCCCAGAGCTGTTGTGGAGTCTCCTTGTCTGGAGAGATGCCAACCCCACCTGGCCATTGTGATCCTGGGAGAGCTGCTGTGGGTGACCCTGCTTTAGCAGGGCTGTTGGACTGGATGACCTGCAGAGGTCCCTTCCTACCCTCACCATTCTAGGACTCTACAACTGCCCTAGGTCTTAGAGCCTATTGGGTCAATGTGCTCCTGTGTAAAGAAGAGGAGAGCTACCAGGGGATGTCCTGGGGCTGCAAAGACAGAGCTGAGCTTAAGGTTTGGGGAAAACTACTGGAGGGAGGTGTTCAAGGCCAGGTTGCATGAGCAACCTGCTCTAGTGGAGGGTGTCCCTGCTGGGTGGTTGGAACCAGACGGTTTCTAAGATCCCTTTCAACCCAACCCATTTTATGCATTCAAGCTGGTTTTGGTAGGTGGGTGAAACAGGTTCTCACTCGTCCTACGAAGCTTTTCATCCCCTACCCATAGGGTTGGGCTAGCAATGTCTGCAACAGAAGGGCTTGATAGTTAGAAGATCTCTTTCCTAATTATTCCAACAGAAGTGCCAAGTGTGGTTCTTGAGGCTTGTGTGTGTGACACAAATGTGGGTGCAGCATCTTGTGTTGGGCTTGCATGCTTTAATCACTTGCCTAATTAGGGTTAGGGTTGCTGCTTGTAACTTTAGATGACTTCTGTTGCTCATTTCTTGCTAGGCTGTAGGAAACCTGGGTTTCTAGAGTAGAGCAAAGGACTCTTCTTACCAAATGCATCATTATCTGCTGACTTCCTTCTGCTCTAAAGGATTCTACCTTAAATCTGCTATTTTGTGGCTTCTCATTCTTTAACGTTAAGGTTGTAACTTTTTGTTTGTTTGTTTTTGTTGACACCCAATCTCTTGGGGTTTGGTTGTAGACTTTGAAAGAAACCTGTTGTGTTTCAGTGCTGAAAGCTGGTGGTGAGATGTGCAGAAGCTGAACTTCAGGGAAGACTGTGCCTGCCCACTGGTTTCTTCTACTTCTTTATCTGTTTCTGTCAGAGAATGTGTCAAGTTGGAAGGGCCCCTTGAAGGCCATCTAATCTAAACCCTCCTGCAGTCAGCAGAGGCATCCCCAACTAGAACAGGTTGCTCAGAGCTCCATCACATTTGGAGAAAGAACAACTCCAAGGCTGAACAGCTCCAAGTCTCTCTGGCCTTACAGCAGAGGGCTTCCAGCCCTCCCATCATGCTGTGCCCTCCTCTGGCTCTGCTCCACCAGATCACACTGTGTGGTATGCTGCTTGGTTGTCCAAGATCCATTTTTGGGTGCTTGGGTTTTTTCCTTCTGTTTTTTCTATCTCCTTCCTATTTTCTTGTCCTAAGCAATAGTGAGCCACGGTGTTCTAGGAGGGACAGTTCCACTCCCACTTCTTGAGGATCTCTATACGCAGTGCACAAGGAAGAGCAGGAGTTGAGGATCTCAGCTCTGGGAATGCTCGTGACAATGTTTCCTAAAGGGTTCTCATGTGTGTTTAAAGCAGGGAAATGCTGTAATAGGAGAAGTGGAAGTGTGGGATAAGCTCAGGTATTTTTACTGTTGAGAGGAAGAAACTGTTGTGTGGAGGCTGAGGAGACTGGTGTCCTTCTGAAGTCTCTAGTCATCTTTTAGGTGCAGAAGTTTGTGCACCTAAAGGTGTGTGTAGATATGGAAGGCAGAAGGCACCCCCATCAGCACTTGCATATGCTTGCAAGGTGCTCTTCTCCACAATCTGCTTCACCACTGGATCTTTCTTCCAACAAGTCACAGGGTCCTGGCACGGTGGGGTTTGGAAGGGGCCTCTGGAGATCATCTAGTTCTGCTAAAGCAGCATTACCCACAGCAGCTTGCCCAGGAGCACAATGGCCAGGTGGGGTTGGAATCTCTCCAGAGGAGAAGAGTCCATATCCTCTCTGGGCAACCTACTCCAGGGATCCAGCACCCTCACAACAAAAACGTTTCTCTTTGTGTTCAGGTGGAACCTTCTGGCTTCCAGTTTGTGCCTGCTGCTCCTTGTCCTGTCACTGGGCACCAGTGACAAGAGTCTGTCCCCATCTTGTTGCTCCTCATCCTTTAGCTCTTGCTGAGCATTGCTCAGATTCCCTTCCATGCTGTTCTTTTCTGGACTCAGCAGCTCCAGGTCTCTCTGCCTTTCCTCCCCACAGAGATACTCCAGGGCCCTCAGTATCTTTGTAGCCTGTGTTTCGGTTTATGTCTGTTGGCCCCTTGCCCTGTCATGTGGTGTCACTGGCAGAGTCTGGCCCCAGAGTCCCAGTTTCCTGTTCCCTGTTTGTGTCCAGCCTATCTGTTCCTGCAGAACTCTTCCCATCTATCTATTCTGAAGCCTGTGGTTGACCTGTTTTCCATGGGCTTTGGCTCCTCCGCTTCCTTCCCAGGGATTCTTACCCTGCCAGCAAATGTTTGATCCATAAACTTGTTATTCACCATGAGCCTTCACAAATTGACAGAGGTTTATATGCCCAGTATTCCTGGTGTCTGAGTCCCATCTGCCAGAGGAGTTTTCCATCTCCAGAGCGTGACCGAGGAGAGGTGATTCAGCACAGCTCACGAGTCACAGAGGGAGAAAAGCAGCAGCCAGGAGGAGGAGGGAGAGACAGAGGATCTGCTTGAAAGGAGCTTTTACCCTGTTAGTAGTTGAACAGATGTTTTGTGTTGGGGTGGTGTGGTATTCATCCATACCCTCAGATGTCCAGGAGGGTTGTGAAGTCTCCCTCTCTAGAGATATTCAAGATCTACCTGGATGCATTCCTGTGTGATCTGGTATAGGTGATCCTGCTCTGTCAGGGGGGTTGGACTAGGTGATCTTTTGAGGTCCCTTCCAACCCCTAACATTCTGTGATGGCCTCCATGTCCAACCCAGTGTTTGGTGTGACAGAAAGGGATGTGTGTCCTGCTCAACATCCAGCTGTGCTGAAAGACAAGTCCTGATACAAACTCATTACCTCTTTCTTTGTCCCAGCAGTTCCAGTTTTGTCTTTGGATTTATTTGGGGCTCTGCAGCTTTGTGTTGGTTCCTAGATTCTGATCTAAAATCCTCCATTTTCAGGACCAGTTCTTAATCTTTGCTATTTTTTTTACCAATTCTAGTTGTTGTTTGGCTCTCTGACCTCCAACCAGGGCCTTGTTCATATTGCTGCTGGAGTCAGTTTCCTGCCTCTTTCCTGTGATGTCTGTTTGTAGACTATGTACCATGGGTCTTGAGAAGCTGGTGTGGGTTGTCATCCTGGCTTTCCGATCTCACTGTTTGGTGTGAGGAAAGAAGGTGGCAGGTGGACAGCTCTTCCCCTGCTGCTTTTTGTTTACCTCTCCTTGCGCTGGCACTGGTGCTTGTGTGGTTCTGCAGTGAACTGCTTAAGGAATCTGTCCTGCCAAGAATGAGTCACTTTCGGCTCTTGCATGTTCCCTAGACTACTTTGCTGTGGGTCAGATGAGTTCCAGTGCTGGTACGACTCAGCAGTATCGTGGACTTGAAGAGATAGCGAAGCTTGAGTTGCTCCAAGACCAGGCTGCTGCCAAAAGAGTTGCTGCTCTAATTGCTGACCGTGAGCTCTAGGTGCTTTCCTGTAGTTGAGGCATGGTGGTGCTGTGAGTGAGGCATAGCTGGCAACTATCCCTGTGAGAGTGACCACCTGTGAGGTCAGCACTTGGTGAGCAGAAACCCAGGAAATAGGAAAGAATAGATTGGTGGGTAGGATCTTTGCAAGGCACTACAATTGCAGGAAGATCCTGTTGGCAGTTCTGTTGCTTGCCTCGTTCAAAGTCTTCTTTTGGTTGGTTCTTTGTGGGTGAATGTGGGTCCTACTTAAACAGTAGTTTGAGCACTATGTTCTTTCTCATTCATTATCCTTGGGACAGGCCAGTTCTGTTTGGCTGTATTTAAAACTCTCTTTACCTGTAAGGAGGTTGGAGAAGTGGATGCTGGTCTCCCCAATAACAAATGATAGGACAAGAGGAAATGACCTCAAGTTGCACCACAGAAGGTTTAGGTTGGACACAAAGAATGTTTTTGGAATTTTTGGAGGTTTTTTGTTTGCTTGTTTTTTTCCCCTAAAAAGTGGTGAAGCCCTGGAAGAGGCTACCCAGTGTGGTGGTGGAGTCCCCATCCCTGGAGGGATTGAGAAGCTGTGTAGGTGTGGTATTAAGGGACATGGTTTAGTGGTGACCTGGCAGTGCTGGGATAATGGTTGCACTGAGGGAACCAGTGGCATTTAGCTTGGAGAAAAGGACACTGAGAGAACAGCTTCTCACTCTGCATCTCCATGAAAGGAAGTTGGAGCCAAGTGGAGGTTGGTCTCTTCTTCCCAGGAACAAGTGATAGGATGAGAGGAAATGGCTTCAGGTTGCACCAGGGCAGGTTTAGATTGGACCTGAGAAAGAATTTCTTCCCTGAAGGGGTTGTCAAGCCTCGGAACAGGCTGCTGAGGGCAGTGGTAGAGTTGCCATTCCTGGAGGGATTGCAAATGTGTAGACATGATGCTGAGGGACATGGTTTAGCGGTGCCCTGGCAGTGCTGGGTCCCCATCCCTGGAGGATTTTCAAAGCCATGTAGATGTGGTGCTGAGAGAGAGGGTTTAATGGTGACCTGGCAGTGCTGGGTGAATGGTTGGACTGGCTGATCTTAAAGGTCTTTTCCAACCTAAATGATTGGATGAATCTCCAAATCTGGTCAATAAAATGACTTTTACAATGTTTTATAACAGGGAGAGGAAAAGGGGGAAGTGTGATAGAAATCCGCTCATCCAGAAGTCATTTTGACTGAAATTCCATGGGTTACAAGGAGTTAGATCTTTTTATTTTGTTTGTTCCCAATCTGCCAGCTGTTCAGGGTTGTGGTAGGATGTCATCACAGCTGGATTTGTCACTTCTATGCTTTTGCTGGTTGTGGTTAGAATCAAAGTGTAGAAGTTCTGATGTGAAACATTGCCTTGCCAACACACGAAAACAGTGCATTGGTCCAGAGAGATGTGCAGTGTGATGTGCCAGGACAGGCGAGGTTCTTTTGAGCACTGTTATGAAGCTTTGGATGTGGAAACCTTCTCGCTCAAAAGAACCTAGAATTTGTCTTCCTCCAGCTTTGGGTGTTTCTGTTTGTTTCCTTCTTAATTTAAGCATAAGATCTGTAGAAATGGAGAAAGTGAATGGAAGTAAGTAAATCTTCTTTTACCACCTGATGGTAGGAAAAACCTTTTTTGCTCTTTTGGGATCTCACTGCTTAAAGAGGTTTTTGGGTTTTCTTGTTTGTTTGTTTGTTGTTTTTTTTTTTTTCTTGGACTGGTGGGAGAAGTCAATAGCAAGCCTCTGAGTCCCACTTGGAGAGGAACTGAAGGAATACTGCTGGAAACTTGTGTTTATTCCTCCATCTTGTAAAACTTCCTAAATCAACAAGTCCTTGAGAAGTTGGGATAGGAGAGCTGCAAGGATGAGATGTCAAAAAGGGAAGAAAGCAGCAAACGGGGATGGATGTAACACCAGTTCTGGTGTCCCCATCGTAAGAATGGCATGGAACTGTCGGATCAAGTCCAGAGGAGGCCATGAGAATGATCCAAGAGCTGGAGCACCTCTGCTATGAGGATAGGCTGAGGGAGCTGGGGTTGTTCAGCCTGGAGAAGAGAATGCTCCAGGGACATCTTGTGGCTTTTCAATGCTTAATGGGGCTGATCAGAAAGCTGAGGACAGAGTTTTGACTAGGGCGTGTTGTGACAGGGCAAGGGGTGATGGTTTGAACTAAGACGGAGATTCAGACTAGAGAGAGGGAAGAAATTGTTTATATTGAGGATGGTGAGACCCTGTCCCAGATTGCCCAGAGAGGTGGTAGATCACAGAATCATGGAATGGTTTAGGTTGGAAGGCACCTCAAAGCTCATCCAGTTCCAACTCCCCTGCCATAGGCAGGGACACCTCCCACTAGTACAGGTCACTCAAGGCCTCATCCAACCTGGCCTTGAACACCTCCAGGGAGGGAGCATCCACAACCTCCCTGGGCAACCTGTGCAGTGTCTCACCACCCTCACTGCAAAGAATTTCTTCCTAACAACCAGTCTCCCCTCTGCCAGTTTAAACCCATTCCTCCTCATCCTGTCATTACAAGACCTTGTCAATAGTACCTCCCCAGCCCTCTTGTAGCCCACTTCAGCTACTGGAAGGCCACTCCAAGGCCTCCTGGAAACCTTCTCTTCTCCAGGCTGCAGAGCCCCAACTCTCTCATCCTGTCCTCATAGCAAAGCTGCTGCATCCCTCTGAGCATCTTCGTGGCCTCCCCTGGACTGACTCCAACAGTTCCATGTCCTACTTGTGTTGGGGGCTCCAGAACTGCACACAGTACTCCAGTTGGGGTCTCGGGAGAGCAGAGCAAAGGGGCAGAATCCCCTCCCTTGCCCTGCTGGCCACACTGCTCTTTCTGTAACCCAGCACACGGTTACTGTCTGGGCTGCACTCACTGCAGGCTCACGTTGAGCTTTTCATCAACTCAGACCCTCAGTTCCTGTTCCTCAGGGCTGCTCTCCAGAAGCATCCCAGGTGAGGTTTTTCGAGGCTTTGAGCAGTATGCTCCTAGTTGCAGATGTCCCTGCTGCCTGCAGGGATGTGGCACCAGATGGCCTTGAAGGTCTGTTCTCCCTCAAACCTACAAGATGCCTACAAGGTGCTCCTCACGCCTGTAGACCTCGGAGCCTCAGGCCAAACTTCCCATCTGAGCTCTGGCTTCCCTGTGGCTGAGGGCCTTCCGTGGGGCAGGCCGGACTGGGACGGGGCGGAGGCGTCAGGAAATGGCCTTTCTGCGAACAGTATCGCGACCCTGTGTGTTTCCCCGTGTCGCCTCTGCGTCCATGTCGGTGTTCCTGTGCCGCGCTCCCCGGTTACCGCCTGGCCGCGGCGCCTCAGCGCCCTCTGCCGGCCCGTCCAGCTCAGCGCCGTGCCGCTGTTCGGTGGCGCTGGGTCGGAGCCGGTGCCGGTGCTGCCGCCCCGTTCCGCTCCTCTCATCTCGGCGCGAACTGGCTTCGCTTCCCGCTGTCTCTGGTAGGGGGATGCGGTGGGGTAAAGCCCGTCCCGCTCCCTATAGGTGGGGATTTCCCCGGCAGGGAAAGACCGCCCCCGCCAAGGGTTAAAGCCGCCTGACCTCAACCGCCCCGGCCGCGACTGGCGGGAAGGAAGGAGGGAGGAGGAGGAGAAGCGCCGCAGTGACGGCGGCTCCAGCTCCCGTTACCTAACCGGTGACATAACGCACTCCCTCCGCTTCGCTTACGAAACGCCCGGGGCAGCTTGGCAGACCCGGCAGGGCCCGCTTCCTGCTCCCGGTTCTCCCGGGGGGCTAACCCGATCCCTCAAGGCTGACCGCGGAGGGCAAGGAGTTCTCCCGAAGTTTCACTGGCCGGCTTGGCAGGGGTGAAGGGGAAGGGGTGAGAGCTCCACTCGCCCTGGGACCTGGCAGCCTGAGCTCTGCCTGCCCCGGTGGCACCGAGATGGGTTCGGGGGTCCGCAGCCACGCCGGGGGGACGGAGGCACTGAGGCCGAGGACGGGGACTGCACATGGAGTGCCCACAAGGGCCTTCCTCGCTATGCCAGGGAGAAGAAAGTGCATGGAATGCATTGTAACCGACGGATTTAAGGCTACTCTGTGTGAACCTTGCTTCCTTAGGAAATCTGGGGCGTTTTCCACTGGGAAAATCCTGCAAAGTTTGCAGAAGCTTGGAGTGAAACTCAGAAGGCATCAGCATCTGTTTCTTTATTTGGGGCTGGGGAGGGAAAGGCACCCCTTGGTGGAGCTTTTTCCTTCAACCCCTAACGCAAGCACCTAATTGCAAAACCAGGGCTGGTGGAAATAAACCAGGGATTTCCAAACAGCTTTGGCATGAAGAAGTCTCCCCGAAACTTGCTTTTAATTTATCGAGGGCGTTTCTCATGAGACGACCTTCCAGATTGATTAACTTGGGCGTCTTAACATCATTCTATCCGCCNTGGGATGGAAGGGGACCTCCGTGGAACAGCTCAAATATTCTCATTTGAACTGAAACAAGATCTGTATTTTCAGGATTAAACATGCAACCAGCCCTTCAGCCAGTCTGGGTTTCTATCTCTGCATCGCTGTCTTTCAGCTCCAAGCAACCCTTATTTTTTTTTATGAATGGTAGGTTTCGCTCAGTTGAGAAAGATTCTCCTCTGTTCCTTTCTCGGATCCGTGGGCTAGAGGGTGCTGCTGAGCGCTCACCAAACCTTCCTGAGGATGCAGAAAAGGGCTTTTCTGAAAGGTGTGGTTTCAGCTTGGCAGAGCTGCTCTTCCAGAAGCTGCAGTGCACAAAACCAAGCGGTCAGATTGCTCCGCTCTTTAGGCAAAAAAATGCACTCCTCTCTCGACTTATAATGCATACATTCGGGAGCGTAATCGCAGGCTCTAAACAGAAATACTGCAGAGTATCTTTGCATGTTAGGCAGACTGTCTTTGGAAGAGAAGTTTAATGGCTTTTTAGCAACTTCAGCTTCATCTTGTTCTGTAGGAACCATATTGCCGCTGTTCATGATTAGGTGACTCCCAAAGACTCTAGAATTATAATTGTGAGTTGCCTTTGTAAGGTGACAGCAGCTCTTAAGACTGATTTGCCAGGTACCCCCTCTCTGCTTGTCTTTGCATCCCTTTAACAGCTCACTATGCTGGTTTGAGGCTAATTGGAAGATTTTAATGAAAAAGTTAGATTATAGGTTGTGAAAAGCAAGCAATGGTGATGTCTACTTCGCTCACAGACTTGCAGAGATGTATAAGAACAAGCACACAAATATACATAAGACAGAGAGTCTCTGGGACCTGATGTGTCTTCTGGCCTTTCTGCTGTGTAACCCAACTAACCATTCTGCTTCTAACCCCCCTTGCCCATCCTCCAAACTCACCGTGCACATGGGGCAGACCCTGGGATAAGGTGGAAGGGTAGAAAGAAGGTGGAAGGGTGGAAAGAAGGTGGAAGGGTGGAAAGAAGGTGGAAGGGTGGTTGGGAGCCCCTCCTGGGCACTCTGATTTCTGGGAGGGGTATTGCGTTTCCCTATTACCTTCAACTTTTATATTTCTGTAAATATTCATGTATACTGTGTCTATATCCGATTATAAACTGTGCTAAGCTGTAAATACAGCTTCTTTCTTTAACTTCTAGCCAGCCGAGTCTAGTCTGGGTGCTTCTTTTTCATAGTGTGGGGGATGGGTAACTCCCAAACCATCATGCTCACTGTCTACTCAATATACTCCTGAAGGCATCCTTGTCTCTTAGAAGCTCTTTCCAGTGTGACCAAGAGGACTCTGCTTTCAGCAGAAAGAATAGCCTTATTTAGTGTGAGGGGTTATCACAGTATCAGCAAGGTTGGAAGAGACCTCAAAGATCATCAAGTCCAACCCATTACCACAGACCTCAAGACTAGACCATGGCACTGAGGGCCACGTCCAAACCCGCCTTGAACACCTCCAGTGTCGGCGACTCCACCACCTCCCTGGGCAGCCCATTCCAGTAGCCAATGACTCTCTCAGTCAAGAACTTTCTCCTCGCCTCCAGCCTAAACTTCCCCTGGCAAAGCTTGAGACTGTGTCCTCTTGTTCTGGTGCTGGTTGCCTGAGAGAAGAAAGTAACCTCCTCCTGGCTACAACCACCCTTCAGGTAGCTGTAGACAGCAATAAGGTCCCCCCTGAGCCTCCTCTTCTCCAGGCTAAACAATCCCAGCTCCCTCAGCCTCTCTTCATAGGGTTTGTGCTCGAGGCCTCTCCCCAGCCTCGTTGCCCTTCTCTGGACACGCTCAAGCACCTCAATGTCCTTCTTAAATTGAGGGGCCCAGAACTGGGCACAGGACTCAAGGTGTGGCCTGACCAGTGCAGAGTCCAGGGGGAGAATGACTTCCCTGCTCCTGCTGGCAAGTTTAGAGACATTCCTGGCACAACATAATCACACTCACCTGCTTGTCATGGACCTTGGAGTGCCCACAGACATGCTTGAACCTTCTAGAGGGCATACCCAGAGGGGTGTTTTCTTCTGTTTCTCAGAAATACTGCTTTAGCGAGATTGCATGGGTACTTCATTTCAAACTAGTGAGGGGTAAGGTCCTATCTCATGTTGGTTTGGGTCTTGGCTAGCAACAGGCAGCTTAAATGGTCTAGTCCATCTTTTGTTGTGCTTCAAATGAAGATCTGGATGAGCTGAAATGTGAGTTCTTTCCACTTGGTGAGAAGAGAAGCAGGACCTTTTGCTAGAGTGCACAATTATGTCTCTAAACAAGAAGATACTGCTTCTTTCTTGATGTCTATGACTTTCAGAAGCCATCTAGGCTTAATTGATGTTGTAAACCATTCCATTTCATTACCTAACTTTAAGTGCTGGAAATCGTAGTGGTCACACAAGTTTCAGCTCACTTTTTGCCCTAGACAAGCCACACGCAGAGGCAATAAAGATATAGTTTGACCTGCTTAAGGCTGTGACTGTCCCACAGTCTCATAACTCTGCAGCCTCATGTAAGGATTGGTGGGGCGAGTGGAGGGCGGGGGCTCTTTCAGGCTCTCATGATTCTGGTGAACGTACTCACCTCTACATCTAACACAATGCATGTTTCTGCCCTGCTTATCCTTTGTCTCAGTAAAACCACTGGGAGCTGGTTTTGGGGACTGACTCTGTCTCCAGGCTTGTAACCTGATCTTGTCGAAGATGCCTCTTTAAAAGAGTCCATCCCATCCCAATGCATTTGGTGATTCTGTGGGACTGGAGTGAAACAGATGTGCTCACTCTTCCTGCTTTATAGAAAAGGTCTGAGCTTTCTTTCTGTGGTTGTCCTTCTCCCTTCGTCTTCACAAGGCTGCATATAATTCCTTCTTGTGTTGGTGTTTTGGGGCTTCAGGTCTGGAAGTCCCTGTGCTTTCAACTTCGTGACTTGTGAGCAGGTTATAGAGTTTGGGGATGAGTCTTGTTGCCACTTCAGCTGTTCTGTAGCGTCCCTCTTTTCATACCTCAGTGTCCCTGGAGCAACCACTAACTTCTCAGTGTACAGCTTGTTTGAGTCTTGCTTCAAGCCAAAATGAATAAAATATCACTGGATGTCTTCCTGCTTCGATTTCTGTTCTACTTCTGTGCAGTCAGGATCTCCAGGAGAGTTTAATTCCCTCTGCTCCAGCTCCTGAATGAAATCTCTCCAAGCTTTGCAGCTGAGTTCCTCCTTTTCCTCCCCAGCTGGCCTGCAGATATTACAGAATTCTACCTCCATAGGCTTCCCCATGCTTGTGTTGGCAGGGGGAGGAAGTCTATAGATTGTGTGGGTGGTGGGAAGAACTTGACTAGTAAAAAAGTAGTAGTAGAAACTAGCAAAGAATTTTCAGGCTTTTCTTTCTTGTGTGGTGCATGCCGTGATGAGAACTGAGGAAGAGGAGAAGAGCTTGGGAATATGCTAAACCGAAGCAAATGCTTTGGCCATGCTCTGATCATTAAATCCTCCTCTCCTCATCCCTTACATGCTCTAGGAGCTGAGGTATAGAACTTCAAACAGTATTAATGCTACTCAAGCTGACTGCAAGCTCTGCAGCCTGGACTGGGATGAAGTAGAGATGGGAATTGACCCATGATCAAGAGGGTTGCTTCAAACCAAACTGAATCTAAGCCTGGAACTTAGTCAGGATGTTAATGTGGAGTTTAAATACATCACCCAAGGTTTGGAAATACAAACTCAATCCAAACCTGAGTTATTTCATGCAAAGGAATTCCACCTAACCCTAAGTGCTGGCTCTGAACCTCCTGCGGTCCAGTTTGTGCCCATTGCCCCTTGTCCTGTCTCTGGACACCACTGAAAAGGGCCTGGCCCCATCCTTTTGCCCCCTACCTTTTAGCTCTTGCTGAGCATTGCTCAGATCTCCTCTTAGGCTGCTCTTCTTCAGGCTCCACAACCCCAGGGCTCTCAGCCTTTTCTCACAGAGCTGCTCCAGGCCCCTCAGCATCTCCATGCCCCCCTCATGGGACTCTCTACTTCCTGGTCTTTCTTGAAGTGGGGAGCCCAGAACTGGTCCTGGTGCTCCACATCTGTATCACAGAGGTCCACATGGCTATTATAAAATGTAGAAGATACACAGCTCCAAAAAACTGAAAAATCCCTATTCTAGTTTGAAATTAATTCCAAAGAAGCCCTAGAACTTCTGGAACTCTTCTCATTTTTAGACTCTTGCAACAGTCACGTAGCAGAAATGTGTCTTAGCAGTTGTCAGTCAGACACATGAGCTTTTTCAAAGATCTCCAAGAATGGAAATTGCTTGGGGAAGGGATAGATGCTCTATTAGGATCTAGAGAACAAGCAGATGAGGGAACTGAGGTTGTTAAGTTTGGAGAAAAGGAGGCTGAGAGGAGACCTCACTCTGTGCAGTTCCCTGGAGGTTGGTCTCTTCTCCCAAGTAGCAGGTGACAGGATGAGAAGAAATGGTTTCAAGTTGCACCAGGTGAGATTTAAATTGGACACGAGGAACGGTTTATTCCCTGAAAGGTTTGTTGAGCCCTGGAGCAGGCTGCTGAGGGCAGTGGTAGAGTCCCTGTCCCTCAAGGGACTTAAAAGGTATAGACATGGTACTAAGGGACATGGTTTAGTGGTGACCTGGCAGTGCTGGGATAATGGTTGCACTGAGGGAACCAGTGGCATTTAGCTTGGAGAAAAGGACACTGAGAGAACAGCTTCTCACTCTGCATCTCCGTGAAAGGAAGTTGGAGCCAAGTGGAGGTTGGTCTCTTCTTCCCAGGAACAAGTGATAGGATGAGAGGAAATGGCTTCAGGTTGCACCAGGGCAGGTTTAGATTGGACCTGAGAAAGAATTTCTTCCCTGAAGGGGTTGTCAAGCCTCGGAACAGGCTGCTGAGGGCAGTGGTAGAGTTGCCATTCCTGGAGGGATTGCAAATGTGTAGACATGATGCTGAGGGACATGGTTTAGCGGTGCCCTGGCAGTGCTGGGTCCCCATCCCTGGAGGATTTTCAAAGCCATGTAGATGTGGTGCTGAGAGAGAGGGTTTAATGGTGACCTGGCAGTGCTGGGTGAATGATTGAACTGGATGTTGGAGGTGTCTTTTCCAACTTCAATGATTCTAGAGGAGAAAAAGCTCCGAGGAGGCCTTATTGTGGCCTTCCAGTATCAGAAGGTGGATAAAGAAAAGCTGGTGAGGGACTTTTTAGGGTGTCAGGTAGTGACAGGACTTGGGGGAATGGATCTAAAATAGAGAAGGGGAGACTGAGGTTGGATAATAGGAAGAAGCTCTGCACCATGAGGGTAGTGAGACATTGGCACAGACTGCCCAGGGAGGAGGTAGAAGCCCCATCCCTGGATGTTTTTAAGGCTAGGCTGGATGTGGCTGTGAGCAACCTTGACATAGTGTGAGGTGCCCCTGCCTGTGGCAGGGGTTTGGTACTGAATGATCTTTGAGGTCCCCTCTAATCCTGACAGTTCTGTGATTCTTTCTTTGGCTTTGTGGACTTTTCAGAGTCCTCACAAAGGTTCAGGAAGGAAACGAAGCTGCTTCATATTCCATAATCAAGAGGTCAGAAAGTCCCTCCACAGTGTTGTGTAACTTGGTGTCACCCCCAGTGCAAGGCAGGCACATTTGCTATTTGCTACTGGATCTGTATTTTTTTTTTTTTTTTTTTAAGGTGTCAAATCTGTCTCTTGGAAGATCCAACCTTAAAAAGGGTGAGTCCAGTGGTGCAGAGAAGGAGAAGGTGCCAATGCAGGGTTGGTTTTTTTTGGGTGTCTAGCAACACGTTTTTATATGGCTTGAGCTTTTTAACTGACAGCTTCTGGGAGAGCCCTTGCAGCTATTGCATCACTTGCCAAAAATAGCTTCTCTCTGCTGCATCAGGCAGCCCGTCTGCAGTGTGGACGGGCTTGAGGAATGAGTGCTGCTCGTGAATGATGTGCAGCCCTTCCTGCTCCTCAGCAAAGCAAAATTCAGTCTGAATTTAGAGGTAGAAGGGAATGAAAGGTTTTGTTTTCTGTCTCTGGCAGAGTTGGGAAAGTAGCAACGTCCACAGTTGTGTCTGCAGCACGATGCTAAAAATAGACTTTGAAGCTTAAGCGAAAGCACAGTTTGAAGACTCTGAGAAATACCTTTTCAGGTTGTAATTGTCCCCTCCCTGGAGGTGTTTTAAGGCCAGGTTAGATGAGGCCTCGAGCTACCTGGTCCAGTGGAAGGTGCCCCTGCCCATGGCAGGGAGGGTGGAACTGGATGATCTTTAAAGGTCCTTTCTAACTCAAACCATTCTATCAATCTATAAATTAGGGAAGGAGGAAAAGCGTTGTGCAGCAGGAGGTGGTTTCTCTTCTGACCAATCTCTTTATAATTTAAGACTGTCGTGTTTAAATGACAGTTGTGCCAAAGGAAGCAAAATGTGCATGCTGTTTTAAATTCATATTAAACCCCCTCAACCCATCCCCCCAAATCCTTTCTTTTTAGTAATCAAAAGCTATCTTTTGCAGTGGGGTGTTGGTGGCTTTTTCCTGGGGGGGTTGTTTCATTTTTTTCTGCTTCCCTTTCTCTTACTCGCAAACCTTAGTCAAGAGGTAGCAGCGGAGGAGCCTGTTTGTATTCTGGTGGTGTTGCTGAACCAGACAGGTCTGCAGCACAGTGTTTTATTTTTAGACTCTGGGTTGCCATTTTTATCCTGTTTTAAAAAAAAATAAAAAATTCATCAGTGTCTGGGTGACAGGCCATCAGCTTTTATAAATGTGTCAGGCCACGTTTTTTCCACCTCTCTCTCTCCTTCTCCTTTTATGTCCTGCCTGTATACATTAATTTTTTGGGGGGGAGATGAAGGGGGGAGAGTTGGAGAAAGGGAAAGGAGGGTGCAGGTTTTTAATTCATGCATTAGATTCTTTCAGTTCACAGCTCTTGAGCGTCACAAAGGTTCATTCATCTTCTGCGCTCGGCTGCTTACGCAGCTTTGCTTTATTGCCTGCCTATGGTGCAGCCAGATGAAGGCATGGAGGGGAAAATCTGGGCTCTCATCACCTTTGATGCCCTCTCTGGTCACCCTCAAACATACCCCTGGGGTGGTGGGGCTGTGGAGAAATGGCTTCGTGTGTGGGTTTTGAGTGCTGGAAGGCAACCTACAGGAAGACTTGTGGGACCCCCACCTCAAATACTGCATCCAGTTCTGCTGTCCCCAGCATAAAAAGAACACAGAGATGTTGGAGTGAGTCCACAGGGCCCTAAGGATGATACAAGGGCTGGAGCACCTCTGCTGTGAGGATAGGCTGAGAGAGCTGGGATTGTTCAGCCTGGAGATGAAAAGACTCCAGGAAGGTCTTGGAGCTGCCTTCCAGTACCTGAAGGGAGCTTACAAGAAGGCTGGAGAGGGATTTCTCCCGAGGGTGTCTACAGACAGGACAAGACTGAACCATTTGAAACTGAGGGAGAGTAGAGTTAGAATGGATGTTAGGAAGAAGTTCTTGAGTATGAGGGTGGTGACACTCAGGAATGGGTTGCCCAGGGAGGCTGAGTGACCCCTCCCTGTAGATGTTCCAGGCCATGTTGGATGAGGCCTTGAGCAACCAAGTCTGGTTGAGAGGTGTCTGTGCCCATGATCTCTAGGGTCCCTTTCACCCTAAACCATTTTATGATTCTTGGGGAAGCTGTTGAAACACTATTGTAGGTTCACAACAGTGGTCCAGGGGCTGGAGCGCCTCTACTGTGAAGGCAGAGGAGACTGAGGGGAGATATTATTAATGTTTATAAATCTGTAGAGTGGGTGTCAAGAAGGGACTAGGCTCTTTTCAGTGGCCTCTGCTAGTCTAGAGACCTTCAAAACCCACCTAGATGCATTCCTGTGTGACCTGCCCTTGGTAAACCCTCCTTTGGCAGTGGGGTTAGACTTGATCTCTTGAGGTCTCTTTCAACTCCTAACATTCAGTGGTTCCATGACAGACTGAGAGAGTTGGCGTTGTTAAGCCTGGAGAAGAGAAGGCTCCAGGGAGACCTTATAGCAGCCTGCCAGTACCTACAGGGGGCTACAAGAAGGCTGCAGAGGGACTATTTGCAAAGGCCTGCAGGGACAGGATGAGGGACAATGGTTTGAAGTTACAGAAGAGCATATTTAGATGGGATGTGAGGAACAAATTTTGCACCATGAGGGTGGTGGAACACCAGAACAGGTTGCCCAGACAGGTAGTTGAGGCCCTGTCCCTGGAGATATTCAAGGTCAGACTTGACAGGGCTCTGAACAACCTGCTATAGTAGAGGATGTCCCTGCTGCCTGCAGTGGGGTTGGACTGGATGCTCTTTGGAGGTCCCTTCCAGCCCAAACCATTCTATGATTCTCTAGTTGGTTTGGGCAGGGCCAAAATTAAGTGTCATGTTAAATAATGGCAGGTAACCACAAATAAAAGATCAATAAAATGGAGAGGATGATTGGTCACTGAATCCTTTTTGGGTTGGGAGTGGAGACTTGGTGTATTTAGACTATATATCCACATGGGTTAAGCCTTCAGGGAGAAAAACCTTGAAGCCCTCTGCTGTGAGGCCAGGCTGAGTTGGGGTTGTTCAGCCTGCAGAAGGGAAGGCTCCAGGGAGATCTTCTGGTGGCCTTTCAGTGCTTGAAAGGGCCTATCAGAAAGCTGGGGAGAGACTGGACCTGTTTTGACAGGACAAGGGATGATGGTCTGAACTTCAGACTGGAGAGAAGGAAGAAATGTTTGATCCTGAGGGTGGCCCTGATTGGGTTTTGATCTTATTTGGAGAGGTTGAGACCTTCCTAGGGAGGATTCTTGGACAGAATTGTGTGTGTTTTAGTGTGGGGGGTCGCACCACTGAGCATGTGGGGTGATTAGAATCCTCTTCCTGATTGTATAATTAGTTAGCAGTCAAGAAAATTAGTTCTCCTTCTACAGAGTCAGCTGTCCTGCTGGACAATATTCCTTCCTAAAAACGATGAAAGAGTGGTCTTGTGGGAAAAGGTGCAACGGGAGGTGGTGTCCAGAAGGAATTAAGTATCACAGAGTCATGATATGGTTTGGGTTAGAAGGGGCCCTTTAAAGCCCATCTAGTCCTGATGGGCTTCCTGACAGACACATCCCCAGCTACATCAGGTTGTTGGTATTTTATTTTCATAGAGCCATAGAATTGTTTTGCTTATAAAAGACCTCTAAGGTCATTGAGCCCTGGTTTGGCTGTGGTGAGTTTGAAATTGTGTTGTAAATAAGAAGCTAAGCTTTGGGGGCTGGACCTTCAGTGTGATGAAGGGCTGTGATATCCAGATGGGATAAATCACAGAATCGTACAATCAAGCAGGTTGGAAGAGACCTCCAAGCTCATCCAGCCCAACCTAGCACCCAGCCCCAACCAATCAACTAGACCATGGCACTAAAGTGCCCTATCCAGGCTTTGCTTCAACACCTCCAGGGACAGCAAATCCACCACCTCCCTGGGCAGCCCATTCCAATGCCAATCACTCTCTGTGTCAACAACTTCCTCCTAACATCCAACCTAGACCTCCCCTGGCACAACTTGAGACTCTGTCCCCTCCTGTTGCTGGTTGCCTGGCAGAAGAGACCAACCCCAGCTGGCTCCAACCTCCCTTCAGGTAGTTGCAGAGAGCAATGAGGTCTGCCCTGAGCCTCCTCTTGTGCAGGTTGCACACTCCCAGCTCCCTCAACCTCTCCTCACAGGGCTGTGCTCCAGGCCCCTCCCCAGCCTTGCTGCCCTTCTCTGGACACCTTCCAGAACCTCAACATCTCTCTTGACTTGAGGGGCTCAGAACTGGACACGGCACTCAAGGTGTGGCCTGAGCAGTGCTGAGTGCAGGGGCAGAATAAACTCCCTTGTCCTGCTGGCCACACTGTTTCTGATCCAGGCCAGGATGCCATTGGCTGTCCTGCCCACCTGGGCACACTGCTGGCTCATGTTCAGCTACTCTCTCCCAACACCCCCAGGTTCCTCTCTGCCTGGCTGCTCTCCAGCCACTCTGTCCCCAGCCTGTAGCACTGCTTGGGGCTGTTGTGGCCAAAGTGTAGAACCCTGCGCTTAGCCTTGTTAAATATTACAGGAGAAATCAGGCAAGGCAGAAACTTGGTAGTGTTTGTCTGAAGTGATGTGGCTGGTCTGAGCCAGAGTGCAGAGTTGTCTCCTGCCCCTCTGCAGCCTCATATGTACCTTCAGGCTGTACGTTGAGTTACAGGGTTCAGTTTTGGCACACTTAGTCCAAGAAGGACATTGAGTGTGTCCAGAGAAGTGCAATGAGCCTGAAGGGTCTGGAGAACAGGGCTAGTGAGGAACAACTGAGAGAGCTGGGGTTGTTGAGCCTGGAAAACAGAAGGCTGTGGGGCAACCTCGCTGCTCTCTACAACTCCTTGAAAGGAGGCTGGAGTGAGGTGAGGTTTGATCTCTTTTCCCAAGTAACAAGAAATAGGTCAAGAGGAAATGCTCTCAAGTTGCACTGGGAGAGGTTTGGGTTGGACATGAGGAACAATTTCTTCCCCAAAAGTGTTGTCAAGGCCTGGACCAGGCTACCCAGGGCATTGGTGGAGTCCCCATCGTGGGAGGGATTGAAAAGCTATGTAGTGCTAAGGGATGTGGTTTAGCAATGGACTTGCCAGTGTTGGTTTAATGGCTGGACTTGGTGATCTTCCAGGCTACATGATTCTAAGATTCAGGGAAGGTACCACAGTGGTGAGGTTCACCCATGCAGGTGTAGGTTTGCTAAGAAGCTTTAATTCTGTCCACAAAGAATACTAAGAAGCATAGAGTGGATGCAGTGTGGGTCCAGCACACCCAGCCTGCACTTCACCAGGGTATTGGTACCACTTTTGCAGCAGATGGGGTGACCCCATGCCAGATTTCTACCTCGAATGCCTTTGGCTTTCTACTTTCCTTCCCAGGCTCAGTGCTGAAGAAGGTTAGTTAGAATCATAGAATCAGTCAAGGTTGGAAGGGACCACAAGGATCATCCAGTTCCAACCTCCCTACCATGGGCAGGGACACCCTACCCTAGCCTCATCCAGCCTGGCCTTAAACATCTCCAGGGATGGAGCTTCAACCACCTCCCTGGGCAACCCATGCCAGGCTCTCACCACTCTCATGCTGAAGAACTTCCTTCTCACCTCCAGACTGAATCTCCCCACCTCCAGCTTTTCTCCATTCCCCCTAGTACTGTCACTATCTGATAGCCTAAAAAGTCCCTCCCCAGCTTTCTTGTAGCCCCCTTCAGAAACTGGAAGGCCACAAGAAGGTCACCTGGGAGCCTCCTCTTCTCCAGACTGAACAGCCCCAACTCTTTCAGTCTGTCCTCAGAGCAGAGGTGCTCCAGCCCTCTGAGCATTCTTGTGGCCCTTCTCTGGACACTCTCCAGCATGTCCACATCCCCCTTGTCCCAGGGGCTCCAGGACTGGCTGCAGTACTCCAGGTGGGGTCTCAGCAGAGTGGAGTAGAGGGGGAGAATCTCCTCCCTTGCCCTGCTGGCCACACTTCTCCTGATGCAACTTGAGCTCTGGTTGCTTGAGTCCAGTGTTGGGTGCAGTGTGGCACGATGAGTCTTTTCAGCATCTGGGTTCTCTGTGAAGCTCTCGAAGCATTCCCTTCTTTGTGTGAATGGTCACTAGGAACAGGCAGGGATCTATGGGAGAGAGTCCTCTGGGGGCTAGAAAGATGTTGAGGGGTGTGGAGCATCCCTCTGAGGAAGAAAGGCTGTGAAAGCCCTGAGGCTGTGGCGTGGGTTAGGAACTCTCACCCCACACACTACTGAAGTTTCCCATACTAGCTCAGACAACTTGGAATTAAGAGAAAGCTATGTTTACAGGAAGCAAAATTTACAAGCATACATACACAGTATTGGCAAGTATTTACAGTTATATACAAAGTAGAAATACAGAAATCCAGACTCCCTCCCTGTCCCAGTCTGGAGGACTCCCAGGTGTGGGAGGTTTGGATTCTCGTGCACAGAATTAAGGCACGAATGGTGTCAGATGCATAGGCTAGCTTTGTTGCATTCACATGACCTATACAGGCAAGGATAGGGATGGGGAGTGGGGAGAGGGAGAAAGAGAAAGTAAGAGAGGTAGGGGGGAGAAAGAGAAAGGAAAGGAAATAAATACCCTCATGCAGAGAGGAGAGAGAGGTCACCCCGGAGATCATTTGGCGTCCGGAAAGAAGTGATAGTGAAGATAGTGGGTGGGGAATGTTCTGTCTGCAGCTTGGAGTGTGTCTCCTTTTCCCTGGCTGCCTCATTGAATATGTATGTTTTTCTGAGAATCACTTAGCATTTTCCAGGAGTGATTTGCTTAGCCAGGCCCACTGTCCAGTGGTATTGGGTGTGCTCAGTGTGGTAGGGGGTTTCCAGGGTTGAACCCCTCCTTTTCTGTCTGTTTTCTTCACAGTGATTGCTGCTGTCAATGAACCAGGAGCTGCTTGGCTGCAGTAGGGTCAGAATCAGCATCACCTGTCACAACAGGAAGCCTTCTCCTCCTGTGTGTTAGGTGACAAGAGCTCAGTTCCAGGTGTGGAGGTCTTTTAGTCCATGCAGACTGAGCAGTCAGGCAGGTGGTCCCATGGTGCCATGCACAAGCTCACTCTGCACTCCCTGGTTGGTTTCTTGTCCAGTCGTTGCATATTGGGGTGCTCTTGGGGGTCTGAGCTCATGCAGGAGGGGGTGATTGGGACAGTGAGTACAAACAGGATATTTGCTTAGCATTTCTCATGAAATGTCAGTGACATGGACAGAGGAATCAGTGCACCCTCAGCAAGTTTGCAGATGACACCAAGCTGTGTGGCACAGTTGACTTGCTAGAGGGCAGGGATCCATCCAGAGGGACCTGGACAGGCTGGAGAGGTGGGCCCAGGCCAACCTCATGACATTCAATAAGGCCAAGTGTAAGGTCCTGCACCTGGGTAGGCACAATCCCAAGCACAAATACAGGCTGGGTGGTGAGTGGCTGGAGAGCAGCCCTGAGGAAAAGGACCTTGGAGTCTGGGTTGATGAAAAGCTCAACATGAGCCTGCAGTGTGCACATGCAGCCCAGACAGCAACTGAGTCCTAGGCTGCATCAAGAGAAGCGTGGCCAGCAGGGCAAGGGAGGGGATTCTGCCCCTTTACTCTGCTCTCGTCAGACCCCACCTGGAGTACTGTGTGCAGTTCTGGAACCCTCAGCACAGGAAGGACATGGAAGTGTTGGAGCGGGTCCAGAGGAGGGCCACAAAGATGATCAGAGGGCTGGAGCAGCTCTCCTATGAGGACAGGCTGAGAGAGTTGGGGCTCTTCAGCCTGGAGAAGAGAAGGCTTCGAGGGGACCTGATAGTAGCCTTCCAGTATCTGAAGGGGGCCTACAGGAAGGCTGGGGAAGGATTATTTACAAGGTCCTGCAATGACAGGACAAGGGGCAATGGGCTTAAACTGGCAGAGGGGAGATTTAGACTAGATGTTAGGAGGAAGTTCTTTACAGTAAGGGTGGTGAGGCACTGGAACAGGTTGCCCAGGGAGGTTGTGGATGCTCCCTCCCTGGATGTGTTCAAGGCCAGATTGGATGAGGCCTTGAGTAACCTGTACTAGTGGGAGGTGTCCCTGCCTGTGGCAGGGGGTTGGAACTAGCTGATCCTTGAGGTTCCTTCCAACCTTACCATTCTATGATTCTATGTTTCTCAGAAATTTAGCTCAAAAACCAGCACAGGCTGTTGAGCCTGGAGAAGGGCAGCCTGAAAGGGCATCTGAGCAATGCTCAGCAAGAGATAAAGGACCTGTGGGGGAAAGAGGCTGGGACCAGGCTCTTTTTGGTGGTGCCCAGTGACATGACAAAGGGCAGTGGGCACACAGTGGAACCCAGGAGGTTCCACCTGAATGTGAGGAGCAGCTTCTTTGGTGTGAGGGTGCTGGAGCCCTGGAGCAGGCTACCCAGAGCTGTTGTGGAGTCTCCTTGTGTGGAGGGATGCCGACCCCAGCTGGGCATTGTGGTCTTGGACAAGCTGCTGTGAGTGCCCCTGCATTAGCAGTGGGGTTGGACTGGATAATCCCCAGAGGTCCCTTCCAACCCCCACCATGCTGGGAGTCTGTAATTGTGCTGAGATCAGTCCCTAAGGAGTGTAACTACTCATTGGATTTTTATCCTCATAAAATCCCATTTATTATTTTTTTTTTTTTTAATTTTCTTTTTTGTTCTAAACCTATGTGGATACTTTCTCAGGTAACTCTTGATGGTATTCTAGTTACCTTCACAATCCTAGTTTCTTAGGATCATCATATCAAATGATTGCCTCTTGCCTCCTAGGTCTGGAGAGCTGTTCTTGCTGGAACCGCTCCTGCTTTTTAAAACTTCAGCAGAGTTTGCCTTTTGATTAAAATTGGACTTCTCTAGAGCTGGGATTTGTCCAAATCTTCACTTTCCTCCCCCTCTGGCTCGTGATTCTTCTGACACCTTGCATAGCTTTGAGTTGAATTCTCTCTCCTGTAGCTTGCCAAGATCACTGCTTACCTTCTTCTGTTCCCAGGTGTTGGATTTTTGTCATGCTGTCACTGACATGAGTTTGTTTTTTTGGCAATATATAATGAAAGAGAGGAAAAGAAATCTCCACTTCTAGTGACTTCTTGGATAGAGCCTTCTTTCTGCAAGCTGCAGACCCAAAGGTTGTTTCCTCTTATCCTGTTACTTGGTATTAGGAAGAAGAGGCTGACCCCCACCTCACTGCAACCTCAGCTCAGGGAGCTGTGGAGAGCAATGAGGTCTCCCCTCAGACTCCTTCTGTCCAAACTAAACACCCCTGGTTCCCTTAGCTGCTCCTCACCAACCCTGTTAACTTGACCCTTCACCAGCTTCGTTGCTCTTCTCTGGACATACTCCAGCCCTTCAATGTCCTTCTGAGAGTGAGGGGCCCAAAACTGAAGCCAGTAACCTCACCAGTGCTAAGTACAGGGGGTTGTTCCCTGCTCTGATCCTGCTGGCACACTACTGCTGATCCAAACCAGAATGACGTTTGCCGCCTTGACCTCCTGGCTCATCTTCAGCCAACTGTCAACCAAGACCCCCAGGTCCTTTTCCAGTGGGCAGTTTCCAACCACTCTGCCCCAAGCCTGAAGCATTCATAGGGTTGTTGGGACCCAAGTGCAGGACCCAGCACTTGGCCTTATTGAACCTCATCCTGTTGACCTTGGCCATTCCATCTAGATTGTCCAGGTCCCTGCCTTTCAGTGTGAGCCTCCCTGCCCCTCAACTTGGTGTCATGTCTAAGCCTCCTGCTCTTGATCCCATTGTCCAGATTTCTGTTAAGGACATGACCTGAACAACTTCTTTGCTATTGCAGAGGTTAAATTCAAGGCACTGTTGGCTTCGCCTGAATTTTTCTGGGAGCTGGTGTTGCCGGGTTGGAGGGCAGAAGGGCTCTGCAGTGGGACCTTGACCACCTGGACAGATGGGCAGAGTCCAAGGGGATGGCATTCAACAAATCCAAGTGCCAGGTGCTGCACTTTGGCCACAACAACCCCATGCAGAGCTACAGGCTGGGGTGGGAGTGGCTGGAGAGCAGCCAAACAGAAAGGGATCTGAGGGTGCTGATTGATACCTGCCTGAACATGAGGCAGCAGTGTGCCCAGGTGGTCAAGAAGGCCAATGGCATCCTGGACTGCATCAGGAATAGTGTGGCCAGCAGGAGCAGGGAGTTCATTCTCCTCCTGTACTCTGCACTGGTTAGACCACACCTTGAGTCCTGTGTCCAGTTCTGGGCCCCTCAGTTTAAGAAGGACATTGAGGTGCTTGAGTGTGTCCAGAGAAGGGCAATGAGGCTGGTGAGAGGCCTCGAGCACAGCCCTATGAAGAGAGGCTGAGGGAGCTGGGATTGTTTAGCCTGGAGAAGAGGAGGCTCAGGGGGGACCTTATTGCTGTCTACAGCTACCTGAAGGGTGGTTGTAGCCAGGAGGAGGTTGCTTTCTTCTCTCAGGCAACCAGCACCAGAACAAGAGGACACAGTCTCAACCTGTTCCAGTGTCTCGCCACCCTTACTGGAAAGAACTTCCTCCTAACATCCAGTCTAAATCTCCCCTTTGCCAGTTTAAACCCATTGCCCCTTGTCCTGTCATTGCAGGACCTTGTAAATAATCCCTCCCCAGCCTTCCTGTAGGCCCCCTTCAGATACTGGAAGGCTACTGTAAGGTCCCCTCGAAGCCTTCTCTTTTCCAGGCTGAAGAACCAGGAGAACACAGGAGACAGATTCCTATATCCATAACACAGCACCCATGGTTAATGGGAGAGAAAGAAGTTGTGGCAGAGAGTTGAGTGGGAGCATGTAGGGGAACCTGCAACTGGAAGAATTCAGAGACATTGGGAACTGGATGGCTGCACTTTGAGAGTTGGGGTCAATGGCACAACATCCAAATGGAGGGATAAGTGATGCTCCTGAGGTGTCTGTACTGGGTCCAGTACTGTTTAACACCTTTGTCAGTGACATGCAGAGTGGGGTGAAGCACCCTCAGCAAACTGCATATGACACCAAGCTGTGTGGTCCAGTTGGCACATTGGAGAGAAGGGATGGCATCCAGAGGGACTTTGACAGGCTGGAGAGGTGGATCCAAGCCAAACTCGTGAAGTTCAACAAGGTCCTGCACCTGGGTTGAGGCAATCCAAAGCACAAATCCAGTTTGAGAGAGTGGCTGAGAGCAGTCTGGAGGAGAAGGACTAAGGGTGTCAATTGGGTGACAAACTCCCCAGGAGCTAGCACTGGTCGCTGGCAGGGAGAATAGCAGCACAGGGAGGGGATTCTGCCCCTCTGCTCTGCTGAGACCTGACCTGGAGTACTGCCTCCAGTTCTGGTGCCCCTAGCATAAGAGGGGTGTGGAGGAGTCCAGAGGAGGCCATAAATATGATGAGAGGGCTGGAGAACGTCCCCTGTGGAGACTGGCTGGGAGAGTTGGGACTGTGCAGCCTAGAGAGGAGAGGGCTCCAGGAAGACCTTAGGGGGCAGCCTTTCAGTACCTAAAGGGGACTACCAGAAAGCTGGAAAGGGACCTTTTGCAAGGACTTGTTAGTGGTAGGATGAGAGGGAATGGATTGAGGCTTGAAGAAAGGAAATTGAGGCTGGAGATTAGCAAGAAATTCTTGACAGTGAGAGTGGTAAGACACTGGCACAGGTTACCCAGAGAGGCTGTGAATGTCCCTTCCCTGGAGGTGTTCAAGGCAAATCTGAAAGGGACCTTAAGCAACCTGGGCTAGTGAAGGTGTCTGTACCCATGGCAGGGGCTAGATGATCTCTAAGATCCCTTCCAACCTAAACTGTTCTGTGAAGTGATGCTGCACAAACATTGCCTGTGGCTTTCACAAGCTTTTCTGAGTGTTTTTTCTTGCTGGGGCTTTCTAGATTGCTTCTGGCTCCCAAAGAAAGCCTGAGGATCTGCTTCTGGCTCTCAAAGTCTGAGGACCTGCTCAAATACCTTCCTTGCCATAGTTCTGGGTGCACTTTTTTTTTTTGTGTGTGTGGTGTTTTTTTTTTTTTTTTTCTTTTTTTCCCTAGACACAGTCAGTGGCTGCTTCTGGGAACTGAACCTTTTTTCCTGTAGTCTTTCCCAAGCCTCACCATTAGGTGTTTTTAGCTCCTTTGAACAGGAGAAAAAAAAAAAAAAAGGAGGATGTTGGGGGCAAACTTATACAAAAATAAATCCTAATCTCTAGGATTTTTACCTGGTCTTCTTGATGGAGATGAACTTTCCTCCTTCTTCAACAAACAAAATCAAACCTGGAAGTGAAGTTGATCTTACTTCTTTTTTCCACACTGAGTTTTCTCGGGTGGCATCTTTCTCTTTTTCATTTGGGGGTGTGTGTGTGTGTGTGTTTTTTAATATCATAAAAATGCAGGGAGTTTGCTACTGTCTTATTAACTTGCAGCCAGCATGCTTCTCTTCTTTGTTCTTGGTTAAATATGAGCTGGCATGTGTTAGACTGCGTTAGCATTCGCTCCTTGGGACTTCGCTGCCTGCTAAATTTGGCACTGCTGAAGCCAGTGCCCTGTTTGCTCCTCGAATCAATTGGGGCTGCTATTTTTAGCAACAAAAAGGGAATTGAAATAGCAGTTGGTGTGGTGTGTTTTTTTTTTTTTTTTTTTTTTTTTTTCTCCTTTGTAAAGNCTTCGTTCCCCATGTAACGGATCCCCAAGAGGAATACTGATGCAAGCTCTCTGTCATCCCTTCTTCTCTCCTCACATCCATCCCCCCCCCCCAAGCATTCAGCTGTCACGGTTTGCGGCTGTATTAATCTTTAATCACACAGAACCACAGAATGAGAAAGGTTGGAGTTGAATGGTGGCTTGCATTCAGGTATTCCAGGAGGTGGTGGTGGAGGGAAGGGTCATGATGAGGAGCTGCCTGGAATAACTTGATGGCTCCTGCCCCATCGGTGCAGTTGGGATTTGCAGGGAGTGGGCAGGGATGGAGCAGCTAAATATAGTGCCTTTTTTTTTTTTTTTTTCCTTTTCCCCTTTGCTTTTAGT
>VWZE01008210.1:139326-161398 GCA_013396675.1 Eubucco bourcierii
AGGTGGTGGAGTCACCGTCCCTGGAGGTGTTCAAAAAAAGACTGGATGGGGCACTTAGTGCCGTGGTCTAGTTGATTGGTTAGGGTTGGGTGATAGGTTGGACTGGATGAACTTGGGGGTCTCTTCCAACCTGACTGATTCTATGAACTGAGGGACCCAGAACTGGACACAATATTCCAGATGCAGTCTCCCCAGGGCAGTGGATGCAGGGGAGAACCTCTCTTGACCTATGAACCATAGTCCGTCTAATGCACCCCAGGATGCCATTGGCCTTTTTGGCACATTGCTGGCACTTGATGTTGCAGTCTTGGTAACAGACTCTTCTGGATTCTCATCTTACTTTGTGGAGTACCTTGTGTCCAGAGCTGCTGAACTCTGCTTAGTGATAACTATCTTGGGTGGAAGGACATTTCCATCTCCTATAATGATCTGAGTGAACCGTTCTCAGTCCGTCACGTTACTGAATGCCTTTCCTTGTTTCTCTTCTTTTCCTCTGCACCCCTAAAAGTCAGGGAGAAGCTGGATGTTGACTTCCTTGCCTAAAATCAGCCAGTACTTCATCAGGAGCTCCTATTCAAATGATTCAAGGGCTGGAACACCTCTCTTATGAAGACAGACAGAGAGAGTTAGGCTTGTTGACCTTGGAGAAGAGAATGCTCCAGGAAGACCTGGAAGAAGTCACATTTAGAGACATTTGGAGGAAATTATTCACCATCACGGTGGTGAGGCACTGAGACAGGTTGCTCAGAATATCTGTGAAGGCTCCAACCCTGGCAGTGTTCAAAGCCAGGCCGGATGGTTTCTTGAGTAGCCTGATCTAGTAAGAGGTGTCCATGCACACAGCACGGGGGGGTTAGAACTAGGTGATCTTTAGGGTCCTTTCCAACCTAAACCATTCTATGATTCAGGCAAACTTTTCATTTGATGAGCTGCCTGGGCACTCTTCTGGAGACAGCAGATGGCTGAAGTGGGAAGCTACTACAGTTAGTCTGACTAGTGAGTAAATGTTATAATCACACTTGCGAGCTGGTGCAGCTTTCTTCTACAGACAATAACTTACTCCTCCCCTGCTTGCTTTGCCTCCTTTGGGCTCTGCCAGCTGAAGTCAGTTTGTGATTTTGGTTGGAGGCAGACTGTGGAAGAAACAGAATTTCAAAGCTTCATCCACACTTGGAGCTAAACTAGCTTCAGGATGTCAAACTGATAGTAAAAATTTACTTAAACTGACAGAGCTTTAGAGTAGTTGCAACACTTGGTTTTGGAGTGGAAGCTAGAGATGAACGTGATCAGTATGGAGCCTGTAGGGACATCGAATTCCCTTGGTTGGAAGAGACCTTTGAGACCAACTCCAACCATCAACCCAGCACTGCCAGGTCACCACTAAGCCATGTTCCTCAGCACCACATCTGTGCGGCTTTTCAACTCCTCTAGGGTTGGGAACTCCACCACTGCCCTGCAGGTTAGTCCAGGGCTGGATAAGCCTTTAGGGGAAGCAGTAAGGTGCTTGTCTAATCTCCAGCTCTTATCAAAGCCTCTTGTTTATCTCTTCTTTTTTCCATACCATGTGCACGAGAAGAGTGGAGGAAGATAATGATGGCTGTGTCTTGACTTCTGTGACATTGCTTCTGTTAGTTTCCTTCACCCCACCTCTTTTCCTTGCTTTTACAACCCAGGGTCTAAGTATTGCTCTCACAGGTCTCTGTTAGTCCAGGGAGGTGGGTAGGAGCTCTGTTCCCTGGAACCGTTCCAGGTGAGGTTGTTTGGGACTTTGAGCAACCTGCTCCAGTAGAAGGGCCCAGAGAACAGGTCTTATGAGGAGGCTGCATCTCAAGTAGTGGGTTTAGTTTTGGGGCCTTCACTACAAGAAGGACATTGAGGTGCTGGAGCAGGTCCAGAGAAGGGCAACAAAGCTGGTGAAGGGTCTGGAGAACAGGGCTGGTGAGGAGCAACTGAAGGAACTTCGGGTGTTTAGCCTGGAGATAAAGGAGGCTGAGGGGAGAGCTCATTACCTTTTACAAGCCCCTGAAAGGAGGCTGGAATGAGGTGGGTGTTGGTCTCTTCTCCCTAGTATCAGGTGATAGAACAGGAGGAAATGACCTCAAGTTGCAACAGAGGTGGCTTAGGTTGGAGATTAGGAAAAATGTCTTTGTTGCAGGACTGGTCAGGCATTGGCACAGGCTGCCCAGGGAGGTGGTGGAGTCACCATCCCTGGAGATGTTCAAGAAACCTGTGGACATGGCACTGTGGGACATGGTTTGGTGCTGGATTGACAGTTGGACTTGATGAGCTTGTTGGTATTTTCCAACCAAAATAATTCTGTTGAGTCTGTCTTCTGAGGCACTATCCCTGAGGCTTGAGAAGAGCCCAGGGAGCTGCTTGAATCCCCATCCCTGAAAGTGTTCAGAGATACAGAAATGTGATGCTGAGGGACATGGCTTAACAGCAGCCTTGGTGAAGGTAAAGAATAGTTGTACTTGATTTTAAAGGGCTTTTCAACCAGCTGAATTCTGTGATTCCATGACTGGCTCCTTAGTGTGTTTCTGCACTTGTTGGCAGTACAGGTTCAAAGAGGACCTTTGCTGGTGGCTTCATCACCTTGGGATTATGCCTGGTTGTTTACAGCTAACAGGCCCAGAAACTGAAATGGTGACAGCATTTCTTAGCTCTTACTACTCCAACTAGGAACATTCTGGCTGCTGTTTGCATGCCAGCTGTTCTGGGTCATCTGCAGGCAGTGACTAATCAAATCATCTGCAAACACATCTCCTTCTGGTGTCTTCAAGGGAAGATATGGCTGAATCCCAGCACTGGCCAACACCTCTGTCTGCTGGGTGTTTTGCTCAGGTAGAGGTTGGCCAACAGGTAGAGGTTGACCAACACTCTCCATTCAGTTTTCTGAAGCATTAAACAAGGCCAATAATTTGTTCTGATCTGACATGAAGAGAAACAGAAGAATCTGGTGTATTCTGTAGCCACTTGGAGAGTGAGAATGGTTTGGGGTTGCAAGGGACTTTAAAAAGATCTTCTAGTTCCAAGCCACCTGCCAGGGCAGGGGCACCTTTCACCAGTCCAAGTTGCTCAAGGATTTGTCCATCCTGTCTTTGAACACCTTCAGAGAGGGGGACATAGAACAAGTGGAAGGCTAAATGAATGAGGATGTTGAGGTGTAAGCACTGTGTTTGAGAAAAGAGAGCTGAGAGAAGAAGGAAGCGGTGGTGAACATGCTTGCAGTTGGCAGAGCGTCTTCTGGATGGAGGAACTGCTGCTTAGCAAGCAGACTGATGTGATCAGCTGCTGGTGTGGTGAGAGCTCTGGGATAATCTGTCAGGCTAATGGCATGTTGAGTCACTCGGAGCTTCTCAGCATGTGGAAAAGAATCCTAGAAGGACTTGAGGCCTGACACAGATCCCAATCACCCACAGGTGAAAAGCCCAGTGTGCAGCTGATGGCTCCCTCCAGTTATGTGTACCACAGTGACTACAGGATTCTGAAACCCAGCATGGTGAGGGTTGGAAGAGACTTCTAGGGATCATCCAGTCCAACCCTACTGCTAAAACAGGGTCACCCAAAGCAGCTTGCCCAGGATCACAGTGCACAAATGGGTTTGAAACCCATGCAGAGAAGGAGGCTCCACAATCTCTCTGGGCAGCCTGCTCCAGGGCTCCAGCACCCTCACAGCAAAGTTGTTTGTTTGGTTGTTTTTTTTGTCTTAAGATACCTGTTGACCATGTCTTGGAGGTATCTTCCAACCTACTTGATTCTATAGTTCAAACATTTGTTTTCTTGGATGCTTACAGCCTTTCACACACAGTATTTTGCTGTCTACTCAAAGGGAAGTTGGTAGGTGGTTTAATAGTTGTAACTGAGCTGTTATTTTGTGCTTGGTTTTTTGTTTGTTTTTTTCTCAGTTAAAGGCCTTGGAAGTCTTTCTTAGTCCATTCAGCTTCTGAAGAAGCACAGTAAGCTAGAGGGCTGCCATGAGAAGTGGTCCTCAACCTGATGTGACTATTAGGCTTCTAACTCCATCTCCTTCTCTTCTTTCCATGAGTGTGGAATGGCTTTTGTGTGAGTCCAAGAAACTTAATAGCAGTTCATAGAATCCCTAGAATGGTTTGGGTGTGAAGGGACCTTAAAGATCATCTAGTTCCAACTGCCTTGCTGCAGGCACAGACGCCTTCCGTTAGACCACGTTGTTCAAGGCTCTAACCAGCCTGCCTCTGAACACTGCCAGGCTTGATTGCCTTTCTCTGGGCAAATCTGTTCCAGTGCCTCAACACTCTCATGGTGAAGAACTTCTTCCTATTGTCTCATCTAAATCCAGCTTCTTCCAGTCTCAAGCCATCACCCCTCGTTCTGTCACTGCCTTTGTCAAAGACCTTATGTTGAGTTGCACACCTATTGCAGGTGTCTCTTGACTGGAATGAGGACTCGAATGTCATAGAATTGTCAAGGATGGTAAAGACCTCCAGGATCATCAAGTCCAGCTGTCAACCCCACTCCACCATGCCTCTGCTCATGAAGATCCATCACAACTATTCCTGTGAAGCAACTAATATGTCATCTCTCTCTGTTTCTTTCAGTGGTCACAGGAGCTACTGATGGGATTGGAAAAGCCTATGCAGAAGAGGTAAGAATCACTTAGAAGCATATCTCCAGCCTTGGCTAGATGTCACGTTGTCTCAGCTCTGTCAAGCAGCAGATCATAGCTCCTCATCTTAACATGGATAACTGTAGAGGAAAAAAAGGTGATAAAATGGTTAAGCTTGGAAGAGACCTTAAAGATCATCTAGTCCTATGGGCAGGGACACCTTCCTCTAGACCAGGTTGCTCAAGGCCTCATCTCCTGCCTTACCTCCTCCCTCTGATGACCAACCAGAAGTTGTATCCTTTTTTGTTAGCTTCCCTTTAGTTCTGAATTCTGTTTTCAGTCCTTACCCTGCCCTGCAGATTTTATTCTTTACCTTCCTTACCCTGCCCTGCAGATTTTATTCTTTACCTTCCTTACCCTGCCCTGCAGATTTTATTTTCCTCCCCACCCTGTCATCAGTTCTTAATTATTTTTGCTTTCTCACCCCTTGGTGTTTCCAGGCACTGCCTAGGGGACATTCCTAGCTGCCTGCAGTATTTTCCACTTATTCCAAATAGTTCAGGGAGTCTCTGAGGCTAGGTTTTACTGGTTTTTACTCCTATTTACTGTACTTCTGCTCTTGATGGATAGGTGGGCCCCAAATATGGTAAGGGAATGTACTGCTTAAGACAGCAAATGCCTGTTAGTGTGGGGCAATTTAGCCCTTTAAGCCCAGAGAACATCATGACAAATGGTGCTGACTATAATACTTTAGAGCAAAAAGAACTTCCAGCTCCAGCATCACTGTCAAAGAGAGCCTGGCCGGACTCACTGCTGTGGTCTCTGCAAAACCAGCATTACTTTGGCTGAGGTCAGCCCTGAGAGATTCCCTTTTGCTTCAGTTGTTGTTGTTTTGCAGAGCCCACAGGGAAGGAAGCATTTCTCATCCCTCCCTTCCTACCTCTGTGCCCTGCCACCTGCACCCCTCCCCAGTCCCCAAATTCCTTTCTGTTCTGTAGAAAATAGATTCATAGATGATTCATATGATCATATGATCCTGTTTAGAATGGGAAGGGACCTTTAAAGGTCATCTAGTCCAACCTCCTTGCAGGGAGCAGGGACATCTGCAACGAGAGCAGGTTGTTCAGAGCCCCCAAACAACCTGACCTGATTTGCTTCTAGGGATGGGGCTTCTTACCACCTCTGGCCAACCTGACCAGTGTTTCACCACCCTCAGTGTAAGAAACTTCTTTGTTCTATCCAGTCCAAATCTCCTTCTTTTAGTTCAAATTGTCAACCCTCGTCCTGTCACGAGGCCCTGCTAAAAAGTCTGTCCCCAGCTTTCTGATCAGCCCCTTTAAACACTAAAAGGCCACCTGTAGGTCTCCATGGACCCTTCTGTTCTTCAGACTGAACAACCCCAACTCTCTCAGCCTTGCCTCACAGCAGAGGGCTTCCAGCCCTCCCATCATTGCTGTGGCCTCCTCTAGCCTCTCTCCAACAAGCCCCTATCTGTGCTGTGCTGAGGACTCCAGAGCTGAACTCAGCACTGTAGGTGGGGTCTCAGCAGAGCAGAGAGACAGAATCTTCTCCTTCCACCTGCTGCCCATGCTGCTGTGGAGGCAGCAGAGCACCTGGTGGCTGTGTTCATAACCATTTTCCTTCCTCCTCTGTGGAGGAGTCTGTGAGGAAGGTAATGCTTTGAGAATTGCCTCTCACAAAGACTGACATGGTCACCAGTAAGTGCTGGAGGAATGTCACCAGTTTGGGGAGTCTCTGGTTATAATGCTAACTTGGGGGTGATTTATGGCTCTTCTTATGTGTCCTACTTTATTTTGTTGCAGTTAGCAAGACGTGGAATGAAGGTGGCTCTAATCAGTAGGTCAAAAGACAAGCTGGACCAGGTCGCTAGTGAAATAAGTGAGTAGAAAACTTCTCCCCTGACCTTCACAGGCATGCTTGTAACTAAATGTAGGTGCAGATGGATTTCATCCATGCACTTCTATACAGCTCTAGTTTTGAGAAAGGTTTACCCTTTCTCAAGGGCAGCAGATACAAGTGGTGAAGAAAATGCAACAGAGAGAAGCCTTGCAGAAGTTCTCTTTGAACTTCTGAGAACAATGAGGCTTCATTATGGAATGAGAACTTGGGCTTCCATAAGTTTAGCAGGCCAGATCAAAATATCACCTAGCCCCACAGCAGCTGTCTTAAAGTCATCACAACACAATAAACTATGTAGCTGTTACCTTCATCTGATGCTTTAAAGCAAGTTTAGTTTTGCAGGCTTCAGTCACAAAGACAGTTGGATGGCTGCAAAGATGCTGAGGAGCCTACGGGTTCTCTGTGAGAAGGAAAGGCTGAGAGCCTTGGGGCTGTGGAGCCTGGAGAAGAGCAGCCTGAGAGGGGATCTGAGCAATGCTCAGCAAGAGATAAAGGCTGGGGGACAAGAGAACAGAGCCAGGTTCTCGGCAGTGGTGTCCATTGCTGTCACAGACACTAACTGGAACCCAGGAAGTTCCACCTGAACATGAGGAGAATATTTGTTGTGTGTGAGGGTGCTGGAGCCCTGGAGCAGGCTGCCCAGAGAGGTTGTGAAGTCTCTTCCTCTGGAGAGATTCCAACCCTAACTGGCCACTGTGATCCTGGGCAAACTGCTGTGGGTGGCCCTGCTGTAGCAGAGGGGTTGGACTGGATGATCTCCAGAGGTCATTTCCCAAACCCCACCATGCTGGGATTCTGAGAATGAGTGTAACTCACAGTGTTGACAACATGTTCCTATTGCCCCTTGTGTTACCCAGTATACAAATTTATTGTGGGTAGCTTTCTTCTCTATTTATCTCCTCTATTATTTCTCCTCTTGTTATTTGTCTCCCGCTTTTTTTGTCTGGTTTTGTCTGGATAAACTGCTCTAAACTCCTTCATTGCTTAATTCTAGGCAATGAGCTGCTGCTTTTAAGAACCTGTATTAGGGCTTCTTTCTTCAGTAATGGTGTAGTAAGTGGCTGTAGTGCTGAAATAAGGGAGTGTTTCCAGAAAGAAACTGAAATATTCCAATCAGCAGTGTAAAAGAGATATTTGTATGTGGATCAGTTAGGAGAAAGCTTCCTCAGGTCTCATGCTGACCAATGATTTTTCCAGTAGGAGCAAAGTAAAACCACAACTCATAAGAAATCCACCTGTAATCACAGAAGGGTTTGGATTGGAAGGGACCTCCAAAGGTTATCTAGTCCAAGCCCCCTGCAATCAGCAGGGACATCCTCCACTAGAGCAGGTTGCGCAGAGGCCTGTCAAGCCTCACCTTGACTATCTCAAGGGATGGGGCTCAACTACCTGCCTGGGAAACCTGTTCCAGTGTTCCACCACCCTCTTGGTGCAGAACTTGATCCCAACATCCAATCTAAACCTCCTTTTCTCTCATTTCAAACCATTGTCCCGTATCCTGTCCCTGCAGGCCTTTGCAGAGTCCCTCTGCGGCCTTCTTGTAGCCCACTTCAGATACTGGCAGGCTGCTGTCAGGCCTCCCTGGAGCCTTCTCTTCTTCAGGCTGAACACCCCAACTCCCTCAGCTTGTCTTTATAGCAGAGGTGCTCCAGCCCCTTATCATGTTAGTGGCCCCTGTTTGGACCCACTCTAGCGGGTCCATGTCCTTCCTGTGTTGAGGGCTGCAGAGCTGGACACAGTGCTCCAGGTGAGGTCTCACCAGAGCAGAGTGGCAGAATCACCTCTGTCTATCTGCTGACCATGCTGCTTTTGATGCAGCTCAGGCTGCCATTGGCCTTCTGGGCTAAAAGCTTACACTGTTGGCACATGTCCTGCTTCTCATCCACCAGCAGCCCCAAGTCCTTTCCTGCAGTACTGCTTTCAATTTCATCATCTTCCAGCTTGTGTTGGTGTCTAGGATCATCCCAAGCTATGTGCGGGGCCTTACATTTTGCCTTCTGGAACCTCATGACATTCTCCTTAATCCACCTCTCTGGGCTCACTTCATGGCAGGTTCTTCATTTGTGGAATCTGTCAAGTTCCAGTGAGAAATGGAGTCTTCTCTGTAGAAGTTTTTGATCAGCAGGATCTAGGAAGTTCTCCAAAAACTGTCTTATGAGGGGCTGCATAATGAATGGAAGGATGACTCAAGACCTTCAACTTCCTTCATGTCAGCTGTTGTACTCTTCTGAAGCACAGAGCCCATCTAGTTTTGTTGCTATCAGTGCTCTTGCCTGTGAAGTTTTTAGGTGTTTCATGGCACAGGAAACCCTTTTCTAGACAGAAAATGTGATGGGATTCTTCTGTGTGCGTGTTTAGGTGGCAGAGAGCATTTCTTCTTGCAACTGAGGTGGCCTCAAGTCTCATCTTCTGCTGAAGTGGGTGTTGCTCATTAGTAATCTGCATTTAAGGATGCACTTGCAGTATCCATCTTCATCAGTGACATTGAGGGGACAGAGTCTGCTCAGCAAATTCGCTGATGATACAAAGCTGGGAAACCTGTCTGAGACACCAGGAGACTGTGAGGCCATTCAGAGAGACCTGGGCAGAGAGGAACTTGATGATGTTCATCAAGGATAAGTGCAGAGTCCTGAAACTGGGAAGGAGCAATAAACTGCACCAGTACAGGCTGGGAGGTGACCTGCTGGAGAGCAGCCCTGTGGAGAGGGACCTGGGAGTGCTGGTGGACAAGAAGCTGTCCGTGGGACAGTGCCCTTGTGGCCAAGGAGGCCAGTTGGATACTGGGGGATATTAAGAGGAGCATGATAGTAGCCTTCCAGTATCTGAAGGGGGCCTACAGGAAGGCTGGGGAGGGACTATTTACAAGGTCTTGCAATGACAGGACAAGGGGCAATGGGTTTAAACTGGCAGAGGGGAGATTCAGACTGGATGTCAGGAGGAAGTTCCTTACAGTGAGGGTGGTGAGACACTGGAACAGGTTGCCCAGGGAGGTTGTGGCTGGTCCCTCCCTGGAGGGGGTCAAGGCCAGATTGGATGAGACCTTGAGTGAGCTGTACTAGTGGGAGGTGTCCCTGCCTATGACAGGGGGTTGGAACTAGCTGATCCTTGAGGTCCCTTCCAACCTTGCCATTCTATGTCCAGCAGATCCAGGGAGGTTCTCCTTCCTACCTCTACTCTGCTCTAGTGAAGGCCCCGCCTGAAATATTACATCCAATTCTGGGCAGTTCAGGAGAGACAGGGATCTACTAGAGAGAGTCCAGTGAAGGGCTACAAGGATGCTGAAGGGACTGGAGCACTGCCTAGTGAGGAAAGGCTGAGAGCCCTGGGGATGGTTAGTCTGGAGAGGGGAAGCTTGAAAGGGATCTAATTAATGATTACAAATAGCTGAGGGGTGGGCTCAAGGGGAAGGGAATAGGCTTTTCTCAGTTATGCCCTGGAATAGGACAAGAGGCAGTGGATGGAAAGTGCAGCGCAGCAAGTTCCACCTCAGCATGAGGAAGAACTTCTTTGCTCTAAGGGTCACAGGGCACACAAGCTCCCCAGAGAGACTGTGGAGTCTCCTTCTCTGGACCCCTTCCAACCCTGTCTGGATGTGTTTCTTTGTGACCTGTGCTGGATTCTCTGGTCCCGCTCTGGCAGGGCGATTGGACTGGAAGATCTCCGTAGGTCTCTTCCAGTCCCTAATCCTGTGATCCTGGGCAAGCTGCTGTGGGTGGCCCTTCTTTAAGGAGAAGTACTGGATAATCTCCAGAGGTCCATTCCAAACCTTACCATGCTGGAATACTCTGTAGTCTCTGTAGTCTGTTCAGATGTTGTCACTTATAAGGTTGGTGACTTTTTTTTACAGTTGGGGCTATACCTTCTTGGAATGCTTCACTTGAAGGCTTCTAAGGTAGCTTGAAACTTCTGTATGGAGCTCCTACCACAACTCAGAAGAGGGCTTTTGGGGATCAGGTATGCTCATTCTATTTCAGAAAAAGCCTTTCTTTGTGCTCCTAGGATGTGCTCATCCTGGGAGTGAGACCAATGCACAAACTGCAGGTTGCATAACCACCATGACAAGGGCAGCACTGAGATGTCTTTTCAGTGCCAGCTGACCTGGATCTGGGTTTTTTGTGTGTGTATTCACATTATCCAGACTGAAGTGATATTGCAGGGAGGGCAGATACTCTGAACTTGCTGCTCAGTTGGAACAACAGAGTTTAGCAGATGAATTGCAAGTTGTTAAAGACTTCTTCAGTATGTCCTCAATGTGTTCTAGTGCTGGATCTGCTCATGAAACGCTTTGATATCTTAGGGTTTGCCATGGAAGGACAATTCTACTTTGTGTTCCTTAAAGAAACGGAGCACAGGTCACAGACTGAACAAGCAAAAAGCTTGGATTTCCTCTTTGGTGGTTCTGGACCATTTTTGGGTGCAATTTACAGAGGGCTTGTGGAACCATATTTGATCTTGTAATCAAGTTTTCATACACTAGCATTATGATTGATGCTTTGGTTCGTGCTATATTGGAGTTCCAAAACCGCCTTTAAGAGAGAATCATGGAATTGTTCCAGTGGGAAAAGACCTCTAAGATCATTGAGTCCAACCATCAAGCCAACTCCACCATGGTCGTTAAACCACATCCCCAAGTGCCACCTCCACGTGTTTCTTGAACACCACCTGTTGTGTCCTACTATCTGCATACACTGGTTGAGAGCTAAGTTGGACAAAGGATGGGAGTCATGAGGGAAAGAACTGCTAATGAGGAAGAACTGCCAGTGCAGCTGTTCCTTCTGCTATGAGTCATCCAAGATAAGAGAGTAGCTATGTAGAATAGGAAGGTAGTTATGTTAAACAAGGATGTAGCATAGCAAAACAGGGTGCCTGATGGTGACCATGTTGAAGGTGTCTTATCAGTGTGTGAACAGCTCGTGAAGAGCTGCCTGTAACCAATCAGAGAATGCATAACGTGTGACCAGGCAATCTATCCTGTATAACTGCATGCTGACTTTCAGCAATCAAGGGGTGATCTTGGGTGTATCAAATTGATACCTGCTGGTTGTCTCACCTCACATCATCCTCCCCCTCACACCTAGCGGCCCCCGACGTCGCATGATTCCACCACAACCTCCAGGGACAGTGACTCCACCACCTCCCTGGGCAGCCTATTCCAGTGCCTGACCAAAATGACCAAAGATAACATCATTAAACATGTCCAGAGTTTCAAGGAGGAGCAGAAGGAAGCTTCTCTGCCAATGGAGACAGTTATTTGAACACCATCTAACAAGGCTGTTTCCTGATGTGCTGTATCAAGAAGGATATTGAGGTGCTGGAGTGGGTCCAGATGAGAGTGGTGAGGGGGCAGGAGGGAATGTCATATGAGGAGAGACTGAGGGAACTGGGCATGTTCAGCCTGGAGAAGAGGAGACAGGACAAGAGGTCATGACCTGAAGCTGCACCACGGCAGGGTTAGGTTGGATGTTAGGAAACACTTCCTCACGGAAAGGCCGATTAGGCACTGGGATGGACTGGCCAGGGAGATGGTGTATTCACCATCCCTGAAGCTGTTTAAGAAAAGATTGGATGTGGCACTTGGCATGGTTTTAGCTGATGTAGTGGTGTTAGGTCATAGGCTGGGCTTGATGACCTCAGAGGTCTTTTCCAGCCTTGGTGATTCTGATTTAATAATGAGAATGATCCAAACCATCTCAAATGCTGTGTGCTGCCAGCTGCTTTGAGAAGCATGGATTTGGAAGCAGAGAAGCTTTTGCTTATTGCACTGCTCCCAATAGGTATGTTCTGAGACTGTGATATAAAGGATGTGGAAACCAGTCAAGCAGGGGGAAAAAAACCAAAAAACTTTAGAGAGAGCTTGTCCTCAGGACAGCTGTCAAAAGAAGAGTTTAATATTGTTGGTTGTTTAACTGGTGGCTTCACAAGACAAGTTGGGAATGAACTGGAGGAGCCACGAGAACCCAACTGTAGCTAAGCAATGTTCCTACTTGGAAGTGTGAGTAGGTATTCAGTTGTAGGTAAGTACATATTATAGCCAGCAGACCAGGAGAGGTGATTCCACCCCTCTGCTCTGCTCTGGTGAGACTTCACCTGGAGTACTGCATCCAGTTCTACAGCCCTCAACACAGGAAGGACATGGACCTGATGGAGCAGGTCCAGAGGAGCAGCATGAAAACGATCAGGGGCATGGAGCACCTCCACAACAAAGACAGGCTGAGCTGGGGGTGTTCAGCCTGGAGAAGAGAAGGCTCCAGGGAGACCTGATAGCAGCCTGCCAGTAGCCGAAGCAGGCTACAAGAAGGCTGCAGAGGGGCTGTTTGCAAAGGCCTACAGTGACAGGATGAAGGCAATGGTTTGAAATTACAGAAGAGCAGATTTAGATTGGATGTTAGGAACAAGTTCTGCACCATGAGGGTGGTGGAATACTGCAACAGGTTGCCCAGGCAGGTAGTTGAGACCCCATCCATGGAGATACTCAAAGTAAGACTTGACAACAGTCTAAGCAAACTGTTCTAGTAGAGGATGTCCCTGCTGACTGCAGGGGCCTTGGGCTAGATGACCTTTGGAAGTCCCTTCCAACCCAAACCATTTAATGATGTAAATAAAGGTTTGGAGTTTGTCAACAGTTACTTTTTAACTGAAAGCTTTGAAGTAAGTCCTCATTTGCTGTTCTCAAGTTGGTAGTTGTTGATGTTAGATGTTTTTGGGCAGTGCTGCTAGGTCCTAAGAAATTTTGGACTGAAAAGATCTGTGTTGTTTGGTTTGGTTTTTTTTTTAAATGCATTTTCACAAGTGATTTAACTGGAGTAAATTGTCTTCTAAGCCTTGAATACTGTTTGAAAACTATGTCTTAATTCTACTCCCTGAAAGAAGGCTGCAATGAAGTGGAGGTTGGTCTCTTCTTCCTAGTATCGGGTGGTAGGAAGAGAGGAAGTGGCCTGAAATTGTGCCAGGGTGGTTTTAAGTTGGAGATGGGGAAAGATTTCTTTGCTGCAAGAGTGGGCAAGGAATGGAACAGGCTGCACATGGAGGTGGTGGCACCTCACCACATTGGAGGTGTTCAGGAAACATGTGACCATGGCACTGTGGGACATAGTTTAATGGCTATGGTGGTGTTGGGTTGATGGTTGGACCCAATGACCTTTGAGGTTGTTTACAACCAAAACGTTTCTGTGAATTTTTGGTTGTTTCTTTTTTTTTCCCCCAGAAGACAGAGGATTTTGCTACTTATCATAGAATCAGTCAGGGTTGGAAGGGACAAAATTCATCTAGTTCCAACACCCTGCCATAGGCAGGGACACCCTACCCTAGAGCAGGCTGCCCAGAGCCTCATCCAGCCTGGCCTTAAACACCTCCAGGGATGGGGCCTCAACCACCTCCCTGGGCAACCCATGCCAGGTTCTCACCACTCTCATGCTGAAGAACTTCCTCCTCACCTCCAGCTTTGCTCCATTCCCCCTAGTCCTGTCACTACCTGACAGCCTAAAAAGTCCCTCCCCATCTTTTTTGTAGCCCCCTTCAGATACTGGAAGGCCACAAGAAGGTCACCTGGGAGCCTTCTCTTCTCCAGACTGAACAGCCCCAACCCTTTCAGTCTGTCCTCAGAGCAGAGGTGCTCCAGCCCTCTGAGCATCCTTGTGGCCCTGCTCTATACACTCTCCAGCATCTCCACATCCCTCTTGTCCCAGGGGCTCCAGGACTGGCTGTAGTACTCCAGGTAGGGTCTCACTAGAGTGGAGTAGAGGGGCAGAATCACCTCCCTTGNTTTCCTCAAGCCAGCTGCAGGACCTTGCACTTGGTCTTGTTGAATGTCATGAGGCTGGCTTGTGCCCACCTCTCCAGCCTGTCCAGCTGCCTCTAAATGGCATCCCTGCCCTCCAGCCTGCCTGCTGCAACACAGCTTGGTGTGGTCAGCAAACTTGCTGAGGCTGCACTCAATGCCTCTGTCCATGGCACTGACACAGATGTTGAACAAGACAGGTCCCAGGGCTGATCCCTGAGGGACTGCTTGTCACTGCCTCCACTGGGACACGGAGCCATTGACAGCCACTCTTTGGGTGTGGCCATCGAACCAGTTCTTTATCCATCTGGTGCTCCACCCATCAAACCCATGTCTCACCAACTTGGAGACCAGGATGTGTTGTGGGACAGTGTTGAAGGCTTTGCTCAACCCCAGGTAAATGACATCATTTAAATCTGTGTAGCTGACAGCTTAGTTCCAGTAAGTTCCTGAGCTCAGTGTGCAGTGTTCCTGAAGTCTCTTGGTCATGGCGGTTTTGTCTTGAGCTACTCTAACCCTAAGATCTCAGGGCCTACAAGAAAGCTGGGGAGAGGCTTTTCACAAGGGCTTGTAGTGATGGGATGAGGGGCAATGACTTAGAACTGGAAGAGGGCAGACTGAGACTAGGTGTAGGTATTTAATGCAGGAGGTTGAAATGCAGACTCCTGGGGAGGAACAGGATTTCTTCTTGCCCCGAAATGACAAGATTCACTTTCCTGAGCTTAACTTGAAACCTAACTGAATCTGGCAGATCTTCTGACCTTTAGTGATCTATTTCAAGGTGAATTAATGTGCTTGTAGCCTTCCATCATCTGAGCCAGGTTCAACTTGACATCCTTGAACCCCCTCCTACATTCCTCAAACTTGAGAAAAGGCTTCAAGTATTTCGGACTTGTTTTTATGGGGGAGGTTCTTATTCCCCTCTACTCTGCTCTAATAAGGCCACAGCTGGAGTATTGTGTCCAGTTCTGGGCTTCAAAGTTCAAGAGATATAGGGAACTACTGGAGAGTCCAGCAGAGACTACAAAGATGTTGAGGGGTCTGGAGCATCTGTGTGAGGAGGAAAGGCTGAGAGCCCTGAAGCTGTTGAGCCTGGAGAAGAGCAGCCTGAGAGGGGATCTGATCACTGAGAGAGCCTCCTCATGAGTGATCTTTTTGTGTAGATTCAACCATAGTGAGTATTTTGAGTCAGTGATGAGGATAAACACCCAAGGGTTAAATAGTGCAGAGCAGGACATGCATGAGGCTTGGCAAACACAGAATCATGGAATCATAGAATGATTTAAATTGGAAAAGACCTCAAAGCTCATCCAGTTCCAACCCCCTGCCAAAGGCAGGGACACCTCCCACTAGAACAGGTCACTCAAGGCCTCACTCAACCTGGCCTTGAACACCTCCAGGGAGGGAGCAGCCACAATGTCCTTGGGCAACCTGTGCCAGTGTCTCACCACCCTCACTGCAAAGAACTTATTCTCTCCCCTCTGCCACTTTAAACCCATTGCTCTTAGTCCTGTCATTACAAGCCCTTGTCANNGAGGCTTTTCACAAGGGCTTGTAGTGATGGGATGAGGGGCAATGACTTAGAACTGGAAGAGGGCAGACTGAGACTAGGTGTAGGTATTTAATGCAGGAGGTTGAAATGCAGACTCCTGGGGAGGAACAGGATTTCTTCTTGCCCCGAAATGACAAGATTCACTTTCCTGAGCTTAACTTGAAACCTAACTGAATCTGGCAGATCTTCTGACCTTTAGTGATCTATTTCAAGGTGAATTAATGTGCTTGTAGCCTTCCATCATCTGAGCCAGGTTCAACTTGACATCCTTGAACCCCCTCCTACATTCCTCAAACTTGAGAAAAGGCTTCAAGTATTTCGGACTTGTTTTTATGGGGGAGGTTCTTATTCCCCTCTACTCTGCTCTAATAAGGCCACAGCTGGAGTATTGTGTCCAGTTCTGGGCTTCAAAGTTCAAGAGATATAGGGAACTACTGGAGAGTCCAGCAGAGACTACAAAGATGTTGAGGGGTCTGGAGCATCTGTGTGAGGAGGAAAGGCTGAGAGCCCTGAAGCTGTTGAGCCTGGAGAAGAGCAGCCTGAGAGGGGATCTGATCACTGAGAGAGCCTCCTCATGAGTGATCTTTTTGTGTAGATTCAACCATAGTGAGTATTTTGAGTCAGTGATGAGGATAAACACCCAAGGGTTAAATAGTGCAGAGCAGGACATGCATGAGGCTTGGCAAACACAGAATCATGGAATCATAGAATGATTTAAATTGGAAAAGACCTCAAAGCTCATCCAGTTCCAACCCCCTGCCAAAGGCAGGGACACCTCCCACTAGAACAGGTCACTCAAGGCCTCACCCAACCTGGCCTTGAACACCTCCAGGGAGGGAGCAGCCACAATGTCCTTGGGCAACCTGTGCCAGTGTCTCACCACCCTCACTGCAAAGAACTTATTCTCTCCCCTCTGCCACTTTAAACCCATTGCTCTTAGTCCTGTCATTACAAGCCCTTGTCAGTAGTCCCTCTCCAGATCTCCTGTAGCCCTCTTCACATACTGGAAGGCCACTCCAAGGCCTCCTGGAAGCTTTCTCTTCTCCAGGCTGCAGAGCCCCAACTCTTGCAGCCTGTCCTCATAGCAGAGCTGCTGCAGCCCTCTGAGCATCTTTGTGGCCTCCTCTGGACTGGCTCCAACAGTTCCGTGTCCTGCTTGTGTTGGGGCCTCCAGAACTGCACACAGTATTCCACGTGGGGTCTGGTGAGAACAGAGTAAAGGGGGTGAATCCCTCCCTAACCCTGCTGGCCACAATTCTCTTGAATGTTGGAATCCCTTATGCTGGAGCAAGGGGTTGTCTTGGGGACATCAAAACTGAGATTGGTGAGCCCAAAATAACATTGACATCTGGAAGTGTTTTGATGCCTCATCTGTGCAGCCCCCACTGACTGTCTGCCTCTGCAGCTGGATTCACAGGCTGCTTGGTTTGGTGTTGTGTGGTTGTTTGTTTTTTTCAGTTAGCTGTGTAATCAGGATAAGCTTCACTGAGGAAAGCTCATAATGCTGAGCATAATATTTGGGTGGATGGGCTTATTGATTGATCCTGGCTTGAGAATGGGTTTGTGATTTGGTGAGTCTGATTTTAGGAGCTGTGATGCGTCTTGAGATAGTAGGAGTTAGAGAAGACCAAGTGGAGACAAATATTACTAAGGGTTGCTGTTGTCCTGAGTTTTGTAGTTGTTTGACTTAAGGAGATACTGAGAGGCCTGTAGCATCTCTGTGAGGAGGAAGGGCTGAGATCCCTGGGGCTGTGGTGTCTGGAGAAGAGCAGCCTGAGAGGGCATCTGAGCAATGCTTAGCAAGATATAAAGGGTGGGGAGCAAGAGGATGGGCCCAGACTCTTTTCATTGGTGTCCAGAGACGAGACAAGGGGCAATGGGCACAAACTCTAACCCAGGAGGTTCTACCTGAGCATGAGGGGAGACTTGTTTGGTGTGACAGTTCTGGAGCTCTGGAGCAGGCTGCTCAGAGAGATTGTAGAGTCATCTTGTCTGGAGAGATTCCAACCCCAACTGGCCGTTGTGATCCTGGGGAAGCTGCTGTGGATGATCCTGTTTTAGCAGGGAGGCTAGACTGGTTCTTCAGAGGTCCCTTCCACCTCCACACCATGCTGGGATTCTATGTGACCTGTAGTTCAAGGGCTTGTGAACCCTAGAAATCCATCTTTTACTGCATTGTCTTTGGAAGCTGAGGTGGGAGGAATTGGCTTGTATGTGTTTATTGAAGCTTGGAGCTGTTTAACACAAGTGTAACATGATGTCTGGCATTTTTTCACCCATACTATACTTGTGTGTGATAGGACAAGAAGAAACAGCTTTAAGCTGCACCAGGGCAAGTTTAGCTTGGTCATTAGAAACAATTTCTTCCCCAAAAGGGTTGCCAAGCCCTGGAACAGACTACCCAGGACAGTGGTGGAGTCCCCATCTCTGGAGGGGTTTTAAAACTGTGTAGATGTGGTGCTGAGGGACAGGAATTTGTGATGGACTTGGTAGAGTTGGGTTAAGTGTTTGACTCAATGTGAAAAGTCTTTTCCATCTAAAATGATTCTGTGGAATTGGGCAGCAGGGTTTGGTCAGCAAGTGGCATCTGCTGGGGTAAGGCAGCTGTGCATGTTTGCAGTGAGCAACCTCACAAAGACCATGTCCTCTGGCCCATCCCAGTAGGAAACCTTCTGCTTTTCTGATCTGTACTACCCAAGCCTTCATCCACCAGGGGTGACGGTGGTGCATCTTTCCTTAGGGGTAGTCCTTAACCACCTTAAGGCATTGGAACAGGCTGTCCAGGGAGGTGGTGAAGTCACTATCTCTGGGGGTGTTCAAGGAGCATGTAGGTGTGTTGCTTCAGGGTACAGTTTAGTGGTCATGGTAGCTGGATTATGGTTGGGCTCGATGAATTTTAAAGGTCTTTCCTAACCTTGATGATTCTATGAAGTGTAACAGTTCCCTGCTAATTTTCTAAAGGCTTCCAGGCCTTCAGCAACCTGGTTTGGGGAAGTTGGAACTTAGATGATTTTTAAGGTCCCTTCCAACCCAAAATATTCTATGATACATCATAAAATTATAGCTGTGAGATTTGGGCGTAGGATCGGTTGCGTGGCATTCTCACTACTCTGAAGGGTAAAAACCCTTCAAGAAGGCTTTTATATGAGCAGTGGTGTGAGGGCTTTGTGGTTTTCATCTATTTATATTGTTAGGATTTATCCTTGTTTGTTTGTTTTGCCTTTCCTCGTCCTCTCTGCATCTCTGTAGCAATTTCAGAAGGCTTTGAGGGATTGATTGCTAACAATCCTAATGAAGAGTATTTGGTTATAAAAAGGCCTGGGCACAGCCATCAGGATGGAGTCTGGATCTTTAAAACAACTCCCATTTCCCAAGGCATCCGTGTGGCAAGGAGAAATCCGCAGATTCCTCCCTCCCCCTCCAAATAAAAACGGCTTAAACTCAGCACGTGTGTGGCAGTGTGCAACTTGGGCTCCGCTTGCACGTATTAGTTATGCCTCTAAGGCTGCCTTTAATTCGTTGTCCTGTAAGAACTCAAGTGTGGATGTTAAATATTGAAGCAGCTGTGGCCAAAAATAGACTGTTTCAACTCAAACCACCCCCCACCCCACCCCCTTTTCTTCCTCCCTCTGCTCTCAACGTTGAACTTGATTTTCTTCTGACGCGATCACAAGGCTGGCTGCTGCAGTAGGGGCTTAATGCTATTTACGTCGTGGTTTGACATAGCAACATCTCTCGGGGGATTTGGAAACAATGCAGCTGTTCAGGAGAGATGAGGAGAGAAAGGCAGGGGGGGTAGAGAGGGAGAGAGGAAAAAAAAAAAAGAGGAGAAATAACTTCCTCTGCCATTAAAGGGGGGGGAAGGGAGGCAGCGAGTTCACAGTGGATTCATGATTCTGCATGAATGGATGGTGGGATCATGGGAGTCGCGGCTTTGCCTTGAATGGGAAGGAGCATCATGGGAATCGGGCGGCTTCTCATCTTTTTTGTGAATGATTTTTTTCCCTTGTACTTGTTTTTATGAATGGCTCAGGGGGTTGGTGGGGAAGCAGAGGGGGTAAAGTGCTGCAAAACACTTCTTGGGCTGTATAGCGGTGCCCCTGAGGAGTGCTGCGCTCGCCTCCTGCCCTGGTTATAGCAGGTACCGCTTGGATGTTGAGCTGCTCTTGTGCTCCTTTGAAGCCTGAGAGGGGTTTGTGCAGCTTTTTTTAGTTCCTTGTAATTAAATCGTGAGTCTGTGAATTTAGCATCGTGGAATCAGAACTGCTGCTTGCACAAAGTGTTTTTTTAACTTTGGCTTCCTTCTTCATAACGTAGTTGGCTCTCCTGTTAAGGATGGAGATGACTGCGTGTCAGAACGGTTTTGGCATGATTAAACTTGAAGTGCTGCTCTTCTTCACCCACGTGTTCCCACTCCTGATTTTATGGTACAAATACTAAATATTCAAAATAGTTTGCTGGCATCAGGAATCAAGGTGTGTGTGTGTGTGTGTGTGTGGTGGGGTGGGGAAGAGGGCAACAAAAAACTGGTTTGCTTACTCTGAAGCAACCCACAGCATGGTGGGGTTTTGGGAGTGACCTCTGGAGATCATCCAGTCCAACCCACATGCTAAAGCAGAGACACCCACAGCAGCTTGCCCAGGATCACAACAGCCAGGTGAGTTTGGAATCTCTCCAGACAAGGAGGCTCCACAATCTCTCTCAGCAGCCTGCTCCATGGCTTTGGCACTCTCACAACAATGAAGTTTCTCCTCATGTTCAGGTGGAACCTCCTGGGTTCTACTTTCTGCACATTGCCCCTCGACCTGTGTCTAGGGACCACTGCTAAGAGCCTGGCCCCATTCTTTTGTCCCCCACCTTGCATTGCTCATATCCCCTCTCAGGCTGCTCTTCTCCAAGCTAAACAAAATGTTAGGAATCACTTTAGAGTTAGTTCTCACCAGACGCAGCTTAATATCACAAGGTTTTTGTGCAAGTTAGGTTAAGAATTCAAGGATTCCTCTTACAGAGGTGGAAATATTAAGGTGCAATATTAGCTACTTAGTGTTGTGTAAGCTAATAACTGATGCGTTCTTAATCTCTGAGTAATAATTCAAGTATATTAGTTGGATCATAGAATCTATGGTTCCATGACTGATACATTTTTAATGTCTGAATGATAACTCAACTCTCTGACACCATTAAAAACTTGGGGTTTGGTTTGGTTTGTTGTTTTGGTTTTTTATTTTCTTTTCTAGGGGAGAAGTACAAAGTGGAAACCAAAATCATTGTGGCAGACTTCGGAGAGAGAGATGATATTTACAGCAGAATCAAAGCAGGACTGGAAGGCCTGGAGATTGGTGTTTTAGGTTGGTAGCTGATCTTACTAGACTTTTCCTACCCATTGACTTTTGCCGAGATTGAAGGTTGTCAAAACCAATTCACAAAGGTGAATGTTGCCATGACTGAAGCCATGTTGCTGGATGTTCAGTGTGTGGTTTTTTTCTTTCTTTTTGAGCTCAGTGTGAGGGTTTTTTTTGTTGATAGCCCACACAAGATATGTGTTTGTGTCTGCACACTAGGGATTGTGATGCTTGTCAAATGCTTTCAATGCTTTGTCCTCTGATTGCTAAAGGCTCTTCAGTTTACGACCTAATGCTGTCTCAGAACCCAAGCAAGCTCCTAGACAGTTAGATCCAGCTTAGCAGTAGAGCCCTGTGGGAAAACCATTAACTTTTAATTACAGAGCTGTTGAAATTTAATCATTGCAACACAGCATCAAAGAACTGGCTCCTGCTTTGCAAGGTTTAAAGAGTGTTGTGGCCTTGGTAAGCTGAGGTGGGAGCAATGTGGTGTGCTTGAGGATGTGATGCCACAGGAGTGTATGTAGGTGGGGTGGAGGCACAAGGTGATCAGTCTGGTTTCTTTCTGGAATGCAAAACTGAGGTGATTTCAAAAAGTCTTTAAGGAAAACTTAAACTTCACAGCCTGAATCTTTTCTGCACAGTGGGTTAAAGGCAATTGCTTATTAGTTTTCTGCTGTTTTTGTGGAATCATAAAATGGGTTGGGTTGGAAGGGACCTTCAAGATTACCTAGTTCCAAACCCCTTGCCATGGGCAGGGTTACTTTCCAGTAGCTCAGGCTTCTCAAGGCCTCATCCAACCTGGTCTTGAACACCTCCAGGGAGGGAACATCCTGGGCAACCCAGTAGTAGGGGAAACATGAGCCATCAGTGTGCCCAGGTGGCCAGGAGAG
>VWZE01008211.1:35498-45909 GCA_013396675.1 Eubucco bourcierii
GGTCCTCCAACCGCCTGCTCCATTGGCTCTCCTTCCCCTCGCACACCCAGGTGCGCACCGAGTGGAGCCGCCAGCTGCCCTTCCCCGCCGTCACCCTCTGCAACAACAACCCCCTGCGCTTCCCCCGCCTCTCCAAGGGGGATCTTTACTACGCGGGGCACTGGTTGGGTTTGTTGTTGCCCAACCGAACCGCCCGCCCGTTGCTGACCGAGCTGCTGNCGCTGACTTCATGGACCGCCTGGGCCATCAGCTGGAGGACATGCTGCTGTCCTGCAAGTACCGCGGCGAGCTCTGCGGGCCCCACAACTTCTCGGCGGTGAGTCAGCCCCGGTGCCCCTCCTGCTTCCCTTCCCGGTTCCCAGCCTAGATCTGCCCCCGCTTCCCAACGCAGTTCCTACCCTGCTCCGTTACCGCTTCCCATCCCGGTTCCCCCCCGCCCCGGTCCATCTCCGCTTCCCATCCCGGTCGCCTTACTGGTTCCCAACCCCGTTCCTCTCCTGGTGCGTCCTCGGTTCATCCCCGGTCCCCTCCGGACCCCTCGCCGCCGCTCCGTCAGCGCCAGTCCGGGCTCTCCCCGGTGCGTGTTCCTGCCAGGCTCGCAGCCGTGCCGCTTTTTGGGCAGTTCGGGGGCTGGGGTGCGGGGCACTGCCCCCGCAGCTGCCGAGTTCACCTCGCAGCCCCCTTGCAGGAGCTCTCTGGCAGAGCTCTGCCCACGAAGGTGTTTCCCTAAGCGCTTCTTTCTCCGCTGGAGCACAGCTGATGCTTTACGGCCACCAGCAGTGGGGGGCGAGGGACTGGCTGCGCTCTTCTGTTTTAATAAAAAACAACAAACGAAAGGCTGCAGCCATCCCAGCTGCTGCTGCCACATTTCCCCCTGTTGCTTCCAGCATCTCGCGTTTTTCCACTCTCCAGCCGCGAAGCAAAGTTTCCTCGGGTGAACTCTGCCTGCAGAGGCAGAAGCTGGGCTCCATCCCACTGGGACACTGTGCAGCTGGGGCGGGCAGCCTGGCCTTGGTTTGCTGCCTGCTCCAGTGAATTCCTGCCGGGTTTGCTGGGCTGCACCCGGCGCAGCTCTGTGGCTTTGTGTGTGTCGTGCGGCGTGAGCTGGTTTGCAAATGATGAGAGCTCTGCTAATCGGAGCTGCTGCCTTCACCTTCCCAAAGCTCCCTTCGTACGAGGCAGGGCTCTGCCTGTCGACCCTCCTCACCTTAGGGCAGTGCTTTGCAAAGCACCGAGAGTATCTCCGCTCGGAGAAGCTGCGGTGGGGCTGGAGAGGTTGTGGATGGAGTCTCCTTCTCCGGAGACTTTCAGAACGTGCCTGGATGTTGTGACCCTGGTCAACCAGCTCTGGCTGACCCTGCTTTTAGCAGGAAGGGTCAGACTGGACGATCTCCAGAGCTCCTTTCCAACCCCTACCACTCTGAGTCTATGACTGTTTGAAGCTCCAGTGCGGTGAGAGCCTGACTCGTAACAGCTCTAATTGAGAGCTGAAACCCAACTCTTTTTGAGTGACCCTCCCGTACTTCACGGCTAGCAGCTGGGTGTTTATTGTGCTGGAATATTCCTCTCTTCTAATCTCTGCAGATATCCGGGAGGGAGAGGTGTGTGCTGTGATTAAACACTCCGTGAGTGCTGCTGCTGCTGTCTGTAGGGAGAGATAACTACTTCGAGCTGTTGCTGTTTCGCACGCAGGAGAGGAGTTGAATTCCCTGTTCTGCGAGGGGCTGCCTGAGATGCATACCTAAAAATCCAAAGGAAATTGTCTCTTCGGACTTGTCACATCAGCCTGGCTGGCTGCTAAAGGGGAGGGGAAAGAGAAATCCCTGCGGGATGAAGTGAGCTGCCCAGGACTGTTGAGTTAGCAGCTGCTGCTGCAAGGAAGAGCAGGAATGGCACACTTGGAAATAAAGGAAGGATGCAGCAGATCGAGGCAAGTCCTTTCTGGCAGGACAGAGCAGAACCCTGGTGTAAGGAAATGTGGGAATAAGCAGCAGAAACAGATGCTCAGCCTCTGGGTTGTGACAAGCTGCTTCCCTCTTCCATTTCCAAGCCCTGGGACAGGTTGCTTGGGGAAGTGGTGGAGTCCCCATCCCTGGAGGGGTTTCAGAGTTGTGGTGCTGAGGGCTGTGGCTTAGTGGTGACCTGGGTTAACAGTGGGACTTGATGATCTTAAAAGTCTTCTCCAACCAGAGTTACTCTGTGATTCCCCAGTTTGCAGGTGTGATGATGTCTGCTAGGGGTTAGCTGAGGGCTTTAATGAGCTCTTGTCCCACGTTGTGGTGAGCAAGGCAGCCTGGTTCACCTTGTCCTGAGCAACACAAAGCTCTGGTTTGGCTTGGCAAGAGCTAAGGATGCAGTGGGGAGGTGGTGCTGGAGCTAAGGGCAGGTTCTGCTTGATGTAACCAGTCTCTGAATGCCCTGCAGCAGCTGTTTGATGCCACCAAGGAGGACTGGTCTCCTCCAGCCATCCTGCAGAGATCTGAGAGGGAGAGGAGAGTGGCATGTGTCCAGCCCTGGAGGTCTTGCTGGGAGCTCAAAGCATCCCAGAACGTGGCCCAGGGTGTAGGGGAGCACTCCCCATATGTCCTGTCAGACCTGTGCCATCACACTCAGTCACTTGGCTGAGGAAACAGGCAACAAACAGGCAGCTGAGGAAACAGGAAACAAACAGGGAGTTTTCTCCTCTTCTTTCCATCCCAAAGGGTGTGTGGCTCCAGAGGGACACACTAGGGTGGGGGGCAGATGGGAGCCCTCCATGCCAGGGTAAGCAACTAGATCTGCCTTCCCTGTATTGAGCTGCTGCCTGGAGCAAGGTGAGAGGGAAGGTTGGTGCCAACTCCTCCATCCCAGCATGTCCTTCCCCCTCTCTTCTGAAGCAGAAGTGACCTCTGCATTGTCCTTGAGTAAAGGAGCTCCTCCACTTGTGCATCCCTACAGGAGACTTCCTTGGGAAGATGCTGGAAGCAACTTCTCTGGAGTTTGTGTCTGGAGAGCTCGCTACAGGGAGGTGTATGGGTTGGGATCAAAGTGCCAAACCCAGGGTTTGGGCTTTGCTGCCAGGGCTGAAGAGTTGGGCAGCCCCAGGCAGCCTTTTGATTCTGAGCTCCTTGGAGCTTCTGCTTTTCCTCCTGAGTTGGGAGGAAATAACACCAAGGAAGGGCAAGAAAACAGTCCAAGGTTGAACTAGGAGCAAAGAGGACAGAAAAGATCAAATGCAAGCGGAAGGAATTAAAGTGTGGAGAGTGGTTTTGCAGTTTTCATACCTGCTGAGATGTGTAAAGAGCATCTTTATGTCTCAAAAGACAAGAGTGAGGTAATGCTTGCAGGGCTCTGTCTTTCATTGGGTAAAAAAAAAAAAAAAAAAAAGAAAAGACAAAACCAACCCAACCCAGACCCTGTGTTTGAGCAAACAAATCCTCCCTTAGAACTGAAGCAGAAGAAAAGGCTCAGGATGAGAGAGCTGGCCTGCTTTATTCTGCCTGACTCTTGTTAGTGCATCTCATACAAGAGATCAGCTCCTCTTTCAACCTGCCTTTGTCTGTGCTGTTAGGGTATGGTGCCAATTGCACTTTGGGAACATGAAAAAGCAAAGAGCTGCTTGAGGAGAGGCAGAGCAGAGCCAACACGTGTAGGCAGCCTCACTTCTTGCTTCCTCGCTGTATGGAAATGCAGGCAGGTTCACAGTGCTCTCTGGAGCTCAGTCTGCAGGGATAAAATGGGTTAGTTGGACATGTTCAGCTTGTTTATGAGAGCTCAGGCTGGAGCCATTCTCTTGCCTGTGCAGGGCAGGTTTGGGTGGCTGTGGGCAGTGTTTTCCAGCTGAGTGAGGAGCACAGAGTCACAGAGTGTCAGGGGCTGGAAGGGAGCTCCAAAGCTCCTCCAGTCCAAGCCCTGCCAGAGCAGCATCACCTGCAGCAGCTCCCAGAGTGTCAGGGGCTGGAAGGGAGCTCCAAAGCTCAGCCAGGCCAAGCCCTGCCAGAGCAGCATCACCTGCAGCAGCTCACACAGGAACACATCCAGGCAGGGTTTGAAGATCTCCAGAGAGGGAGACTCCACAGCCCCCCTGGGCAGCCTGTGCCAGGGCTCTGGCTGTGCCTGGGCCAGAGGTGGGGTGGCTGTGCCTGGGCCAGTGTATGTGGATTTATTTGGCAGAATCCCAGCATGCTGAGGGTTGGGAGTGACCTCTGAAGGTGATCCAATCCAATCCCCTTGCTAAAACAGGGTCACCCAGAGGAAATCACCCAGGGACACATCCAGGCAGGTTTTGAATGCCTCCAGAGAAGGAGACTCTGCAACCCTGCTGGGCTCCAGGTCTCAGCCCCTCTCAAAGTAAAGAAGTATTTTCCTTACACATACATGGAACCTCCTGGGTTCCAGTTTGTGCCCATTGCCCTTTGTCCTGTCTCTGGACACCACAGACAAGAGTCTGGCCCCAGCCTCTTGCCCCCAGCCTTTAGCTCTTGCTGAGCACTGCTCAGATCTCTGGCCCCATCCTCTTCTCCCTCAGCCTTTAGCTCTTGCTGAGCACTGCTCAGACCTCTGGCCCCATCCTCTTCTCCCTCAGCCTTTCGCTCTTGCTGAGCACTGCTCAGATCTCTGGCCCCATCCTCTTGCCTCCAGCCTTTAGCTCTTGTTGAGCACTGCTCAGATCTCTGGCCCCATCCTCTTGCCCCCAGCCTTTAGCTCTTGCTGAGCACTGCTCAGATCTCTGGCCCCATCCTCTTGCCCCCAGCCTTTAGCTCTTGCTGAACATTGCTCAGACGCCCTCTGGGGCTGCTCTTCCGCAGTCTCTCAGCCTTTGCTCCTCACAGAGCTGCTTCAGGCCCCTCAGCAGCTTTGTAGCCTCCAGTGGACTCTCTCCAGCAGTTCCCTGAATGGGGGATCCCAGAACTGGCTGGAGTATTCCAGGTAAGGCCTGACCAGGACAGAGCAGAGGGATCTGGTCCACAGGCTGCACCTCAAAGGCACAACCCCTTGCAGGACACGGTGGTTGTGCACAGGCTCAACTCTTGCTTTACTGGAGGGGAGGCAGCTAAGCAGCTGTTCAGCAGCTGGTGTCCTTCAGAAACTTCCTCCAGCTTCCAATCTGGAGCTGTCAGAGCTGGGCAGTTTGATGATTAAGGATGGTGTTTGCTCTCCCTTGCAGGAATGGCCTCATCTCTCTCTCTCTCTCTCTGAGCATCAGGATTAAGTGGCCAATTGCTTTGCTCTGCATCCCTTCCATTTTGGGTGCTGATTTATTTCCCCACAGCCCTCTTCCTTTCCAAAATATTTGTCATGGTTATCCTATCCTCTGCTTATTAGGTTTTGTTGGGCTCAGTTTGTTTATTTCTTTATTTCCTCCCCTCCTCTCCATTCCATTTATTTATTTATTTATTTTCTTTCCTTCTGAGCAAGTTATTAACACATCCCCACGGGGCTGGGATTTATGGGCTAATTACCTCATCCTGATTTCATAACTGCCCAAATAAAAACCTGTCACCTGTAGCTCTTGCCTGGGAAGCTGCAGCTCTGCCTGTGGTGAGGGAAGAGCTGGGAGGCATGAAAGGATGATGGAGTTGGGCTGCATCCTGATTGCACCTGGGTGAAGCTGAAGGCTGTGATTGATGAGGCTGCTGTGAGGGCTCTGCAGTCAGTACCTGTTAGTGGCTTTTATTTGCTCACCATTTACTTTTTTAATCACATTTTTACTTGTTCCCAGAGCAGTGACTTTGTGGAGTGGGAGGTGAACAGGAACCTGGGGGCTGCTTTGCTGCAGGAAGGTGCACTTAGGAAAGTGCTGCCAAAGTGTTGGGCTGGTGGAAGTTGTAGTGCTGGGTACTACTGGGTACTGCTGCTTTCCTCCCCACCTAATCAGGTGTGCTCAGTGTGAAGCTGCCACTCCTCAAACTAAACTACTGAGACATTTCCAGCACAGGCTTTGGTTTCCTTGTGGTTCCCTGGGAAGCTCTGTCAAGGCTTCACAGATTGCATCAGGTTGGCTAGGACCCTCCAAGGTCATCTTGTTCAAGTCCCCTGCAGTCAGCAGGGACTCCTCCAACTAGAGCAGGCTGCCCAGGCCAGTTCTTACCTAAATATAATGTTCAGAGGGAGACAAAACTGGTCTGGAGAAGAGGAGGCTGAGGGCAGAGCTCATTGCTCTCTGCAGCTCCCTCAGGGAGGTTGGAGTGAGGAGGGAGCAGCCTCTGCTCCTTGCTGCCAAGCCACAGGAGCAGAGGAAATGCTTCCAAGCTGCACCAGGGCAGGTTCAGGCTGGGCATGAGGAAATATTTCTTCCCAAACATTGAATGGTCTGCCCATGGCAGTGCTGGAGTCACCATCCCTGGAGGTGTTGAAGCAGCCTGTGGAGCTGTGGAGATGGTTTAGTGCTGAACCTTCAGTTGGCCTGGATGATGCTGGAGGTCTCTTGCAGCCAGATGTATTCTGTGGTACCTTTCAGCACAATGCCAGGCAGAGGTGATGAGGAAGAAGAGAAGAGGCAGTTGCAACAGAACTTGTGCTTTTCCACCCTCTATTTTTGGAGTATCTCCTTGGAAGGAAAAAAAAAATAGAGACAGGCTGCCCAGGGCCATATCAAGTTTGACCTTGAATGCCTGCAGGGATGGGGCCTCAAACACTTCTTTGAGCAACCTGTTGCATCACCTTCCCTACCCTCATGGTGCAGAACTTCCTCCTGGTGTCCAACTTAAATCTGCCCTGCTCCAGTTTCAAACCATTGCCCCTCATCCTTGGAAGGGAAAAAAAATAATAGAGCCAAATTGAGCAGAGTGTGGAGAGAGTGCAGGGGAATGGCAGTGAAAGAGGACAGCTGTGGGGACTGATTTCTGAGGCAGGAGCAGAGGAGCTGTGCAGTTTGTCTAAGCCAAGAGTGGCCATGAGCTGGACGTGGCTCTCTGAGGAGATAGTCTCTAAGGAGGCTGTGTTTGGTTGGTTGATCCCAGAATCCCACCATAATGGGCTTGGAAAGGACCCCTGGGGATCATCCAGTCCAACCCTCACCCCTGCTAAAGCAGGGGACCCACAGCAGCTTGCTCAGGGTCACAGTGCACTGAATCTGCTTTGGTCTGAACCCCACAGCTGAGGTTCAGACATCAGCACTTGGCTGTGGGGCTCAGCAAGGTCACCACAGGATCACAGAGTGGTGGTTTGGAGATCATCCAACCTAACCCTGCTGCCAGAGCTGGAGCAGCCAGGGCAGGGCACACAGGAACACATCCAGGTGGGTTCTGAATGTCTGCAGAGGAGGAGACTCCACAGCCTCTCTGGGCAGCCTCCAGCACCACCAGAGATGCAAGGGTGGGTGAGATGAGGTAGGTGAAGATCCAAAGGTGAGGGTGGAGACAGGCTGCAGGGAGCAATCCTTTGCTGCCTTGTGGATGATCACTTGGGTCTAGCAAAGCTTCTCTGACTTGTGCCATTGGTTTGTTGTGGTTTGGGGTTTGGGTTTTTTTTTTGTTTTTTTTTTTTTTTCTTCTTTTTTCTTTTCTTAATTTGAAAAATGCCTTTGAGTTTTAGGGGCTGGCAGCAAAGTGATGTGAGGAGTGCTCCTGACTGCTGGCTCAGCACTAACCATCTCCCAGCTCCAGCAGTATATGCTGCTGGGAAGGCCACCAGCAGAGTTTTCAAGCTTATGCTGCCCAGGCTTTTGCCATCAGCTCCCCAGGCTGGGTAGGATGAGGATATCCAGAGGGACCTGCTCTGCTCTTTCTAATTCAGGAAACAAACCATGGGAAGCTGTTGATGGTTTTACAGCCCCTTGGGGTTTGTTTCTGGGCAGGGCTGCACTGCAGGTGCTTGGAGTGAAGGGGGTGGCTGTGAAGACTTGTGTCAGCTTTAGGGCTCCCCAGTGCAAGAGAGGCAGGGATCTGCTGGAGGGAGTCCAACAGAGCCTACAAGGATCATTCGGGCCCTGGAACATTTCTGCTGACCTCTAGAGCTGTTTAGTCTGGAGAAGAGAAGGCTGAGAGGGGATCTGAGCAATATCTATAAATATCCAAGGGGTGGGAGGCAAGACAGAAGCCTAGAATCATGGAATGGTAAGGCTGGAAGGGACCTCAAAGATCAGCCAGTTCCAAACCCCTGCCGTAGGCAGGGACACCTCCCACTAGCACAGGGCACTTAAGGCCTCATCCAACCTGGCCTTGAACACCTCCAGGGAGGTTCTGGAGCACAGAAGCACAGAATGGGATCTTTGATCACATTCTGTGCTTTTGTGCTCCACAACCTCCCTGGGCAACATGTGCCAGTCTCTTACCACCCTCAACCTGTGCCAGTGTATCACCACTCTCACTGCANCAGCACAGCTGCTGCAGCCCTCTCAGCATCTTGGTGGCCTCCTCTGCACTGCCTCCAACCCTTCCAGGTCCTTCCTGTGCTGGGGGCTCCACAACTGCACCCAGGACTGCAGCTGGGGTGTGAGGAGAGCAGAGCCAAGGGGCACAATCCCCTCCCTTGCCCTGCTGCCCACACTACTCTTGCTGCAGCCCAGCACACAGTTGCTGTCTGGGCTGCACTCACACTGCAGCCTCAGCTTGAGCTTTTCCTCACCCCACACCCCCAGGGTCTGTTCTTCAGGGCTGCTCTCAGATGCAGGTGCCAGGCTGTTTGGTGGTGCCCAACCATAGGACAAGGAACAACAGGTACAAGCTCTAACCCAGGAGGTGCCACCTCCACTTGGGTAGAAGTTTCTTTGGTGTGAGGTTGCTGGAGGCCTGCAGCAGGCTGCTCAGAGAGGTTGTGGAGTCTCTTGCCCTGAAGACTTTCTAGACCTACTTGAATGCATTCCTGTGTGCCCTGCCCTGGGTGATGCTGCTCTGGCAGGCAGGTTGGACTGGATGATCTCTGGAGGTCCCTTCCAGTCCCCACCATTCTATGGTCCTGTGATTAAATGCTCCTCTGGTGTAGGAGGCTGCACTTGGGTGAGGTTTCCTCTAGGTTGGAGCAGAAACTGTGATCTGGAGCTTGAGGAGACCTCCTCATTAGTGCTGCTTGCTGGTCTGGTGGGCACCAGGTCTGCTGTGGATTGGGTGGTGGGGAGGGAGGTAGGACTGCAGCCTCCTGGCTCCCCACATTTGGGAAGAGCAAGGCTGGGTTGTGCTGGTGCTGATGTGTGCCCCTAAATCCTTTACATCCCTCTCCAGCTGGGACCAGTGGAAAGCAACTGCTAAGAGCTTCTTGTGCTGATGTGTTGTAACAAACTCTGGGCAAGCACAAACTCTTGGGGCTGTTATTTCCCAGGGCAGTGGTGGAATCCGCACCCCTGGAGGAGTTTCAAAGCCATGGAGATGTGGTGCTGAGGGCCATGGGTTAGTGGTGCCCTGGCACTGCTGGGTTAAGGCTTGGACTCAAATGATTTTGGTTGTTGTTTCCCAACCTAAATGATTCTGTCACTCAAGGAAGAAGGTTAAAAAGTCTGCTCATAGCCTCCTAGATTTCTTTTGGTTGGGAAAACCTTCCAAGCTCACCCAGCCCAACCACCAAACCATGGCCCTGAGTGCCATGGCCACAGGTTGCTTGAACCCCTCCAGCCATGGGGACTCCACCAGCTCCCTGGGCAGCCTGTGCCAATCCCTGCACCAGAGAAATTCTCCCAAATCTCCAACCTAAACCTCCACCACATCCCCACCTCCAGTGGCACTCAGCTAAGGCTTTTCTCCAACCACCATGAACCTTCTGAGCCTTTACTAATTTCTGACTCTCTTTTATCCCTGAATTGAAGCTCAGGACCAAACCTTTGTCTCCGTAGGGTTGTGGAGATGCACTCATGTCAAGAGGAAGGATGAGTGGAATTGGGAGAGGGGACTCAAACTGCAAACCCAGAGGAGGGGAGGACTTTGTGGGTATTTTTCTAGCTGTTTTCTTTTCATTTCTACCAAAGGCATCAGTCAGGAAATGAAGCCCTACTTAGTTGCAGGCTGAACATGTAATCATCAACACAGGTTTGTTTTAGTTATATAACAGATTCCAAATAATTACTTGCCACCCTACAGCAGAATTAATATAATTAGGGACATAATTACAGTTACCTACCACTCAGGGATTCTGCTAAGGCTTAATTAATGTTTGCAAATTGCTCCAGGATCCACCGACCATCTCCTAACAGGTACTGGAAGGCAGTGAATGGGAATTCTCCTGTTGTGCTGTAGGTGCCAAAGGAAAGTGGTGTGGGGAGCAGCAGAAGGCACAGCAGGCAGGAATGTCTTCTGCTGGGTGGGAATGGAGTCAGAGAATCAGAGAATCAGAGAATCACAGAATCTGAATCACAGAATCAGAGAATCACAGCATCAGCATCACAACATCACAGAATCTGAGTCACAGAAATTGTATCACAGAATCTGAATCACAGAATCACTGAATCTCAGAATCTGGATCTCAGAATCATTGAATCTCAGAATCATTGAATCTCAGAATC
>VWZE01008214.1:19418-39418 GCA_013396675.1 Eubucco bourcierii
TATGTTTTGAGTACTTAAACATCTCAGCAAGCCTGTGAGTGCAGCAGACATCACCATTGTTTCCTTTTCACAGCCTATAATGTAATTCTGTCTATTAAAATATTCCAGTTAGCCTCAAACCAGCACAGGAGCAACTGTTACAGTCTTTGCGTTTGGAGGCCCTGTCTGTCAGGTTTTGCTGAGGCCAGGAGGATGCAGCCCTGTGTTTGTCAGCAGGACTATGTACACAGGGTTCTCTGGATTTTGTACTTTTATGGCTGCTCTGTCATAATGCAAGAGGAATAATGCTTTATAGTCCCTGATTATCAGGTTTCAGTTTATTAGAGATATAAATGTCAGCAATTTAAATGACTCCCTATTAGGTCGTCCTTGAAAAAATCCCCAGGATTTGTAACTAAAAGGACAGTGCAAAGAACTCTTTACAAAACAATAATGTCACATCAGTTGGAACAAGCATTGTAGGTTTAGAGCTTCTAAGCCCTTGAGTACTTCTAAGCAAAGTATACGTTATCTTCCTTCTTGATGGATAAAAATATTTTATTGCCAGCTATTATGAACTCCACAATCTCTAGGCAGAGATTATAACACACTAGAAATGGGACACTATCAATAATCTTTGTTAACAGGTCACTTCTCTTAGCTTACTGCACCGACAGCGTTCCTTGTGGGTTGGAGCAAATCGGAAGTGCCCTGCCAAAATGTGGGAGCAGCACTGACCTGTATGAAGAATTCCTTCAGAAACCCATGTGATACATGGGCCTGTAGAAGAATTCTTCTTACAGGTCTGTGTATCACACGGATTTCTGGAAGTGTGACTCTTCCTCATGCTGCAGCTTGCAACTGCTGTTTCACTGTGCAAGGGCTGTGGAGCTGAAAGGTTACAGGAGGACGCTTGTGTGGAGCTGTGTGGAACGCCGGCTGTAGTGGCTTGTCTGTATTTGGTTGTCTTCCAGATCGCTGAGGTTGGGCTCCACCTGTGCCAAAGAAGTGTGTCGTCTAGTGGTTCCCATCCTGTCTGGAGCCAAGCCTCATGTTCGAACCCTGGCAGTGTCCCATGCTTCCTTGGAGAGAGCTCCAACTGGATCAAGGCTCGGAGTCCTGGTTTGCTGCTCGCGCATGTACGCCTGCACCTGCTCTTTGATGTGAAATGTTAGCAAGTACACTCTGGCATGGCAACACAAAATCTGGCAGAGCAGGTTGCCCACCTGAAGACAGTTCCTTAAATGTATGGCAACCACATTTCTGCTGTGATTTCTGTGATGCTGGAAACCCTGTTGCAGTTCAGAATGGAGAGGTTGTTCTGTCTCCAACTCTGTTTTTTTGCCTTTAGACTGGCAACTGGACTGATTTGTGAACTATATCCTCCATCCTCTGACTCTGTTCATGAATGTATGGGGTGTACCTTGCCTGGGGCTTCTGTGCTCTTACCACTGCCCACAGAGGTGTTCTTGCCAAAATCTCTGTTGTGCAGATGCCCATGCAGGGAGAAAGGTTTAGTGAAACCACAGTACAAGGTGTTTAATGAAACCACAGTACAAGGTGTTAATTGAAGATCTTCCTTTGGAAAGCCTGGTGGACCTCTAGTGTCCACGTAGTACTGTTGTGTAGCTGGGCTTCTAGCAGCATACTGTGAGTCTGAGGACCCATTTTTGCTCTAATGTCCAAAAGAGCATAGAAGGTCTTGCTGTGCAAATGATTGCTTGGATTTCCCTCACACTTGCTGTCTCTAGCATTGCTTTGACAGAATCTACCTTGAATTGGAGCCATACTGCAGAAAGGCAAATAGTGCTGTGTTTGCCATAGCCCAAAAAAAGGGGGACACAGCACTGGAGCTCTCCAAGCCCACATGAAAGGGAATGGTAGCCTCTGATGCTCTAGACACTTCTGTCAAAAAAGATCAGCATTTGCTGCTGGGTGGAAAGGTACCAAACCTGCTAATATAGCAAATTACTTCTGCCCCTCTTGGCTTGGAAAAGACACTTGAAAATTAAACCTGTTTGTGTAGTCTGGGCAAAAGACAGGGTGAGCTCAGGTGGCAAACAGCTCCAGGGAGAATATCAGAGCAAAAAGATGTAAGAGAGACAAGAAACCTTCTGAAGTGATTTGGTAGCAGCGTCTTCAAATTTGCAGTGAAAGAGTATCCCCTCCCAGAAAGCCTGTGCTGCTGCTGCTGCTGCTGCCCACTGTACCTGTGCAGGGACTGACTGTGGAGGTCTTCCAAGTACTGTGCAGAACAAGAACTTGTTTTGCCTAAAATCTGTCCTACTCAATTACTGTCGGGCTGAGAACTGGGCTTAGCTCAATTTGTACAGCTAGCCTCAGGCTCCTGTAAATTGCTTTGATCTGCATGGATCCCTAAGGATCTCTTAACTTCTCAGCTGGGCTCCACAGGCTGCTCCACAGGAATGGGAAATCATGTGGTACTGACAGGGGACTTGTTGCCTCTTGCCATGGCAGCAGCTCAAAATCACAGGGCCTGGCACTGCTCTCAAAAGTGACTTTCAGTTTGGGGGGGCTACAATTAAGGACACACTGTAAATGCCCTGAATGAAACCACATAATCTAAAACACAAACAAACCAAACAAACAAAAATGCTGGAAGAGGGCAGATTTAGACTGGATATTGGGAAGAAATTATTTACAGCAAGGGTGGGGAGGCACTGGAACAGGTTGCCCACGGAGGTTGTGGATGCCCTCGCCCTGAAAGTGTTCAAGGTCGAGGCCTCCACAGCAACCTGCTGTAGTGGAAGGTGTCCCTGGCTATGGCACAGGGATTGGAACTAGATGACCCTTAAAGGTCCCTTTCAAGCTAAACTATTCTATGATTTATTTAAATTTAACACTTCCAACATTGCTTTGTGGCTACTTCTACAATCCTCACTCCAGTTGAGGGCTGTGGCATGTCCTGCCATCGATGCCCTGCTGGGACTGACAACCACTGGTGTGCTACAGGACAGAATCTCTCAGCAGAATTTTATTCTTCCCCCTAGGAAATTCTCTGTATTTTAAGTTTATACAGCTTTGATGATGCTACTGCCTTAAATGTCAACTGGCATACAAGGATACTCTTCTGGCTTACTCAGTTTTGTCTGCAGCAGAGTGGGAATTTTTCTGTCAGTTTTGTTTCTCATAGAAAATACACTTCTCACAACATAGATTTGCTTCTGTCAGGGGAACACTGACTTTGGGGCTTCTTGGTTTAAAGGTGGTTGGATTATTTTGTTTGGTTTTTGTTTTGTTGTTTTTTTTTTTAAAGTTAACTTAAAGCTTAGAGCCAAAAGCTTACATTTGTTTTCTGTGTGGGAATCACCACTTGTTCTGATGATTGCCCACCTCACAGATTTGAAACAGAAAAACAGCATTTTGTAAAAATCAGGGGGGAAAGGGGAGCTTAGCAAACCTTAATGTTTTCTACAGAGCAACAGTTGAGTTTTCTTATTTTGGTAGCTGAAATGTCTCTCTTCTTTGGCTGGACCACGTTTCATAGTGCAACTGAAACTTTTTTCTTTGAGGGAGCATAAACTTCTCTTGGACCTAAGTGAGCTTCCTGGGACTTCAGTCTGTATGTCTGAGACTAGCACTTGCCCTGGGGTTGCCTTGCCCACACAAACAGCTTCTGCCACCATCAGCCTTCCCCCACTGCCAATGTGTTATTGGGGGGGTTGTGGGGAGCTCAGGTGAGCCAAGCAGACAGATGAGGCTCTTTGGCCCTTGGAACAGCTCATACCCAGAACTGTTCTGCAATGAAACATTTCTGCCTTTCTGAAGAGAGTCATTTTGATGCCAGTTATTCCACAGGTGTTTTCTGTAGGCCAGCTTGCAAAATACAAGTGATTTCTGTATGCCAACGTAGCAAAATACATGTTGAGTACTGGCATTTTTCTCAGGATCAAAACTGTGCTTCTCAGCTGAGAACAGAGCTCAGGTTTAGATGGCAGAGTACTCGTGGCTTAGCTTCCCAGTTCCACTGCTGAGGAGTTACAGTACTGTAAATCCAGACTAACACCATGTAAATCCATAGCAATGTAACAATATTTATTTCCCTCTGTGGAGCTGTCTAGGTTTACACCAGTGAGAATAAGAACAGTATTTAGCCCTTTAATATCTATCTCCAGATAATAAAAGTCAGATGAGGGTTTCACTAAATGTTTGGCAAACCTACTAAAACAAGCCCAACAAACTACGCAGGACGTAGATTAATTTCCTCCACCAGCATCTGGGTTCAGCATTATAATTAGCAGCAGATCTAGTGATATGGCAAACAAAGATGTTTATGTCAAATAGCTATTTCATAGAAGGGAAAAAAAAAAAAAAAAGAGAAATTTAAAATAAAGGGAGAAGGGGGCTTACGTGAATCTAAGACCACGAAATCAGTCCACATTGCTAGCCTGGGTGATAGGCAGTTACTGCCAGAGGTGCGTACAGAAGGCAGCTAGCAAAGTTTTCAGTTCTGTTATCCAGTTCCATTCACAATGCTAGGGGCACTGCAGAGGTGGGGAGGGGGCTTTAATCAGTCTTTACTTTCTTACCTCTCCTAATGGCTGTTTTTCACGCTTTGAAACTTCTTTTAAACTCTTGACGTGTGATTCATACTTGCTAACTTGGACTCGCTTAGGCTTTGGCTTTAAATCAACTCCGTGTGAGTGCACCTTCTCCAAGTCACAGGCAACACTTAGAAAAGCTGGAATGGAAGGCTGGCAAACAGCAGCCAAAGCAGTCAGCCCTGTGAGGTCCCTGCATCCCCTGAAATGGGTATGGGCTGTGTGTATGAGAAGGACAAAGGTCCTGATGGTATTTTGCAATGCGGAGATCCCGGTTGCTGCCAGTAACCTGGGGAGGCAGAAAAGGCTGAATTATTGAGACCTCTGAAGAAGTTTGAATTGATAAAACTCCTCAGTCTTCTGAGACTAAGGCAGTTGATCTCTAATAAAACCAGAACTGCAAATACTTAAATTAACATGGAGAAATTCTGTGGCTGACTCCAGCTATGTTATCTCCTGCCCCAGAAAGTCATAAAGACCAAAGGAAATCGCCATCCAAAATGATGAGGAATAATTCGAAGACTGATTTGGCGACTCTTCTAGCTTGCTTTTACCACAGAATGACCTTGAGTTTATAGCTGTGTCACACCATGGTTTGAACCTTCAGTTTGTGTGCTAGAGGGCAGTTCTCTGCCAGTGGCAAAGGATGCTTTCCCTCATATATAACCCGAAGATATTAGGCATCATAAAAAGTTCAGTATACCAGTGTGATGATAATGTATCTGTTGTCTGCACTGCAAACTTCCCAGCTAGCATTCCAGGGTTATTTGTCAGGCAGTAATTAGAATGATGCATTTAAAATCTTCTGAAATGGTGCCAGGAAGAGAATTGCTTCCCATTTTGAACAGTGTTAGTGGTACAGCTGGAAATGCTGCCTAATGAAAATACTTTTAAACATCTCTTTGTCTGCCTTTGGTCCCAAGCTGCCCAAGGAACACAAGCAGTTTCCTTTTCAGCTTGCTGAGCTACAGGAGAATTGTTGGTGCTGATTACGCCTAGAAGAGATCAGGTTTGACAAATTATCAAGGTACCAGTGTGCAGGGGGATTTGTAATTTTACCTGATCATCAGGATGGAGCAAGTTGCCCTCTGCAACCAGTGAGACCTCCTGAGGCACTCAGCGGACGCCAATCCTGATTCTGGATCCTGACTGAGAGACCAGCCTTAGTGATTGAGGTTGTTTTCATTGGGATTTTAGTTCAGTGTAGTAAAAGTGCTGGAGAACTGTTACAGAATCACAGAATCACAGATTAGCTTTTGTTGGAAGGGACCTTCAAGATCATCTAGTTCTAACCTGCAATCCAGCACTGCAGTGTCACCAGCTAAACCATGTCCCTAAGCACCAGGTCCACACGTGCCATAAACACATCATTTTACCCTCTTAAGTACAAGTAGGGCCTGAAGGCTGGTAAACTTGTCTGTGTTCAAACTCTGGCAGAATAGGGATGAAAATCTATTACTGAAGTTTACAATAAAGCTTAGAAAGGTAGATTTAAAAACATTGTTTATGGGACTCGAGGCATGTGCAGAGCGTGCTCAGGAGCGCGGCAAGCAGGGCAGCTCTCATTAGAGTTCTCAGACTCCTCTCAACTTTAATCCTCTGGGATCAAACCATCATAGAATGCATTGGGTTGGAAGGGACCTTTAAAGGTCATTCAGTCCAGTCCTCCTGCAATAACTAGGGACATCCCCAACTAGTTTGGGGATGTCCCTAGTTTATGCATTGGGTTGGAAGGGACCTTTAAAGGTCATTCAGTCCAGTCCTCCTGCAATAACTAGGGACATCCCCAACTAGTTTGGGTTGCTTACAGGCCCATCAAGTCTGAGCTTGTACTAGGGATGGGGCCTCCACCACTTCCCTGGGCAACCTGTGCTAGAATTCCACCACCCTCATAGTGCAACCTTCTTCCTCATGTCCAATCTAAAGCTACCCTGCTCTGCTTTAAAGCCATTGCCCCTGTTGCCATGTCTGCAATGAAAGAAACCTTTATGTCATTTGTTTACAACCTCCAGCCAGGACTGAAGGCCCTGGGCCAGATCATGTTCCTGTGATCACAGCATTGAGTTACCATAAAAACTGACTCTAGCTGCATTGTCTCCTGCTCAGGCTTCAGAGTAGTAGTCTATTAATCCTGGGCTTTAGAGAAACCTGGTGAATGAACAGATGCCTCTCTCCTGACCAAATCAGTAAGGCAAGCTCTTGGTAAAGTGAAATTGAGATAAGTGAGTCCATTTAAGATATTCAGGCATTGTCTTTTGTTCACACCAACATTTCTCAGGGTGCAAGTCAAATAAGCTTGCTGGAACAAAACTTCTGTGTGTCTGGTCCACTGGAAAACCACAATCCTGAGATACTTGCCTGTCCAAAAGCCAGTCTTTTGGGAACACCCTTATGGTTTATCATGTGTATGTGGCTAGTCCTTTCATGGCAAAGTGGCCTGGTCCAGGTTTCTCCTGTGCTGCTTTGACATCTGCCACAACTTGAGCGTCACTGCACTGAGGCTGCAGAGCCTCACAGACAAGTGCTACCTGCTGGGGGTGAAGTGGGACAGTTCAGAGATGTCTTCCCAGGAATCTGGTCAGCAACAAGGTGGCTGGCAGCCCAGTGTGGTGTTTGTCTCTGTACCTGGAGAGACATGCAGTCTCTGTGCTTGCAAGGTAAAGGGGAAAGGTGGCATTTCCTTGTTCCCTTCAGTGCAAGGTGAGCCCCAGTTTTGCAGCTGGCATGAAACCTCACTACTTCTGCTTTCTTTTCATCTTATTTTCTCTCTGTAGTGCAAAAATAGTATCAGTAACACATTCATATCCTGCAGGAAAGGTAACATGTGGACAATGTTGCAAAACTCCAGGTGGGAGCTGTGGCTGTGGTACAGAAATGACATATGTAAAAACTACCAAGTATACACAGAAGCTTTGAAGGAGAAAGGTGTGATTTCAGAGAGAAGCATCTCTTGCTTCCTGAGACAAGTGGGAAACCAGGTTGCTTGCCCCTCGTGGGAGCTTTCATGGCACAGGATTAAGTTATGGTTAGCCCTGGAAGTTCTTGTGTGGGGTGGCAGACATGTTGTCTGCATCTGGCTGTCTTTAGTAAGTACAGATGTTGCCCTGTATCTAAGTGTAAGTGAAAATTAAAGTTGGGTCTGAGAGCTACATCGGGAGAGACAGGCTGTGGGAGGACAGACCTCTCTGGAGGCTTTCCATGAACTCAGTTTCTGGGATGTCTCTGAGCTATCTCCTGTCCCCTAGGACTGCTCCTTCTGATCCCAGAGCTACTGTCTCCTGCCCGTGAGGCTCAGGTTTGCGCACTGCCCAGTCTGCCAGTCCCTGTGAGCTCTTGCCCTCACATCTGATATATGAGGGACAAGAGGTGGCCAAGGCTGAAGTGGCACTCCAGTACACCAATCCATTGCTGGAGAGCTTCCTTGCAGGCAGGGACACCTGCATGAGATCACAGAATCAAAGAATTAACCAGGTTGGAAAAGACCTCTGACATCATTAAGGCCAACCTATCACCTAAGCTTTCTAATTAACTAAGCCATGGCACTAAGTGCCTCATCCAGTCTCCTTTTTAAACACCTCCAGGGATGGTGAGTCTACCACCTCCCCAGGCAGCCCCTTCCAATGCCAGTCACTCTTTCTGTGAAGAACTTCCTAACATCCAGCCTAAACCTACCCTGGCACAGCTTGAGACTGTGTCCTCTTGTTCTGTCACTGGGTGCCTGGCAGAAGAAACCAACCCCTGCCTGGCTACAACCTCCCTTCAGGTAGCTGCAGAGAGCAATGAGGTCTCCCCTGAGCCTTCTCTTCTGCAGGCTGCACACCCCCAGCTCACACTCTCCTCACTGGGCTGTGCTCCAGCCCCCTCACCAGTCTTGGTGCCCTTCTCTGGACATCTTCAAGCACCTCAACATCTTTCTTAAACTGAGGGGCCCAAAACTGGACACAGTACTCAAGGTATGGCTCAACCAGTGCTGAGTACAGGGGCAGAAGGACTTCCCTGGTCCTGCTGGCCACAGTGTTCCTGATACAGATGAGAAGGTGCTTGCCTTCCCAATGCATGGGATGATGCCTCAACCACCTCCCTGGGCAAGCTTTTGCAACGTTGCACTACCCTCACGGTAAAGAACTTGTTCCTAACATCTAATCTAAATCTACTCTTCTCTAGTTTGAAGCCATTGGCCCTCATCCTATCACTGCAGGCCTTTCTAAACAGTCTTTCTCCATCCTTCTTCTAGCCCCACTTCAGGTAGTGGAAAGCTGTACTAGGTCTCCCCAGACCTTTCTTGTCTCCAGGCTGAACAACACCAGCTCTCTCAGCCTCTTTTTGTAGCAGAGGTGCTCTGGCCTCCTGATCATTTTCATGGCCCTTCTCTGGACCCACTTCATCAGGTCCATGTCCTTCCAGTACAGAGGGCTCTAGGGCTGGACCTAGTACTCCAGATGAGGTCTCACCAGTGCTGAGTAAAGTGACAGAATCGCCTCTCTCCATCTGCTGACCAGGCTTCTTCTGATGCAGCCCAGGATACCATTTGCTTTCTGGGCTGCAAGAGCACACTGTCTGCTCATGTCCAGTTTCTTGTCCCTCAGCACCCCCAAGTCCTTTTCCATAGGGCTACTTTCTATCGCCTCATCCTCCAGCCTGTTTGGATAGTGAGGATTGTTCTGACCCAGGTGTAAGAAACCTGGGCAGCTAACTTAGAGATGAGGGTGGGAGATCCAAAGCCTGGTTCCTATGCAGCACTGCTGCTCTGATAGAAGAGAAAAAATTCTGTCTCTCTTATTTTGCTGCCTCTTCTCCCAGCCCAATCTGGGAAAAAAAAAAATTGTTTCAATAAAAATCAAAATTTTCTTCAGAAGAGAAGAAAATCTTTGATAAGGTGGAAGTATAATAGTTATACAGAGCCAAGGATACAGATTGTTGGCTCCTCCCTGGTACTGTCCATCACTTGTCTGTCATTCAGCAGAGACTCCCCACTTCCACAAGTTGTGGCAGTGAATTTCAGGCTTACAGCAGGAATTGGTGAACCTTTACTTCAGCAGGAAGAAGGTTCTGGACTTGTTTTGCTCAATCAGGTACTCTCCTAAAGAAGTCTGTCCTCTTTCAGCTCATTCTACATATGGACACTGGAGCATGATCTACCTTCTTAAATAAAAATCAAAGCAAAGCACTTGACTTGAGAAGAACAGGAGACCCAAAAGGAAAGGGAAAAAGATAAAGGGTGGGGGATAAAAAGTGGCATAGGTAGTGGGTTGAGCAGATGCCATGGGTTGTTACAGCAGCTTGAGTTCTAAAATCAGGAGAGAATGCCCATGTCTGGCCACATCTCCTGATGAAGAGCCCACACTCCAGATTTCAAAATTCGGGCGCTGAGCAAGCACCTTTTTCCTATTACTAACTGAAAAACCCACCCCAAACCAAAACATAACCAACTCAAACAACAACCCAACCAAAACCTAGGGCTTGTGGTATCCTCAGAGAAGGCCACACGTGTTCTCCTGTGAAAGAGAGGCTTTGCAGAGGCTGGGGTGTCGTTTGTTTATGCGATTTTGCGTGGCGCGTGTGTGCGTCGCCTGCCTGTGATGTGGATTTCGGCTCACAAAAACGACTTGAAAGCTTTCCAGCAAAGCTGTGAGCGCTGTGACAAAGAGTTTGTGGAGGGAATAACTGGCAGCAGCACACACCAAGGTGACAGCGAGCAGTTGTAACATCAAACCTGAAACGCTTACCAGTTTTGTGTGCTTGTAATACCGACTCCTCAGACACTGACTGTCTCTGACAGCGCGGAGGAAGAGCACTGCTGAGCAGTAAATCCAGGAGGTGAGGCTTCAGGCAGGTACAGCAGAAAGTTTTCAGAGCAAAATGTCATGTCCTAAGTGAAAACCTGTAAGTCAGACTCCGTGTTCTGGCAAAAGCATGCTTACCAAGGCCCAGGGAAGGGATTTGGTGTCTTTCTCTTGACTCAGCTGAGCTCTGCGTAAGGCCTCACGTGTGCACATGGAATACTGCTTGGTTTGGGATCTTTTTCCTTTCCAGTTTTATCTGAGTAACTTGTGTGGGAGTGTAACAGCCTGAGACGCTCCCCTGGAAAAGGCAGGGGACTTGAGATGCCACATTTGGTTATTATTCTGTAATTTTATTTGGGGGTGGGGGGATGACAGACTCTTAGTGCCAAAAGTCATCTGTGAATTCACACCTTGGCTAGCCTATCCTCCAGCTGGCTCCACGCAGAGAAAGTGGAGCAGCTTACAGCTCCGTGCTGAGATCAAAGTCAGCACTTCAATATGGGCCAGCTGCTGGGGCAGGTGAGCACTGGACTGCCCTTGGCACCCTGAGAGCAACATCTGGATAGGCAAGAATTTTTCCAGTGGAAAGGCAATAGGAAGACTGGACACAAAGATCAGTCTCTCCACTGTGGAGGCAGCAACCCTGCTCCAGGTTGGGGTACCCAGCTGGTGACCCAAAGGTGGTGGTTTCTGCATGCTAGCATGAGTGCTTATATAGAATCATAGAATGGTAAGGTTGGAAGGGACCTCAAGGATCACCTAGTTCCAACCCCCTGCCAGAGGCAGGGACACCTCCCACTAGCACAACTCACTCAAGGCCTCCTCCAACCTGACCTTCAACACCTCCAGGGAGGGAGCAGCCACAATGCCTCTGGGCAACTTGTGCCAGTGTCTCATCTCATTCACTGTAAAGAATTTCTTCCTCATCTCCAGTCTAGATCTCCCCTCCTCAGGCTTCAATCCATTCCCTCTCATCCTACCCCTACAAGCCCTTGTAAAAAGTCTCCCTCAGCTCAGCTAACTTAGGGGAGGATGAATATGGTAAAGAGGAAGTCGCACATTTTGGGGTTAAAACCTTTGAGTTTGCATTCCCCAAAAGCTGACAATGTAATTTTAGATGCATATATCCCCACCCTGGTTTACAGGCCCTAAGGTGGCTTTGCATATCAGTGCTGCTGTGGACAGTAAGGACAGAAGGACTGAGTCAGTATGTGGGCAGATGCTGCTCCTCTTTTCAAAGAGAAAGCAGGACACCCCTGCTGGCAGCCGCACTTGGTCCTCCTTCTCCTCATCCACCTCAAAGAAAGGAAAGGGCTGGAAATTCCAATGGGCAGTCTGAATTCTTCCCTGCAATCTCAAATAAGAGGTTGGAACACAGTCCTGGGTCTTAGAATATTCTGAATCCTCTTTAACAAGTAATATTTATATAAAACTAGGAAACCATGGATGGGATATCAGGAGCTGCTCCTCACCACCTCTCTTGGAGGTGTTCAAGAGGAGGCTGGTTATATTTTATTGTGCTTTTCGACAGATGCTGGGGTGTCCTGTTTTCTCTGAAACAGCTGCAGGGCAGCTGTACAGACTGCCCTAAGCACCCTCTGGCCTGCTGGGCTGGTACAGCTGCAAAGGGGTGAATCCTTGTTCGGTTGTAAGAGCCATCTCTTTGGAGTCAGCAGGCTCCAAAGTCATAGCGTCATAGAACAGTTGGGGTTGAAAGGGACCTTAAAGATCATCCAGTTCCAACATCCCTGCCATGGCAGGGACACCTTCCACTGGACCAGGTTGCTCAACACCTCATCCAATCTGACCTTGAACATCACCAGGGCATCCACCACCTCCCTGGGCAACTTGTTCCGATGTCTCACCACCCTTGCTGTAAAGAAGTTCTTTCTGATACTCAGTGTAAATCTTCCCTCTTCCACCTTAAAGGCATTACCCTTTGTCCTATCGCTATAAGCCCTTGTATCACTACAAGTCACTCCTCAGTGTCTTTGAACTTTTTCTCTCCTGCCTTACTTTTTCCTAGAAGTATAATTTTCAGTAGAAAGTAGCTCAGACCAACTGGTTTTCTGGTTTGGTTTTTTTTTTCTTTTTGTACTCATCTTCTAAAAATAGTACATCTGGTCAAAATTTTTCTTCTCTCTTCCTCTAATCCAAATCTGGCTGAAAGACGTTCCCCAAACTACCTCCAGTAGTGATAATATTTAACAATACATCTTCAGACACAAAAGAATATGGAAGCTATTAAACCCAGAGGGAAATGTTTTCTGAGTTACGAGTGTGAGAAAATTGAGTTATAGGTAGAATGTGAATGGTTTTGCAATCTTTATAGCAGGTGTGAAAACCAGACTGCTAAAGCAGTTATTTCACAGCCTCACAGTATCACCAAGGTTGGAAGAGACCTCAAAGCTCATCAAGTCCAAGCCATTACCACAGCCCTCAAGACCAGACCATGGCACCAAGTGCCACGTCCAAACCTGCCTTGAACACCTCCAGGGATGCTGACTCCACCACCTCCCTGGGCAGCCCATTCCAGCTGTCAATGACTCTCTCAGGCAACAACTTTCTCCTCACCTCCAGCCTAAACTTCCCCTGGCACAGCTTCAGACTGTGTCCTCTTGTTCTGCTGCTGCTTACCTGAGAGAAGAAAACAACCTCCTCCTGGCTACAACCACCCTTCAGGTAGTTGTAAACAGCAAGAAGGTCTCCCCTGAGCCTCCTCTTCTCCAGGCTAACCAATCCCAGCTCCCTTAGCCTCTCTTCACAGGGCTTGTGCTGGAGGCCTCTCCCCAGCCTCGTTGCCCTTCTCTGGACACACTCAAGCACCTCAATGTCCTTCTTCAATTGAGGAGCCCAGAACCGGACACAGTCCTCAAGGTGTAGCCTAAGCAGTGCAGAGTGCAGGGGGAGAATGAGCTCCCTGCTCCTGCTGGCCACACTATTGCTGATGCAGGCCAGGATGCCATTGGCCTTCTTGGCCACCTGGGCACACTGCTGGCTCATGTTCAGGTGGGTGTCAATCAGCACCTTAAATGTGTAACCTTGGCTTTTTAAAGCTTTTCTGGAAGGGGTGCAGAGGAACATGTTTTCATAAGTGAATAAATTAAGCAGGAGCTTCTGGAGATGGGATGTGAGAGAGATTTAATGGAGTTAGTGGAGGGAGGTCTGAGTTTAAAGGTTATCATTAGAAAAGCTCACCAGCAGGAAAAGCAGCTGAAGTGTTTGATGGTTTTGAGTTGTTGGTGAATGCCCAGTGAATGGTCCAGACTCAACCACAGATCCAGCACTGGTCTGTTGTGGAAGAGCTGTTAAGAGTTGGGACAAAAGAGGCTTTAAGAGAGATTTCTGCTGGCTAACTGGCACCGGTGCTGCATTAGAGGCGGGGCAGTTACTGTGTGCACAGCTGGCTGTGTCTCACAGCTTCTGCAGAGTCGCCAAGCAAGAACTGCCATGGAGCGTGTGCCCCTGTGCTTCAGAATGGCTTTGTCAGAGAAGCTTTTCTTAATGGCCACATCTGGCACACTGGACACAGGGTTGTTTTTCTTCTGCAGAATTCCACATCTGGGATTCAGACGAGACTAAAAGAAGCAGCGACTCATGCTCAACACAAAAACATCAGGGCACAAGGAAGGTATCAACAGCCATGAGTATATCTACATGAGCAAAGGCAGCTGCTGGGCAAGTAGTCTGGCCCTGCCCTCCCAGATGAGCTTGATGGTTCTCAGCAGAACACCCGCTTTGAGGACAAAAGGTCCCACTCTGCAGCCGGGAGGGAAGCTGCAGACTGATCCCCCCCTTAGGCTGAGAGACCTGGGACTCTTCATCCTGGAAAAAAGAAGGCTGAGAGGGGATCTTGTCAATGCATATACATTTTAAAGGGTGAAAGTAATGAGGATGGGGCTGGTCCCTTTTCTGTGGTGGCTAGTGATAGGACAAGGGGCATCAGGTACAAATTGGAACACAGGAGGTTTTACTTGAACTTAAAGAGAAATTTCTTTACTTTGAGGGTGCTGGAGCACTGGACCAGGCTGCCCAGGGAGGTTGTGGAGTCTCCATCTCTGGAGACATTCAAAACCCTCAGGGACACATTCCTCTGCAACCTAGGCAAACCTGTGTTAGAATGGGAGGCTGCACTAGATCATGGCCAGAGGTCCCTTCCAACCCCTGCCATTCTATGCTTCTATGGTACAGCAGGTGCCTGAGCAGCAGCCCCTCCTCTCTGTGGTGTGAGAACCCCCAGAGCCCAGTGTTGAATGCTCCATCAGTTGAGATCCAAGAGTGCCAACTCTGTCTCAAGAAACGTGTCTGAGATGTACAACATGTTGACTAATGAGTGTTTCAGTCCAGAAGAAACAAATCAGACCAAAGGCAAAAGGCAAAATTTCCCTCATGTGAAGGCAAATCCTCGCTCTGCCTGATGAAACCTTGAGACTTGAAACCCTGAGGATTTCCTGATGAACTCTCTGTAGATTTCTTTTAGACAACCTCGCTGAGAACGAGGAATAATGTGGGTAGAAAGGTTTATCTGCTTAGCAACTGAAGGGGTCCAGACTCCTGTTTCACCTCCAGTGGAGACAAGAAGATTTAATTGTTGAGTTTCCACTAGAAAATGGGATGCAGTCTTCATTAATGTGTTGGATAGTATGGAGTGTGGAAGGAATAAAGACCAGATTTTGTCCTTGAGCTTACAAAAAAACCCTTCTGAGCCTTCTTTGAAAATAATTCCTGGCACAGTCAGCTTTAAACCTAAGTTTGACTTTTTTTTTTTCCTCTCCTTGTACCAAACATGATTAGAACATAGTATGGATTAATTGCTCAGCCAAATGTCATTCCTATAAATCAAATCTGTTTTCTGACATATGAGTGAGTGTCTGAATACTCCAAAGCCATTAAAAATATCTGCATAATTTTAAAACCTGCTAAATGTTGTTGTTTTCTCTCTCTCTCTCTCTTTTCATTCTTGGTACAGTATGGTATTTTACTCTGATGATGAGAAGTTGAATGGCAAGTTTCAGTCAAATGCTTTTTTCTTTCCCCCCCCCGCCCTTTTTCCTTTCTGCAATCCAATCCTAAAATCTTGACAATGGCACTTACAGTGGAAATGCCACCAACTGTAAATTTACACACGGACAAAACTTGGCATCCCTAATCAGCTCTTCTTCAGGCATAGCTTGTGGGATCTCTGCCCACATTCTCTCTGCAGGAATTGGTGTTATCCCACTGCTGAAGTATTCATGTGTTAGCACCCCAGGTGTAGAACAAAGTCTCCAGCTTGTCCTGCTGTCTGTACTGTATTTCCTGTGCAACGGGGCAGGAGTCAGTGCTCATGGAAGACAGTGATATCCCCCACCATGATTAGTTCTATCATGCAACTAGATCTGGTGGAAAAATCACTCAGCCACAACATAATTTTTTTTTCCTTTTCTTTTTTTTCTTTTTTTTTTTTTTTCCCCTCCATTGGTAAAGGCTAATTCAACACATCCAAAACAGTTTGTGGGACTTCATCCCTTCTGCCAGTTCCAGAAAGGAACTAGCCACACTGGTAGACAGCTGTGTTGCTGACAACCTGCATGAGTGCCCTCCTCTTGAGGCCCATGCCTTCTTTTGGTAAGGATCTAGGGAATGAGGTTTGCCAGTGGCTCTTTCCTTGCCTCTGCCCGTGGCCCCTGGCAGTCTGTTCAGCCTGGCTTGGGGACACTATCAGCCTGGAGTGACTGGTAGCCTGTGTGACAAACTGAAAAATTCATTTGGGATCCCTGAAAATTTAACTTCTTTTAGCAAATTTCCGCCCCCCCCCCCCCCCCTATTTTCCCTCCCAGGGCTTGGGTGGGGGACACAACACAACAGTCATCTACCAATGGTTTTTATCTTGATTTAAGGGAAGGTATTTTATAATCTTTTACCAGAGAAGATTTAGTATCCCTCTCACATTTGTCTTTCACTGCTCAGGACGATTGCTTTACCTGCCCTCAGCCTGATCCAGAGCCCACCAGTGATTTGGTGACAAGAATCATTTCCCATCATACTTTTCAAAGTATTGCTCATTGATAAAAAGTCAAACAATAACCACCCAGCAACAAGGGGGTTGCCACCTCATGCTCTGGTGAACATGGATGCAGAGCATAATGAAATCCAGCTCAGATCTCCTGAGTATTGTGTGGCTTAACATAGAATCATAGAATGGTAAGGTTGGAAGGGACCTCAAGGATCATNCCTGGAAGGCTACTCTAAGCTCTCCTGGAAGCCTTCTCTTCTCCAGACTGCAGAGCCCCAACTCTCTCAGCCTGCCCTCACAGCAGAGCTGCTGCAGCCCTCTGAGCATCTTTGTGACCATCTTCTGGGCCCACTCCAACACTTCCATGTCTTTCCTGCCACTTCATTATGACAGCCAGAGAAGGGTCAGTAAAACCACTGTTAGATAGCCTTGTCTCAAATACCAAGTACATCCCTAGCCTGAATTTGAGTTCAAAGATGTAGTGACTTGCCTGGAAAGGACAGTCTTTAAAAGGGCTTCATTACTGTCAGTTGTCAGAGGGTTGGAGCACCTCTCCTATGGAGACACACTGAGAGTTGGAGCTGATTAGTGTGGAGAAGAGAAGGCTCCAAGGGGACCTTATATTGGCTTTCCAGTATCTGAAGGGGGCCTACAAGAAAGGTGGTGAGGGACTTGTTAGGGTGTCAGGTAGTGATAAGACTAGGGGGAATGGAGCAAGACTAGGAGTGAGGAGATGCAGATTGGATGTTAGGTAGAAGGTTTCACCTCTAGATGAGAAGAAACTTCTTTACAGTGAGGGTGACAGAGCACTGGAGCAGGCTCCCCAGAAAGGTTGTGGAGTTTCCTTCTCTGGAGACTTTCAGAACTTGCCTGGATGCATTCCTGTGTGAACTACCCTAGGAGATCCTGCTTTGGCAGGGGGGTTGGACTTGATCTCTGGAGATCCCTTCCAACCTTTAAGGTTTTGTAATTCTGTGAAGAAGTTCTTCACCATGAATGTGGTGAAACACTGGAACAGGTTTCCCAGGTAGAAGCCTCATCCCTGGAAGTTTTTACAGCCATGGTGGATGGGGCTCTGAGCAACCTGATCTAGTGTGAGGTGTCCCTGCCCATGGCAGCTGTGGTTAGAATGAGATGATCCTTGAGTTCCCTTCCAGCCCTGACGATTCTGTGATATTTAGGAGTCCAACCCCCTCTACTAAGGCATTTGTCTTCAAGCCCCAGGCTGCTGGATTCAAAGCATTCTTTGATGTCCATCCCCCATTCATGGACACCTCCAACTGTGCAGGTGGTGTGAGGGGGGATTGCTTTTCAACAGCTTGATATCAAAGGTCTGAGGAACAGCTTTGAGAACAGGAGGGACTGTGAACCTGTCTTTGGACAAAAAAGAGCCAAATTATTATAGAATCATAGAATGGTTTAGGTTGGAAGGGACCTCAAGGAGCATCTAGTTCTAACCCCCTGCCATAGGCAGGGACACCTCCCACTAGTACAGTTCACTCAAGGCCTCCTCCAACCTGGCCTTCAACACATCCAGGGAGGGAGCAGCCACAACCTCCCTGGGCAACCTGTGCCAGTGTCTCACCACCCTCACTGCAAACAACTTCCTCCTAACATCCAGTCTAAATCTCCCCTCTGCCAGTTCAAACCCATTGCCCCTTGTCCAGTCGTTGCAAGATCTTGTCAATAGTCCCTCCCCAGCCTTCCTGTAGGCCCCCTTCAGATCCTGGAAGGCTACTCTAAGGTCTCCTGGAAGCCTTCTCTTGTGCAGGCTGAAGAGTCCCAACTCTCATAGCCTGTCCTCGTAGGAGAGCTGCTGCAGCCCTCTGAGTGAGGTGGGAGTTGATTTTGTCTCACAAGTATCAGGTGATAGGATGAGAGGAAATGTCCTGAAATAGTGCTGGGGAGGTTTATGTTGGATATTAGGAAAAAAATCTTTCCTGAAGGAGTGGTCGGATATTGGAACAGACTGCCCAGGGAGATGGTGGAGTCTCCATCCCTGGAGCTGTTGAAAAGATGTGTGAACATGGCACGCTGGGGGATGCAGTCTAGTGGCTGTGGTGGTCTTAGATGGATGGTTTGGCTCGATGATGGTAGAGGTCTTTTCCAACCAAAACAATTCTATGATTCAAGCAAGTGGTTTGAGTCCTGTGTGGAGTGGATGGAAGCCACTTTTTGTGCTACCTCTTTACAGTCTGCAGAGGAGGTGAAACCTTGCATGAACTGAGAAGCTGTGCATGAGGTGTCTGGTTTGTTCTCTGCTAGCTTCAGACTTGGGTCTTCTGTCTGGGTGCTCCAGGCAAGAGAAGCAGAGAAAAGCTTTTGTGTGCTGGGTAGAGCAGGTGTAGATGTTGTTCTATATCCTTTTAGTTCTTTGGCACTAACATGCTGGGAGAGATGCTCTGCTGGAGGGAGGGAACCTTGTTAAGACTCTCAAGGAGAACAGGGGTTGAGGGAGTTTCATCTCAACATGTACAGCAAAGACAAGGAAGTGTAGTGCTCTCTAATGGCTGACCTTGGCTAGGGGCCAGATCTAATTGAATTCCTCAACAAACTACTCAAGATAAGTTTATTTTTTGCCAGTTCCTCTCAAAATCAAGACATGGCTCATCAAAATCCTGATGTTTTAACTGTAAAATTTCCTTGCCCTTTAAATAAGGCTGTCTCTAGGGCAGGTAGGGGTAGAACTGGCTTGCTGCTCTCTGGCAACAGATCTGCAGAGCTCCTGGGTATTGCTGCTGCTAACATGGACTTATTGTGGGCTTACTACAGCTGTGTGAAGATAAAGCTGTACTTTCTGCTTGTCTCCAGGTGGCTCAGAGCTGTGTTTTGAGAAGCCCAAGAGGTGCATTGATGGTGAAGCCTACAGTAAGATAAGGCAGAAATCAAAGCTTTTTAAACAGATATTCTTTCTCTTGTCTAATCCAAACTCTCTTTTCTGCCAGGGGACTGGCTTTTGATTGCAAATGACAGGGCCCCCACATGCTCTCTTTTGGAAGATAGATCTGAAGTCCTCCCATGGCTTGCACTGGTGTCAAAAGGAGGAGAAGGGGCTGTGTGTGCAAGCTGGAGTTCTGCAAATGGCAAAAGCAGGCCTAGCATGAAGAGCTGAGGGAGAGGACAAGAGGGTCAGGAAATAGTCAGCTTGGAGACAGGAAAGCTTAAAGCATTTTGGGGTAGCTGTTTGGATGATAGAAGAAGCTAGTGATGATTTAATACTGAAAGAGTACTCAGGCAGGTTTGTAGTGGATTAGAGCATAGGAAAGAGCAGATGTGAGTCTCTGTGAGGTTACAACCCTATCCTGCCCAGCACTACAGTGAAATTGTCTGGGATGACAGATGTGAATCTGCTGCTTCTCTGTGTCTCAGCAGTGAAAACTGCAGTGATGTTTGGAGAAGGAGGAATGCAAAAGGTTGAAAGCTGACTTTGTGTGGAGTGACTAAGCAGGTAGAGGGGAAGTGTGATCCATGCATCTGCATGGAGGCACAAAAGCATAAGATGGGAAATGTGGTTGTTAATTTTTTTTTTTGGGGGGGGCAGGGGAGTGGCTTGGGAAAATTACTTAAAAGCCTCTCAAGTATTTTACTTTTCTAAAGGTGTGTACATTGAGAAATTCTCTCCACAATGCATGTATCTGTGACACTGCCTTTCAGTGATGCTTCCCCCAGACTCAAATAATA
>VWZE01008214.1:44418-49590 GCA_013396675.1 Eubucco bourcierii
CAGGAAATGCCACAGACCCCCTGCAGCCAGGCACGAGCAGGCCCAGGCAGCACGTAGGGGTTTGCTATAAACTGGTGAGACAGTGCAGCCTCAGTGGCTGGCCTAGGGAGGGTGTCACAGCTGTACCCAGCACCAGTGTGAAAGCACACAGAACTGCCACAGAGCTCCTCGGGTTAGCTTTCCTGAAATCTAGAAAGCACCAGCTCCTAGGCACTTTTGAGAACAGTCTTCATAGTTCCCAAAAGAAACTGCAGGATTGCTGCTTGACTTGAGATCCTAGGCATATGCCACTGCCACAGACAACATGCCTCTCCTTTTCCTTAGGCAAGCTGTGCTGTTTGAGAGGTACAAAAAGCTGATCAAGGAAAGGCTCTCTGGGTTTCTGACAGACACAGGAATAATCAAGGAGGCAAAATTTTCCTTGTTTTCCTCTCCAGTGCCCCCTCCTTGTCTGGAAGGAGGTAAAACCACTTCAGTACTCCTTTTGTTGTTTTTTTGGGGTTTTTTTTTTTGTTTTGTTTGTTTTTGTTTTGGGTTTGTTGGTTTTTTTTTTTCTCTCTCAGTGGGGCAACATCCTCAGACCTTTCCCAAAGAGTGATTTTTGAGAGCGCTGAGAGCTTTGTTGCAGAGCACTGGATCAGCAGGAGGGGTCTGGCTGTCAGGCCTACCCTCCTGTGTCCACACAGACCTGCACCAGTCCTGTCTGGGTTCAGAGCAGTACTATGAAAGTGGAGGGTTGCTGAGCCAGGAGTCTTATGTCAAGACAGTTTTTTTGTCATCAGCTGTCCTTAGCAGCTCAGAGGAAGGAAGGAGGTTTGTGTTTATGAGTTGAAGTCCCAAGTGATGAACCCGTGAAGAGAAATCTCTGGGAGAAGAAAGGGTCTGTAAGTGTCTTCCCGTCAGGGTGTCACAGGCCGACACCAGTAAAAGTTGGTTAAAGCCACAACATGCCAAGCTTTCTCCCTAAGCCTTGCCTGAAACATACAGAGGGAGCTGCCCCCAGTCACTTAGAGAGGAGCTTTGAGAGGGGGTGTTTCCCTCCCAGTCAGGAACAAAATGTGCAGGATATGGGTCACTGTCATTATTTTGGCTTTGGGTGTTTGCAGGAAAGACATTTTAGGTGCAACTGCTTGCTCCATGCTGGTTCTGTGCTTGAAATCTTAAAGTGCTGCCATGCATGCCTGGCATTTTTGATGAGCTGGTAGATGTAAAGCTAGATGAGGAAATACATAGCTAATATTTGGATTTTATGTGCTGGATAGGTCAAGTTTGAAGCTGCAGGGACTGAAGTTTATGCTTGATTTGATGCACATGAATAAGCCAGCTGAATTCAAAGTTCAGCATCTGTGCAAGGCTCTAAGACTGGGGACTTGCTTTGTGAAAAAGGACGATGTTTTCCTGTCACATTGCAAGGAATTAGAGAACTTGCTTTTGTTGTCCTGCCTTATTCTAGTCTGAAATGCAAGTAGCTGCCAGAGAAATCTTAGGAGGTGCCCTATTTCAAGAACCTCTCCAACAATTTGTTTATAAGTGAGAACCGAAAACTACTTTTCTAGCATAAATATTTGGAAATTCTGTTAATACATGATAGTAATGGGATAATTATTAAATGATTTGGTAGTGTCACATAATGATGAAAATCACTTGATAACAAATTAAAGCACTTTTACTATAATTGCTGTGGTTCTAGAGGATACACGTGGTTATGCAGCATTAATTTTAAAGACTTGCATGAATTTTTAAGCTTAGCAGATACAAACCTTTGGAGGATAGCCAGTATTCTTCAATGTGCTATATACACTCTGAGGAGTATTTAACTAAATCTTTTGGACCTTGGTTGGAAGTAATTAACGTTTCTTCTAAACTTTCAATAATTCAGACTTTTTTTTTTTTTTTTTTTTTTTTTTTTCCCCAGTTACTTTAAACAAGTCTGCAGCTGTAAGCTCAAATGCTCTGTAGGTGCACACGGTGGAGGGGGAGAAACACGTCAAAATGATATACATACTCCAGAAGGTTGTAACATCTGATAGTTAATAATCTACAGGGATAACCAAGGAGTTGCAGATTGGATCAAGTGACTACTAGGAGCACAGTTGCCACTGAGTCGGTAAAAGCCTGGTTTGTAAATTGTGCTCCAGGAGAATGCTCCTTCATGCTATTTGTACTGGTTTGAGGCTAATTGGAACATTTTAATAGAGAAAATTACACTATAGGCTGTGAAAGGAAAACATGGTGATGTCTACTGCACTCATAGGCTTGCTGAGATGTTTAAGAGAAGAACAAAAACATAGATAAGTCAGTCCCTCTCTGGGGGCACAGTGTCTTGGGCGGTCTAGCAGCTTCTGGCTCTTTCTCCTCTCTGCTGAGTAATCTCACTAATCACTTTTCTTCTAACCCCCCTGGCCCATCCTCCAAACTCACCTTGCATATAAGGCAGACCCTGGGGTAAGGTATAGGTGTGGGGAGAAGGTGGAAGGGTGGTTGGGAGCCCCTCCTGGGGTCTCTGATTTCTGGGAGGGGAGTTGTGTTTCTGTATTCCCTTTAACTTGTCTATGTCTGTAAATATTCCTGTCTATTGTGTCTATCTCTGCTTGTACATTGTGCTGAGCTGTAAATAGAGCTTCAGTCCTTAACTTCGAGCTGGCTGAGTCTAGTCTGGGTCACTTTACAAAGTAGGGGGGGGAGGGGGGAGGGCAGGGAACTCCCAAACCATCACACTGCCCATAAGAAGAGTGCTCAGTCCCACGGAAAGAGAGCATCCTTAGCTAGCTGGTGTGTCTCTAAAGAATATTTTAGAGGGGATTATTTGGAGAGCCTCTAGATAACCAGGCCTGTGTCTGCTGCAGTCACAGGTTGTCCCTTAAGACTTCAACCTATTTCCCATATGTTCCTTAAGTCAGTCTCATACACAATGGCTTTTATTGGCTAGTTCAGTCTCTGATGTCTAAGACATGTTAAATGTGGATGCTCATGATGAGGCAGGAAAGGGAAAGGGAGCACCTTTATTATTGTAAGATGTTGGTGGGCTCTAGCCCTGTGCAGACATGGGGCTGCTTGTTGATAGCTCTGCATTTGTGGTGCATGTAAGCAACTTATGAGTTGAGCTCACTGCTCACTGCAAGTGGCCATTTGTCTCCCTACCATCTTCAGTCTGAAGACTAACCCTCTGTCTGTTGCCAAAACAGGAGGAAGCGTAGAATCATAGAATGGTAAGGTTGGAAGGGACCTCAAGGAACATCTAGTTCCAACACCCTGCCATAGGCAGGGACACCTCCCACTAGCACAGCTCACTCAAGGCCTCCTCCAACCTGGCTTTGAACACCTCCAGGGAGGGAGCAGCCACAACCTCCCTGGACAACCTGTGCCAGTGCCTCACCACCCTCACTGTAAAGAACTTCCTCCTAACATCCAGTTTGACTCTCCCCTCTGCCACTTCAAACCCATTGCCCGTTGTCCTGTCATTCCCAGAACTTGTCAATAGTCACTCCCCAGCCTTCCTGTAGCCCCCTTCAGATACTGGAAGACTACTCTAAGGACTCCTCGAATCCTTCTCTTCTCCAGGCTGAAGAGCTCCAACTATTGTAGCCTGTCCTCATAGGAGAGTTGCTGCAGCCCTCTGAGCATTTTCATGGCCTCCTCTGGACTTACTGCAGCACTTCCATGTCCTTCCTGTGCTGGGGGCTCCAGAACTGCACACAGGACTCCAGATAGGGTAATGAATGACGTCTCAGAAACTGGGAAAAGCACTGAAAAGATCTTGTTCATGTAGGACTGAGTCCTTAGTGCTTTTAGGTTCATGTTTGTTGCATGGTGGGGAGCACTAAACCAGCTTGTGCTCCTTAGGGCAGCTGCTCAGCCTTCCTGTGGCTGAGTAGACTTCAAATCAGTGTTCAGAGTAAGTTGTATCTCTGTGGCACAGGGTGGCTGGCCATGGGAGAAGTGGCTAGAGCCTCTGCAATGACTGATCAGGTGGTGGCTGTTGGATGGTGACAAGCTGAAGAGAAATCATCCATGGAAGGTTTGGCAGGGACTCTGTGCTGGGAGGTCTGGTGCAAGGAAGTGCTGCGGGGCGCATGATGGCCAGGCCAGAGGATCCCGGGCGTGTACGTAGTGGGATAATTGGGGTGTTGAGGGCACATAGAATCATAGAATCATAGAATCATAGAATGGTAAGGTTGGAAGGGACCTCAAGGATCATCTAGTTCCAACCCCCTGCCATAGGCAGGGACACCTCCCACTGGTACAGGTTACTCAAGGCCTCATCCAATGTGGCCTTGAACACATCCAGGGAGGGAGCATCCACAACCTCCCTGGGCAACCTGTTCCAGTGCCTCACCACCCTCACTGTAAAGAACTTCCTCCTAACATCCAGTCTAAATCTCCCCTCTGCCAGTTTAAGCCCATTGCCCCTTGTCCTGTCATTGCAGGACCTTGTAAATAATCCCTCCCCAGCCTTCCTGTAGCCCCCTTCAGATACTGGAAGGCTACTATCAGGTCCCCTCGAAGCCTTCTCTTNCACCTCCCTTGCCCTGCTGCCCACACTGCTCTTGCTGCAGCCTAGGACTCGGTTGGCTGTCTGGGCTGCATGTGCACACTGCAGGCTCATGTTGAGCTTTTCAGCAACCCAGAAGTAAGTACAGCTTACCAGAGTAAGTACAGCAAGCTGAAAGTTGCATTGGGAATCCAAAGCTCAAGGAGAAAACTTGGGAAAGAGACAGAAGAGAGGGTGGAAAATTCTTTGGGAACTCTAGTCTAGGCTTTGGTACTAAACCAAAGTTTCCGATGTCCTCAGAGATGCAAGGGCCCTGAGGCAAGGGCCTAAAATAGACTTTGGCACGGTTCAGGATTTCTCTAGCGCGGTGAATGTGTATCACACTATTCCCCTTCAGGAACCTGACTGCTAAAACAATGCCAAAAGTCTATTATGTTTCTGTATTCCCTGACAATCAGAGTTTGTATTTCAGGAACAAACTCTTGGGATTATAATCAAACAGCAACATTAATCTGCCCTGTTAGATGTAGGGAATCGATTGTACTAAGTAATTTGTGGTCTGTTTTAAGGAAAACATGTGGCCCAGTCTTCAGTGGGTGGAATTGCTTTCTCTTGCACTAGCTGAACTTCCCATGTATCTTTTCATCTGGGCTGCTTTTTTTTTTTTTTTTTTTTTTTTT
>VWZE01008214.1:58921-71764 GCA_013396675.1 Eubucco bourcierii
GAGCAAAGGGGCAGAATCCCCTCCCTTGCCCTGCTGCCCACACTGCTCTTGCTGCAGCCCAGCACACAGTTGCTGTCTGGGCTGCACTCACACTGCAGGCTCATGTTGAGCTTTTCATCACCCCAGACCCCCAGGTCCCTTTCCTCAGGGCTGCTCTCAGCCATTCCCCACCCAGCCTGGAGTTGTGCTTGGCATTGTGCCTACCCAGGTGCAGGACCAATATACTTTGCCCAAGGGGATAGCTGCGTCACCTTGACCTCACACTCCTGCAGGAGCACAACTGAATTCATAACTTACTCCAGAGGGTTTATTAATTGATGCTTAATAGAGCTCATGGAACACAAATGGAATAAAAGATGACATGGTTGCTGTTGTCTGTTTCAGGGGGGAGGAGCTGAATTTGTTGGTAATAAACGTCTTTCCTTTGTGGCTCTCATTCACAGAATCATTCCTTCAGGTTGGAAAAGACCCTTGGGATCATCAAATCCAACCACTGACTCGACTCTACAAGGCTCACCCTAAACCAGATCCCCAAGCACTATATCCAAATGACTTTTAAACACATCTGGGGTTGGTGTCTCCTCCACCTCCCTGGGCAGCTCATTCCAATGCCTGACCACTCTTGCTGGGAAAGTTTTTTTCCTAATGTCCAGTCTAAACCTACCCTGCTGCAGCTTGAGGCCATTTCCTCTTGTTCTAACGCTATTTACCTGTGAGAAGAGACCACCACCAACCCCTCCACAATGTCCTTTCAGGCAGCTGTAGACAGCAATAAGGTCTCCCCTCGCCCTCCTCTTTTTCACACTAACCAGCCCCAGCTCTTTCAGTCACTCCCTTCCCCAACTTTGCTGCCTTCCTCTGCATATGCTCCTGCACCTCAGCATCTCTCTATTGAGGTGCCCAAAACTGGACACAATACTTGAGTTGTGGCATCACCAGAGCTGAGTACAAGGGGACAATCACCTCCCTACTCCTGCTAGACATAGCATTTCTAATCCAAGCCAGGGTGCCAGTGGTGTTGTTGGCCACCTGGGCACACTGCTTGCTTGTATTCAGCTGCTTGTGTATTAGAGCTCCCAGGTGCTTTTCTGCTAGACAGATTTCTAAACACGTTCCTTTGGTTTGTCCATGGCCACTCACTGATGGTGTTGTGGAGCAGCTTGTTGGTGCCTCCCAGCCTTCCACTTGCCCATCCTGCACACAAGACCCTCCATGCCAGGGTCCCTCACAATGCTACTGGGAGTGAGACTGTGGTTGCTGTCCTGTTGTAGTGCCTCCCATAGCACTGTGCTGTGCAGCAGCCTGTGCAGGCTTGCTGGCTTTCCTGTACTTCATGCAGGCCTTGTTTTGGTGAATAAATAATTGACAAGAAAACAATAGAAATTCATTAGCTACAGGGGAAAAGAAATAACACTGAAAAGCTTAACATGTTGGGAAGCATTAAGAGAGACCATTTCTTGAAAGCCAAGACATGTAGCCCCTGGAAGTTCAGAGACGTTGCCTCTGTTCCCCAAACTGTTTTCTTCCCCTGGGACTGGCAGCATGGATTCAGTTGTGAACAAGCTGCAGAGAACAGGATGTGGTGAAACAGAGGTTCTATGAGCTCCCTGCCTGGCAGCAGTTGGAGCTGGTGGGGCAGTCCAAGGAAGCTTGGAGCTTTTCTGGCATGGCATGTTGGTGCAAAGGATCTTTCTTGTTCGGTCTTACTTGTGGAGAGAGCCCTGAGTGTGGCTGTAATGCTCAGGAGGTAGCTCCTGCTAAATACCTGGATCATCTCCAAGCTTCTTATGGTGTTTTTGGTGCTTGTCTGCAAACCAGGAAAGCTCCAAGCCCTTCCAAGTGAGGGGGTAAGGTGGGCATTGACAAGCAGGAATAAATCCCCCAGATGTGAAAGGTTGTAGCAGGCTCTGATACTGGGCACAGAAGTACCATGAATAACAGGTGTGTGGGAATATGGGATGCTGCTAGCTACAAGAGTGATGGCCCTTACCCAGGAAGTTGCTCACCTGTAAAGGGTTAACCCTCCTGAGTTGAGGGAGTGGTCAGAACTTGGCCCCACATCCGCTGGACCCCAGGTGTAGTGTTCAGCCCACTCCCACTGCCTGTCTGGACCCCCTATATAAACAGAGGAGTTTCCTGCTGCTCTCTCTCTTCCTGACCTGTGTGCCTGACACCATCCTCATTCCTACTCTCCTGTACTAGCACATGGCCAGTCTCTGCCACAGGGTGCACATCTCTTCAACCCACTGCCATCCATCTGGTTGTATACAGATTTTGTATCTTGTTCTCCCTTCCCTATACCTATTTGTAACTCCTCGACCTTAAATACCTTTTATTTGTTGTTAAAGTTTTCTTCTACTTTCCAAATCATAGCCAGACTGTTCTTTGGGTGGTTTTACCCCTTCTGTCTCCTCCTTTCTTTCCCCCTTTCCAAAAGTGGGGGGAGAGGGGAAGGCATCCTACTAGTGTTGTATTGGTTTCCCCTGAGAAACCAAACTCAAACCAATACATCACCTCTCTTCTGCAGGGCACTGGTATAGGGAAGAGCCCTCTGTCTGTGGCAGCTGCTCCAGTGTGGCCCATGTCACCCACAGAGGTAGGGCTTGCTTAAGCTGCTCCTAATGGGTTAGTGCTGGCCTTGAGGTTGGCTCTTCAAGTGGGATTTCCTTTAGGCAACATCTGTATCTTCCTGGGCTGTGAACATGTAAATAAAACATTCTCTGTAAGAGAAACTTTCAGGCAAAGGCACATCTCAACCTTCCTCCAAATTTGAAACATCATCAACAGGCAACTCGATCTCTCTCCCATCTTTGATTGTTTCTCCTCCCCTTTCGAGTGTGCTCCTTGGCTTCTGGGACACACACATGGCACGGCGCCTTCCTTCGCTGGGAGCACGAAGGTTTCAGCTGTGCAGTTAGCAGCGCTCGCTCGGGGAGAAGCCTTCAGCGTTGCTCTTGGGAAGAAAGATGTGTGCTCACTGCACGACTAAGGCATGTGCTGTGCAGCAGCCCTTGCTTGGTAGGGCTCTGAAAATGACTTGAGGAATGAAAGAGTGTGAACGCTGCACGTCCAACGTGTGATATTAAAACGCTCAGAACTGGATCAAATCAAACCCAGTTTTCACCACAAGTGCGCGGAGGCTGTTCTTCTTGTTTGAAGACTCTCTTCTTGCCAAATTCCATCTTTCCACACTGAGCTGCTTTAAAGGAAAAAAAAAAAAGAGAGAGAGAGAGAGAGAGATTCTTTGTGTATGTATTAATTTATATAGCTGAATGTTTTTTTGATCACATTTTATACAGAAATACTGCCTTTTGGCAGGGACTCAGCTAGTAGATGTTGGCTTTGGAATGTATCATAAAGTTAGGAGTGACTGCAAATGACATTTACACCCTGTAAATCTGGTAGGGAAGTGTCAAGGTCAAAACCCTGAGACCTTCAAAGCTGGGAAATGACAGAATTAATAATTGAGCTGAGCTCTTTGTGTGTCTGCGTATTTATAATTGTGGTTGCAGGAACGATTTCTTTTTTTTGATTCCCTAGGACCTGTCTCGTCTGGTGTGTAGGTGGTTATTCAGTCTTGCTAGCACCATGTGTTAATCTTCACCACCACAGCCCTGCTGAGTTATCTATACTTGTCTGTGCTGAGAGTGGGTCAAGCCCATGAGTCTCTGAGGTCAGGCATTCCCTGACATGGAGACTCAAGCAGCCAAGCTCTGTGAAATGGATGGCTGCTACTCATGTGACAGGTCGTGTTGGGTTCCTAGGTGTGCAGAGTAGGGTGGACACCATAGCCTGATGCTTTTTTCTGTCCCTCAGTCCCAGAAATTGGAGGTAGCTGTAGCTGATCAGTATGGAACTGTGAAGGCCTAGGCTCCTGGAGCTGCAAAATTCTAAGATAGCAGTGTGGCAGTGGGGAAGGGCAAGTACCTTTAGCTTGAAGAAGAGGAGACTGAGGGGTGACCTCATTAATGTTTATAAATATGTAAAAGGGTGAGTGTCAAGAGGAGAGAGTCAGGCTCTTCTTGGTGCTGCCCAACCACAGGACAAGGGGCAATGGATAGAAGTTGAGGCATAAGAAGCTCCATGTAAACATGAGGAAGAAATTTTTCATTGTGAGGGTGATGCAACACTGGAACAGGCTGCCCAGGTAGGTTGTGGAGTCTCCCTCTCTGGAGATATTCAACGCCTGCCTGGATGTGTACCAGTGTGATCTGGCATAGGTGATCCTGCTCTGGTAGGGGGTTGGATTTAGATGGTTTTTTGAGGTCACTTCCAACTCCTAACATTTGTTGATTCTGTGTGTGACAAACCTAGCTAGAGAGCAGAGCATTTACAAGGTCTTGTAATGCCAGGACAAGGGGCAATGGGTTTAAACTGGCAGAGGGGAGATTTAGACTGGATGTTAGGAGGAAGTTCTTTACAGTAAGGGTGGTGAGAGACTGGCACAGGTTGCCCAGGGAGGTTGTGGCTGCTCCCTCCCTGGAGGTGTTGAAGGCCAGGTTGGAGGAGGCCTTGAGTGAGCTGTACTAGTGGGAGGTGTCCCTGCCTATGGCAGGGGTTTGGAACTAGATGGTCCTTGAGGTCCCTTCCAACCTTACCATTCTATGATTCTGTGAATGTGTGTTGGTTGTGTTCCTGTGGGACCTATAGACATCTGCAGAGGTTTCTGAACACCCTGCACTTTGGATAAATAGGAACTGACTGGATTTCCCATGAATGCAGGTGCCCCAAGAGAGGATGCACAGTGTTTCTCAGATGAAAACTGCAACAATTGCCCTAAGGAAAAGGTAGAGCATGGGCATGTACCCTCTCTGATCCTACATCAAGAATCCCTGGCCCATGTTTGAAGTTGGTTTTCTTTTCAAGCGACCTCCAAAGAGAGAGAGGTCCCCATACCTCCTCCCATAGATGTCTTGCTCAAGTACCTTTTTGTTTTGCCTTTCATAATCAAAAGTGACATTTACTGTGTAATCAAGGCAGTTTCTTTCTGTGCTGTTCCTAATATTGCTGGAGAGCAATTGCTCAACGTCTTTTCCATAACCTCTTATTGGAAGAGCCTTATCATGTAATCTGTTGTTTCTAAACAAAAGTTTACAATGAAATCTGTCACTTGGAGCACAGACAAAACACAAAGGCACGTCTGTGTGTTATTTCCTTGGTTCTGCATTGCAGAACCTTTTGGAACCCACCACAACTCCAAAGAAAAACTTTATAAAGTATTTTTATATTATTGGATTTTGGAGTTATTTTCAGTTTGGGGGATATTAGGTTTCTGCATATTATAGTTGGCTTAAACTTTCTTGTTTGCTTGAGGTTTTCTTCTCAGCATTTTTTTTTTGGTTTGTGTTGGGTTTGTTTTTTTTTTTTTTAAATGGAATTATTTTTCCCCCTAAATTCTTTCTATTTTAAAGCAATGTGTTTATTACACTTGGATCCTTATTTTGAAGTTGCTTCACTTACTGGAGGATTAAATGGCATTTCTACATGTGTAAGGAGTTTAACAAAATTGAGTGGCATTTATTTGAATGATTTTGCTTTTATTTATCTGCAAAGTGCACCAGGATATTACTCAGTAAGCCTCAAGTTTGATTTTTATCTGAGGTCCTGGCCTGAGCTACAGGCAAAACCAAGGGTGAATTAAATAAGAACATCAGCGACAACTCTGTAAAATCAACTTGTAAAGTAAACTCAAACTGTGAGTGAAATGGAAGCAAATGAAAAGAGAATGAGGAAAACCAAGCCTCCTCTCAGACCAGTAAGAGGGAAGTTGCTGGTGGTGTGACTGAGGGGAGAATTAGTCCATCTGCCAAGTGCCTCTGAGCAGCAGGGATGTCACCTGCCACCCGCATCCCAAGAAGGCTTTAGGCCAGACTCTGACCTGATTTTCACCCTGTGAAGCACTGACTGCAGTCTGTCTCCACAGACACAGGTTAGAGAGGAATTTGACTGGGCAAGTTTCTAACCAGAAGTAAAAAAAACTGTTTCCAGTTTCTGTAAACTCTGAGATGATGTTTCCCTGTGTCACAGTAAGCTCTCTGCAGTGCTCGCTGGAGGTGCCCTGTGAGCTTCACCAGGCTCTCACTCCCTGCTTCAGCCAGTTAGTCCTCAGGGTCTCTGCTGGAACTACCAAGAACAGACCAAATTTATTGATCTAGACAAAACCTATGTGCAGCACTGTGTTTTGGCAGTGCAAACCAGCTGCCTGTGAAGCAGAGTGGCTCTCCCTGGTCATTCCCCAAAAGAATGTAGGTACCTCTCAGTGTGGGTGACCTGCCACATGAGCTGCAGCAAACTGGTACGGGGCTATTAAACCCAGTATATGTCAGAGCAGGACAGAGGTTGTTCTGGGTTATGTCTCTTGACTTAGGAGGGCTTTAAACGTGATGTGACATGAACTCCCATCAGGTACCTGTGCTGAGCAGCCTAGATGATGGAGAACAGTTTGGAGTTGTGTGAAGGTTAGGCGTAGCTTAGGTGTCTACGTGAACCGCTCCAGCGCAGACCCCAACACTGCAGAACTTCCTTGTTGCTGCTGGCTGGAGAAGCTGGGCTGCCAGGGTTTCATGACCGCTCTCGTGGTACCAATGACGAGGGAAGCGTCATGAACTTCCCCCACCAAGCTCAAAGCTGTTTTCACCTGGCTTCTTGTAGAGGTGAGCCCCCTGATCTTCTGCAGGGCTGTTTTGCTCCTGTGGACACGTTTGTGGGAATCAGTGGCTGCTTCGGTCACACCCGAGCCCTTTGTCAGCGTGTCCCTTTGGCTGTGTCTGGAAGAGGAGGCTGCTCTGCAGCAGCTGGCCACTCGCAGGGCCTGCGGCTGGCTGTGACAGTGCACGCCTTTACTTTTTAATGAACTGTTTCCCCTGGCTTCATCTTAACTTCCATAGTCTATTTTTGTTGTAATGACGCTGGTCAGCAAAGCTCAGAGGAAATCAGTCATCAAGATACGTGGTGCTGAAGCAGTATTTCTGCTGTGGTGGGGGATTATGTTAATGCCTTTGGAGATTTCTTGCTGTTGTCACTGCTGAATCCACGCCATAATGCAGGACTACCTAAATTGAACCAAGAGGCAAAATTTGGAGCTGTGTAACTGAGTTACCTAAGAAAAATTTCTTGGGACGTTAATTTTAACTGGCGCTAGAACAGTCAAAGTGACCCCTAATATGTTCTGTTGGGATGCCTGGCATCTGTTATCTTACTTTAATGCACAGGATTTGCTTCCTCTGTTTCTTCAGGAGCAAAACTGGCCTGGAATCTGTGACACTTGAATATTTTGAAAATAGAGAACACCACCAAAATGACAGGCTTTTGGAAGTTAAGGTTCTTTTAATTGGTGACTTGCTGCAAGATCGGGGTCTAGATAGAGGGTCCACCCACATCGACCACATAGAACTTTTTGTTTGATTGTCTGTTTCCAGACTTCTCTCTTTTGCTTTTCTCCTTCTCTAGGTGCCCCTTTTTTTCACATTGCACTGCATTGTTTCTCCAAGTGTTCTGGTATTTGTAAACCTGGCCTGTGAACAGCAGCTCTGCAATGGATAGTCAGATCATAGCAAACAAATCTGGTTTCTTAAACCCTGGGTATCTTCCAGCAAGCTTCCCTACCCCCAGCCTTTATCCCTTTGGTTTTTCTAGGATATTTCCCTTGCTTCTGCTGTCTTTACTTGCTTCATCTTGCCCCATCCCTGGAGATAGTCAAAGTGAGTCTCAGCAGGGCTCTGGGTAACCTGATCTGGTTGGGTGTGATGGTTTGGGAGTTCTACCCCCCCCCCCCCCCGCTCCGNGGCTCCCAACCATCCTTCTACCTTCTCCTGACCTCTATACCTTACCCCAAGGTTTGCCTTATGTGCAAGGTGAGCTTGGAGGATGGGCCAGGGGGGTTAGAAGGAAAGTGGTTAGTGAGGTTACTCGGCAGAGAGGAGGTGGCCAGAAGTTAGACAGCCTGAGTCTGCCTGAGAGACTGTGTTATCTGTGTTTTGAGTTCTTATTCTTATCCATCTCAGCAAGCCTATGAGCGAAGCAGACATCACCACTGTTTACTTTTCTCAGCCTTTAATATAATTTTCACCATTAAAATATTCCAATTAGCCTCAAACCAGCACACTGGGGATGCCCCTGCTTACTGCAGAGGGGGTTGGACTGGATGACCTTTGGAGGCCCCTTCCAACCCAAACCATTTTATGGTCTCCTATCCCTGCTCAGTTCCTTTGTATCTTTTCAGAAAGAACTGAATATAGGCTTGGCCTCTGGAGGGAAAACAACCTTAAGCCTAAGGTGAAATGCTGAAACTTTCTTGCTGAGCAGCCTGAGTGGCTTGGAGTGCCACTTGTCTTTGGTTCCTACCTCTGCTGTAGTGCCTTTGGGTATGTGGATGGGTCAGTGTTTGTGCTTTCGCTGGCATAGCCCTCGGTGTGATAAATCTAATTGGCGTTTACCTCAGCTAGCTAGGGTCTTCCAGGGATACAGGCAAACCCTAATTTTCCAGTCCTTGGGAACAATCGCTCCTGTTTAGTTACATTTTAAAACTTTTATTAATTCCAGAGTGGATCTATTCAGACAACAGGTAATGAAGGAGCACATACCTGACCTGAATGCCTGTCAGGATGGACACCCTGAATGCTATTAGTCCTGAATAACTCTCCAGAAGTGAAAGTGACTCTAGAAAGCTATTCTGGAACAGAACTGTTTCTTTCCTTCCTGTTTAAGAAAGAGCAGCAAGAGCCTGTGGCACTTGCTGCTACAGTTGGGAAGTCCTAGTTTCTTCCTCAATTTTTTTAAAGGTGATTATACTTTTACCTGAAACCTGAATTTGTCAGCTTCAGATGCCTTGTTAACATGAAGTTAAGACAACAACAACTTGTAGGTTGTAAAATTTATGAAAATAAAAATTGATTAATATTTGATGAGGCATCCATAAAAAGAGACTTAATTGTTCATATATGATTTATGAACTTTGAGGGGCATTTTATCTTGTTTTTACCTTCTGGAGCAGCCCCTGAGAGCTGTGGTGCCAGAGCCACCTGTCAGATTAGGAAGGGCTGATGCTCCTTTTTCCTAGGAGCTCATTTTCTCCTGAGGGCAGGGACTGAGCCCTCCAGTGCTGCAGACCACAGTTCCCACTGCAGACCTGCTCTTGCTGCTCTAACTATGAGCTCAGGCTACAGGTCAGACCTGAGCCCAGAGGTCATCCCCTGTCAGAGGACCCAACTTCATCTTCAGTGGGGTGGTGTTGAATGTCACCCACAATTGTCAGGCCTTCACATGAAAACAGTTGCATGCCCCTTTGCTGCTCCAGGACAGAGGAGGGAGCCTGATGGGAGAACTTTGCTGCGTCTGTGGCGGAAGGAACAAAACCTACTCAGACTTTCAGTTAGTTTGGTTTATGTCTTGGTGTGAACATACAGGAATTCTGAAGGCAACATACATGAATAGGTTCCCTCTCTTCCTAGGGACACACAAAAACCACTTTCACACAAAAAGATCTTGGAGTCTGGGTTGATGAAAAGCTCAACATGAGCCTGCAGTGTGAGTGCAGCCCAGACAGACAACCAAGTCCTGGGCTGCAGCAAGAGGAGCGTGGCCAGCAGGGCAAGGGAGGGGATTGTGCCCCTTTGCTCTGCTCTCCTCACACCCCACCTGCAGTCCTGTGTGCAGTTCTGGAGCCCCCAGCACAGGAAGGACATGGAAGTGTTGGAGTGGGTCCAGAGGAGGCCACGAAGATGCTGAGAGGGCTGCAGCAGCTCTGCTGTGAGGACAGGCTGAAAGAGTTGGGGCTCTGCAGCCTGGAGAAGAGAAGGCTTCTAGGAGACCTTAGAGTAGCCTTCCAGTATCTGAAGGGGGCTACAGGAAGGCTGGGGAGGGACTATTGACAAGGTCTTGTAAGGACAGGACAAGGGGCAATGGGTTTGAAGTGGCAGAGGGGAGATTTAGACTGGATGTTAGGAGGAAGTTCTTTACAGTGAGGGTGTGAGACACTGGCACAGGTTGCCCAGGGAGGTTGTGGCTGCTCCCTCCCTGGAGGTGTTGAAGGCCAGGTTGGAGGAGGCCTTGAGTGAGCTGTGCTAGTGGGAGGTGTCCCTGCCTATGGCAGGGGGTTGGAACTGGCTGATCCTTGAGGTCACTTCCAACCTTACCATTCCATGATTCTGTGATTCTGTGATTCCTCCTCTTTAGATGCCCTGGTTACATTCTTTTCTTTTCCTTCCCCACCATAGTCTGTTATACATAGAAGAGATTTGGGTAGACATGGTAGGTGGAGCCACTGCTTTTGCCTAGGAAATCAGGAAATAGACCTTGGCAATGACTGTCAAAGCAACAGAAAATGTTTCTGTGCTCCACCAGAAGACAAGTACTTAAAGGGCCTTCTCATTAGTGAGTGTTGCTGTAGGCAATAATGTGAAGTGTAAAAGTCAGTTTGCCAGAGATCAACTTTTGATAAAAAAATTTTAATTTCTTATATTGAGTTTTTAAAGTACAACAAGCATTGTTGAATAGGTGCAACTGCAAACACATTAAATAGCCTTCAACTCTTCACATTTGTATTGAACATCCTCTTCAGGAGTGACATTACACGTTACCATGGAAACAAATTTGACATTTCAAAAAATACATTTATTGCTGGGTCACCAGGCTAGGAATTCTGAAAGAAAAAAAAGGTTAGAATGTTTACCTGTCTCAGAGAGATGATGCAGCTTGCTGTATTCCTTTGGAGGAAAGAAGCGTGTGGCGGTGTGGTGAGATAGCAAGCTCTGGCTCGATCCGGTCTGAAATTATTTTGACAAGATGGTGGCAATGTTACAGGTCAATAAAGTGTGTCTCAATCTCTGGGGTTGTGCAAAGTGGTTGAAACAGTATCTTGAATCTTTACTCAGTCAGTTTGTCTTCCTACGGACTTTGTCGCAGCTTTCGTAATTGCGGTGGTTGTTCTCTACTTCATAGAATCATAGAATGGTAAGGTTGGAAGGGACCTCAAGGATCATCCAGTTCCAACCCCCTGCCATAGGCAGGGACAACTCCTACGAGCACAGGTCACTCAAGACCTCCTCCAACCTGGCCTTCAACACCTCCAGGGAGGTTGTGGAGCACAGAATCACCCAACGTGATCAAAGATCACGTTGGGTGATTCTGTGCTCCACAACCTCCCTGGGCAACCTGTGCCAGTGTCTCACCACCCTCACTGTAATATCTTCCTCCTGACATCCTGTCTAAATCTTCTCTCTGCCAGTTTAAAGGCTGATGTCAGAATTTTTATCTGAAGGAAAAAAACCCACATTGCTACCTCTGACAGGAGCTATGCCAGAGTTTTAGCCCAAAGAATCTATTTAAATAAAACAGAGGAAACTGAGGAACCAGTGCTAAGGTTTGGTGCTGAAGAATGGGTTGCCTGTAGTTGGATTACATATGGCCTTTTAAAATAGTATTTTAATAAGGTAGGCCAAATGCTCTTCTTTAATGAGAATCACAGAATGGCTGGGTTGGAAGGTCATCTAGTCAACCCCCTCTGCAGTCAGCAAGGGCATCCTCAGCTAGATCAGATTGCCCATACCCCTGTCAAGCCTCACCTTGAATATCTCCGGGGATGGGGCCCCAACCACCTTCCTGGCCCACCTGTTCCAGTGTTCCCCTACCCTCATGGTAAATACCTTGTTCCTGACATCCAATTTAGATCTACTCTTCTCTAATGCCTTGGTGTGGCTCTGTAGCTGTCTACAACTACCTGAAGGGTGGTTGTAGCCAGGGGGAGGTTGCTTTCTTCTCTCAGGCAAGCAGCACCAGAACAAGAGGACACAGTCTGAAGCTGTGCCAGGGGAAGTTTAGGCTGGAGGTGAGGAGAAAGTTGTTGCCTGAGAGAGTCATTGACTGCTGGAATGGGCTGCCCAGGGAGGTGGTGGAGTCAGCGTCCCTGGAGGTGTTCAAGGAAGGTTTGGACGTGGCACTTGGTGCCGTGGTCTGGTCTTGAGGGCTGTGGTATTGGGTTGGACTTGATGAGCTTTGAGGTCTCTTCCAACCTTGGTGATACTGTGTTTTGTTTAAGTGAAAATGTTGATCATCTAAAGTGAAACTCTGCTACTTCAGGAGATTTGCCTTTTATATGGGGTTATTGGAATCTAGTAATGATTGGAGAGGGAGTTATGACCTGGTGTGAGATCACTGTCATTTGTACTTGGAAATGATGTGGAGAGGCACAAGAAAAAGATTGAGTGTTGAGGAAATCTGATTTTTGGTGAGTTCCAGCTCGCTAAAGTGATACTGAGCAACTGCAATGAGTATGTGGTGGAGAGGTGCTGACCTGGAGCTGGCTGGATGAGAGTCAGGTGTCTTCTGTGAGCCCTAGGTGCTCCTCCTTTTCAGCTTCCAGTGCAGAGCTGGCCTGTAGCTGGACAACTTGGTGTGCAGGCAGTTCCCCAGGGGCCCATGCTTCTGTAGATGTGCATCCACAGAGAATCACCACACACATTTCATTAGACAAAGATGTTCTGTTGGGCTGGAGTCGCTCTGCTCTTCCAGGTCTGTGTGTCCGCCACTTGTCCCAACAAGCATGTTGTAAAAGCATGGTGAAAGGGAGACCTGCTTGACTCAAAGCTACCTCAGAAGCAGCATTAATTACAGTGCCAAGCTGAATTGTCATTGTGGTGTGTGGGGACAGGGAAGGAGTGCCTCTCCTTAGTATCAATGGATTAGTCCTGTGAGGAAACCTGGGGGTCTGGGGTGAGGAAAAGCTCAACATGCGCCTGAAGTGTGTGCATGCAGCCCAGACAGCAACTGTGTGCTGGGCTGCAGCAAGAGAAGCGTGGCCAGCAGGGCAAGGGAGGGGATTCTGACCCCTTACTCTGCTCTCCTCAG
>VWZE01008214.1:78900-94518 GCA_013396675.1 Eubucco bourcierii
TGTAGGGGTTGAGGAGCTGCTGGAGGGAAATCCGCTGAGCTGTTTGGTGTAGGGGTTGAGGAGCTGCTGGAGGGAAATTCGCTGAACTGCTTGGTGTAGGGGTTGAGGAGCTGCTGGAGGGAAATCTGAGCTGCTAGAGGAAAGTCTGCCGAGCTGCCTGGTGTAGGGGTTGAGAAGCTGCAGGAGGGAAAATCCCCTGAGCTGAGCTGCCTGGTTGTAGGGGTTGAGGAGCTGCTGGAGGGAAATCCACTGAGCTGAGCTGCCTGGTTGTAGGGGTTGAGAGGCATTTGAGAGGGGTTGAGTGCAGTGCCATTAGCCTTAAATACACATTCCAGTACCTTGCCTTGACCTCTTAATGGCTCATTTAGTGGAGGACCAGGGGCTTATGAATGAGTGTTTGACAGCTGCCCTGTGCTTGGCGATTCAACCATGTTAGGGGCTTGTTTTCCTGCCTCAAGGAAGAGAAATGCACTGGGGTGCTGGGGGAAAAACCCTCCTAAACAACCTACAAAATAAACCAATGCCACCACCTGTATGTACATATGCATGTGTACATAAAGAAACCTATGCAGAAGACATTCTTTGGGGTGGAAATAGAGGAGTTGCTGCCAGTTCTGAGGACATCCTGTTGGTCCTCCTAGCATTGAGTACCAGAAGTGGGAAACCACTGCGGGGTGCTTGGCACCTGGGGCTCAGGACTGCTGCTGTACTCCTGCTGCTGCACTCAGGGTGTGTGGTGTTGACAGCACAGGAAAGGTCAAGATTTGGCAAACAGCTGCTTTTACAGGTAGGCACAGCCTTAGCTCCTGCAGTTGAATGTGTCTTCTCAGCCAGGAGGTCTGTTACTAGCACAGTGCCAGCAAAGAGAGGTAATGTGACTGAGAGGATGCAAACAGCAGTGGAGAGGCAATGGACAAAGCACAGCAATGTGGGGTCACAGCAGATACTGTAGGTATGGAGGACTGGGCACACCCAGAACATCACACCACCAGTTTCTCCAAAATTGACCCAAATATTGATGTGTTTGCAACTTTCTGCAACTTTGTTAGTAAGCTTCAACTATTTCCCATGATTCTTTTCCCCCCTCCCAAAGCAGGAGGGGAAGGGAGAGCAGGAATTTGTTGAGGTTAAAATGTTGAGATGCTTCACTGCTCTTGCTTAACTTTGACGAAAGGAAAACCTCTCCTGATCTTTGCTGGTTTACTTTCCCTCTCCCCTTCTTCAAAGAAAAGATAGGGACTACCAGGTGCATTTATTAACTTTTCAAGTAAGAATCTGACAGTGTCCTGAAGTCTTGAATGTAATTGCAGCACTTTTGGTATCTAACAGAAAATGTTTTCTTTCCAGCCATTTTGAAGTGTAGACATACATGTAAGCACTGAGAGATTGGCAGGACTTATCTTGGAGCACTGACTCAACTCAAGGTACGGTTACTGTCCTCTGCTTGGCATGAGCTGGGGTCTGGTACTGCCAGGATGGGAAGGTCAGGCCTGGAGCAGCTCTTGCTGGGGCAGAACTCCTACCTTTCAGTTCTTGCTCTTCAGAAGGTAAGATTTTAAACAGAGAAATAGATCGTTGCTGCTGGCTGTTGGAAGCAGATTCCCAAGTTCAGCTGGGAAACGGCAGCGAAACCTCTGAGGCTCAGGTCTCTCTTCTTGAAGCAAAGTGTCTCTAATTTCCTCTTCATGTATGTGTGTGTGTTCACCTCTCATGCTGCTGCCTTCCCTGCCACCCAGAGTAGCAGTGGCCTCATACTGCTGCTGCAGGAGCTCACCTCTCAGCTCTGGGCCAAGCATTTTCCTCCACTGGCAGCTGTTCCAGGACTGGTGGCCCCAAATGTTACCCACACCCCCACACTTTGTAAAATGACCCAGACTAGACTCATCCAGCTGGAAGTTAAGGACTGAAGCTCTATTTACAGCTCAGCACAATGTACAAGCAGAGATAGACACAACAGACAGGAATAGTTACAGACATAGACAAGGTAAAGGGAATACAGCAACACAACTCCCCTCACAGAAATCAGAGACCCCAGGAGGGGCTCCCAACCACCCTTCCACCTTCTCCTGACCTCTATACCTTACCCCAAGGTTTGCCTTACACGCAAGGTAAATTAGGAGGATGGGCCAGGGAGGTTAGAAGGAAAGTGGTTAGTGAGAATTAATTGGCAGAGGAGCCAGAGCCAGAAGCTGCTAGACCACCCCAGCTGCTCTCCCAGCAAGAGACAGACAGAGACTCACTTATCTATGTTTTGGTTATTGTTCCCAAACAATTTCCAGCAAGCCTATGAGTGAAGCAGACATCATGATGTTTTCCTTTCACAGCCTATAGTGTAATTTTCTCTATTAAAATATTCTAATTAGCCTCAAACCAGCACAACTTCTCAGGCTGTTGTTTAAAATTTGGGCAGTGTTTTATCTTTCTTTGTACCTTTTAGTATCTATATATATCACTGGTTCAGCTCCAGAGAAAGTAGTGGTGGTGGGAACAGTGGCTTAGTCATTTTTATTACTTTGTCCTATATCTGAGTAGTATGAGCCTTCATTTCTGCCTTCAAGCAAGGTGATATGCTTCAGACGCAGCTCAGAGGGGAGCTAAGAAGCTTGTGCTGTGCTTGATGGATGGAGAAACTCGGCCTGTAGCAGTTTCTCACAAGAACCTGTTCTCCATCCAAAATGCAAGGCATCCTGACTCAACCAGGACAAGACAGCCACACTGCCCCAACCCACTCCAGAGTGGCTGTTGAAGAGAGGAGAGTGAACACAGAATCACCTGCAGATACAAGTGGGCTGGGAGAGGTGTTCCTGTGCCCATCACTGGCTGGGCTACTGGGCATGCAGAGGAAGTGCTGTAGGAGGGGAGGAAAGCTTAGTGCCTCAGGGAGGAGCATTTGGAGATTTTCAGGGAAAGCTTGGTGTGGACCTGAATGGAGAGAGCCAAAACACAGAACTGTGGGCTGTGGCATGGCTGCCTCTGAACTTCCTTTTACGTTTTCCCCTTTTGCAGCAAGATGTTGCCGAAGGAGACATTTGGGGCGGTTGTGCCTCACACCTCAAGGCAGAGCCTGCAGTCACCCTGCAGCCAACTCCAGCAAAGGGAGATTGACCTGTGTCTAGTGTCTCTTGTCTTCAGCAGTAGGTGAGCAGGATGGAGCTGAAAGCCCAGCTGACAGGCTCCGCTTAGCTTGGCATGGCTCAGAAGGGAGTGAAACAAACCTGGCTTGTGTCAAAGGAATAACTGGCCTCAGACCACAATTGTTTTGTCCCAGTCCAACTATAGATGTGCAAAACCTCCTTAATACTGCTGCATAATTGCTCTGGATATTGGTAAGCCAAACTTGAGAAATCATTATCTCTTCTTTCTGGCCTTCAGTTGATTTTTTTTGTTTCCAGCTAAGTGTTTCTTTGACTCTGCATAAAAACAACTGGGAACAGTTTTGTCTTGTTTCCTCTGCCCCTGCAATTTATGCTTTAGCGGCATTGTTCCTACCAGTCATTTTCTGAAAGATCTTTTTCTGTTAACTGCTGTTCCTTTTGGAGAAGAAAACTCTCTGGGAGACTTCCCAAGCCCTGTTTATTTAAAATCACAAATCTTGGTCACTTCTTGTGAGCTGCATCAATTCATTTGATGAAAGAGTAAACTCGGATTGTAGCCAACACCTATAAAAGTGGCATTAGTAGGGTTGTAAGAGCCTAATGGCTGAGAGTTTGAACTCCACCTATAACGTTGTAAATTTTACAATCCACATTTTCAATGTAAAAATGGAAATGAGATACAATAAGCAACTCCCCTGAGGTAGCAGTATAAAACACAGTAAATTCTTGCAACACTAAAGAAGAAAAGAAAATCTGTGGCTGGTTGTTTGCTATAGGGATAGGAGGAGTTTCCTGCCCACCTTGTTCTGGGTTCTCTGCATTTCTAGCCCTTCTGTTCCATAGGTAGTTGTTAAAAATGCACTTTTGCTAGTTCTGTGAGAAAGCACACAGCCCAGGAGCATGCCTGCTCTGAAAAGCTGAAGTCAAATCTTGCCAGCAAGAGGAGAGGTGCTCCAAAACTGAGCAGAGTAAAGGGGAATCAACTGCCCCTGCGTCTGGGCACCAGCTAACATGTCTCCAGAGATGGTGGGAGCTTGGGGAACCTGTGGTGTTCTGAGGAGATGAGGCTAGACTTGGCCAAATGCTGTAAAAACTCCATTCTGGGAGAGATCCTGTCCTGGATTTGCCTGCACACAGCTCCCCTTGCACACAGGGGATTTCTCTTTCACTGAACTCAGGAGAGACGAGTGTGGGTGGGTTCTTCCTGTAGGCAACTGAAAGCTGCTTTTCCTTTGAGATGAGGATTCTTTGTTGGCTATAGCAGAGGGAGTTTTGCTTGCATGTGCAGGGAAACCTTGTCTGGTAAGGGCAACCCAACTGGCTTTGTGAAGTAGTGCAGAGGAGGGCAACGAAGCTGGGGAAGGGCCTGGAGAATAGATCTTATGAGGAGCAACTGAGGGAACTGGGGCTGGTTAGTATGAAAAAGAGGAGACTGAGTGGAGACCTCATCCCTGTCTACAGCTACCTGGTAGGACGTTGTGTAGAGGCTGCTGCTGGTATCTTCTCACAGGTAAATAGTAATAGAAGAAGAGGGAATGGCCTCAAGATTCAGCTGGGGAGGTTTAGACTAGATATTAGGAAACATTTATTTTCCCCAGCAAGAGTGGTCAGGCATTGGAATGGGCTGCCCAGGGAGGTGGTTGAGTCACCAACCCTGGATGTATTTAAAAGTCATTTGGCTGTGGTGCTTGTGGATATGGTTTAGGGTGAGCCTTGTGGAACAGGTTTATTGGTTGGGCTTGGTGATCCTCAGGGTCTTTTTCAACCTGAATGTTTCTGTGATTCTGTGTTAAAATATTCTGCAGGGAAGTTAGTGTGATCTTCTGGCAGCTATAAAGGAAAGCTGATTCTCTTGGGTTTTCCTCTGCATGGGGTGCTTTTCCTGTCTGTCTGGCCTGCCACCCTCTAGAGTTCCTGCTGGCTCTCTCGTAGGTACGTAGACCTGAGAAGACATGTGTGAGCTGGTTCCCCACCTGCCAAGAAGTGGGGAACTGGAGGCTGCAGATGTCCCTTCTTGCCATGGTGCAAGGCCACCCTTTCTGCCATGTCCTCTCAGCCAGCTTCTCCCACTTACCACCCGTGTGCACACAGGGTGTGGTAGCACCAGGTGCTTGTCCAGAGTGTCAGCAGAGATGCTTTGCATGGGCATGACAGACAGTGCACCATCCACTCCCAAATATCTAGATGAATGATTATAAAAAGTGCTATTTTTGAAGACATAGCAGTCGATTATGCATTTGACAGAAGGTTTTAGGAAATAGGCAATGTGGGATGTACTGGGAGGAAAAAAAAAATCAATCTGTGTATTTGTCTTTTAACTAGTTGGAGACACATTGGCACATATTTTTGGCACATTAATGAATTCTGCCTTATTTAATCTCTGCTACTCTTTTATAATATGAATTTGTGTTCCATTTGGGTGTTAAAAATCAGAAAGTCAGGGAGTTAAGTTTCTAGAGGAAGTTATAATCACTTCAAGCTCCTGTGCCGGAACAGGGAGGCAGCTGCAGTTGCTCTGAAGGAGAGCAACCAGACAAAAGACTTCGTCACACAGTTTGTAGCTGTACCCTGGTGCGACTGATGGCTCTGTGCAGCGCTGTAGCAGCTCCTCACACCTTCTTGACAAACACCCCAGTCCAGCTACGTGCCCCAGCCCAAACTGTGGGTTGTACTGGGGGTCAGGGAGCACTAATACCCCTGGTGAACTTGGGAGGGCTGTAGATGGACCTTTCTTGGGATATACTTTGCCAGTTTATTTGCATCCTGTTTTAAACTTTGAAATGTGTGTGCACTGAGTGCTTATTATCCATGACTTATTTTCAGTAAATGTAGTCCCACTCATTTTCCTTCTGTCCTCATCCACTCCAGTATTGATTTGAATGAGTTTCCAGGCCCAGTTTGACAGGGTGCTGGGCCATGTCATTTAAATTGTATTCTTACCCTGAAAGGTTTGACTAGATGATCCTTGAGCTCCCTTCCAACCTTGCCTTCTACGAGTCTATGAGTACAAAAGATCTTACAGTTTGGCCAAAAAAAGGCTTAAAGAAGTCAACACACTATCTTCTGTTGAATGATGCTCTATTAGGTCTCACAGTCTCACAGTATCACCAAGGTTGGAAGAGACCTCAAAGCTCATCAAGTCCAACCCATTACCACAGCCCTCAAGACCAGACCACGGCACCAAGTGCCACGTCCAAACCTGCCTTGAACACCTCCAGGGACGCTGACTCCACCACCTCCCTGGGCAGCCCATTCCAGCAGTCAATGACTCTCTCAGGCAACAACTTTCTCCTCACCTCCAGCCTAAACTTCCCCTGGCACAGCTTGAGACTGTGTCCTCTTGTTCTGGTGCTGCTTGCCTGAGAGAAGAAAGCAACCTCCCCCTGGCTACAACCACCCTTCAGGTAGCTGGAGACAGCAAGAAGGTCTCCCCTGAGCCTCCTCTTCTCCAGGCTAAGGAGTCTCCTCCAGGGTGACTATTTAGGAAGATCAAAGGGGAAGACTTAGAGAAAACAGCACCAGAGTGAGCATCAACAGCAGTGAGGTGAGCAGGAAGAGGAGCTGGAGAAATAGCTCATTTGCTTCTGTGGTGTGGTGGTGGAGAGGACAGGCTGGGGGGAAGCCAACTGCCCTGGGCTACTTAGGGAGTGGCAGCTGGCAGCACATCTGTAGTTTCAGCCAGAGCTGGGCTACGTTTTCCCATAGTGCAGTTTCATTGACATCAAAACATTTGAGGAGAGCAGGTAAATTGCTGATATTTGTGAGACGAAAGAATTGTGCTTCCCTTCTCGCCTCCCCCCCACCCCTGACAAAAACAATTTTGTTTTGACAGTGTCAAAATAACAGGTTTTCAGAGGATTGCTTAGAAAACTCAAAAATGTGATTTTTGTCAAAACCGTTTTTTTTTCCCCTCTCTGTGAAATTGTCATTTATGATTAAATGTTTGAGCTAAAGTTTCTAGAAAAACTAGAGGTAAATGAGAGGTGTGTGTTTAATTCTGAGTAATTCTGCCTGTTTTCCAGTCTTTTGTAGGACTACTCAGATTTGTCCTTCCACCTCACCACTCCTTCCCCTCTACCTGTTCATCCTCAGCGAAGTTGGCTCATAAAAGCACATCGAGTTTGAATTTATTTTACAGGAAACACTGAAAAATTGTTATTTGTTTTGCCTCCTTCGAGACAAAATATTTTGAAAACATCATCAACAGCAACGTTAGACACAAATTGTTTTTATTTTTGTATTTTATTTCTGACTGACAACAAAGCCAAATTCCAAAATCAGATCAACTTTTTCATGAAATGTAAATGCTGAGGTCTGGTCTGCCTTAGGGTTTTTGGGTTTTTTCCCCCTATATTTCTGAAAGAAAAGGATTTAGCAGTACAGTTATGAATGATTTCATTAGTGCTAAGCTGAAGTGAAAATAGTTTCTAATCTGTGAGAAAATCCAAGTTGTTCTGAGACTCGGAGAAGGGAGTAGGGGAAGGTGTGAATCCTGGTTTCCAGCTACAGGCAGTGTCAAATGCAAAAACTCATGGGCACAGTATTTCACGGGTGAGGAGGAAGGAGGGGAGGAGACCAGGCTTACACCGCAGAAAAGGCAGACGTGGTAAACCTAAATGCTGTCCTGCCGGCCCCAGGAAGCTTTCCCCTGGGTGGATCGGTGCAGCTGGGGGCTTGCAGGCCTGACGTGAGGGAGGGTCTGTGCTGCTCTCCCTGCGGAGTCACCTTGTCCTCATCAGGCTGGGCCCGTTTCTGGCCAGGCTCTCGGGAACCACCTGCCCCACTGCCTGCCTCACGCCTAAGCACTTAGCCGGTTCGCTTTGTGTGAAGTCCAGCTGTCCTCATTCTTTGAAGTGCCTTCTCTGCCATTAACAGATGTTCGGCAGCACTTTGCCGCAGCAATCAGGGTGTCCTTGATCTTCATTATCATGCACTGTACCTCTGCGAGTGACTGCCTGTGTGTTTTCCCCCGGCCCTCTGGAAGATCACAGGTATGGAGGGAGCTCACTCTAGTCCCCAGACAGATTTTGGATGTCTGGCTGAACACTGCAGTCGACTGGGGCAGAGCAGCAAGTGGCTGCTCAAGTTCATCACCAGCATACACCAGGCAGAAGTTAATTTTATTCGCAGAGCTATTTGGAAAAGTCTGAGAGTCTGTACGGGTTTGCTCTGTCTGATGTCTGAGCTGCTGTGCTGAGTCTTCCTGTTCTGTCATTTGCATTCCTCCTGGTTTGGTGAGTTTGTTTTAAAGGCAGTTTGGAGAACTGGCACATGTTATCTTGTTGTCAAGTCACTGGTTTTAATCTGCTCTAGGTCACTAGAAACAATTGTGTCATTTAATGGCTGTTTAGTGTATTTAAAACGAGCAAATGCTCTCATCTCATTTCCCAGAGGAAAGGCATTTTATCAGACCTCCCTGGGAGGAAGCTTCACTGCGTGAGCAGCATCCACTGGCAGTGGGAGCAGAACCTACCTGCCAGTGCTGTTGTCATCTTAGGGAATCACAGAATATCCTTGGTTGGAAGAGAAGTTCGTGTAGCCCAACCTTTGACCTAATACCACAAGGCTGACCCTAAACCATATCCCTAAGTGCCAAGTCCACATGTCGTGACTCCATCACTGCCCTGGGCAGACCATTCCAATGTTTGAGAACACTTTTAGTGAAGAAATATTTCCTAATATCTTCCCCTGGCATGGCTTGCATCTATTTCCTGTAGTCCTGAAGAGGCTGCCCCAGGAGGGGGACAGGGTTGTAGGGGGAAATAAGGTCTCCCCTCAGCCTGCTTTTATCCAGACTGAATAAGCCCAGCTCCCTCAACCACTCTCTACTGATACCTTACTGACAGCCTATTCATTTCTGTCTCTCAGATGCCCTGTTCCTTCCACCCATTCAACGAGGGCTGCACCTTTTGGCTTTTGCTTGTCTTTTCTCTGATGTAGGTTGTGCTACTTCTAAATGGTAGATGTCCTGCTGCTGATGACAGTAATGCTTTAAGGCAAACCTGGCCATAAGGAAAGCATGTCTTTGATTTACTGTCATTTTTTACCTATTAAATTAATGTCCCATGCACGTGGAACCTAGTCAGAGTTTGTCTGACTTGCTTGGTAGGCAGGTTTTCCTGAGTTCACCTGTATCACATTAGTTTAATATGGATAATGGGCACTGTCTAACACCAGTGGATGCTGTCCTTGCCTGCCTCCATGATTTCAGTTCTGTTAACTCTTTTCTGTGAGGTATCTGCTGCAACAGGTGCTGGAGGGCCTGAGGTGGCTCCAAGCCTAACTCTTGCACAGCTTCAGCTCTGCTTTGCTTCAAGATGGTGAGCATTTGCTTTCCCCATGAGAACAGAAGTTCCCTCTAACTGTATTGGTTCTCTGAGGATACAAGATTAATTTTGTGAGTTTTACAAGTCAATCTATTAGTTTGCTAAACCGTATGAAACCTGGATTCCTTATTAAACCACAGTCCATCATTTTCTTGTAGGTGACACTAGTGGTCCATGAACAAACACTTCAGCTGTTTGTACTGCACCAGGGGAAGTTTAGGCTGGAGGTGAAGATAAAGTTCTTGCCTGAGAGAGTCATTGACTGCTGGAATGGGCTGCCCAGGGAGGTGGTGGAGTCACCGTCCCTGGAGGTATTCAAGGCAGGTTTGGATGTGGCACTTGGTGCCATGGTCTGGTCTTGAGGGCTGTGATAACAGGTTGGATTTGATGAGCTTTGAGGTCTCTTCCAACCTTGGTGATACTGTGAGACTGTGATACTGTTAGGTGGCCACTATTAGGTGCATGGACAAAACTCTCATGACTGTGATGCACTGATGACTGTTGCCTGATTCCTTCTATGGATTTATTAAGGACAACAGTGTCCTTCAAACTGCTTAGTTGTTGCCTGAAGGAGCTGTGGCACTGGGACCACAGTAGCTCAGTGAGTTGCTAATGCCAAGTAGTCAGCACCAGGAAGAGAAGGGGCAAATCTGTTATAAAGAAGTGCTGAGGTTTATGATGTGTCCTTTGCCCATGGCTAACAAGGGAAACCAGCCTGGCAATAGAGCAGTTGGATGCCATGCCTTGTGCTGTGTACTGGGGTGGCTGAGTCTGGAACCCAAGGCACTCTGCTAAAACAAGGTCTCACTCACAGCAATGCACAGGGGTGGTTGTCCAATCTAGAAGCCTAGCTAGGCTGATCTTACCTTTTTTACTCATTAGGGTCTGAGATGAAGCTCTCTGCTCCGGGAGAGTTAAGAGAAGCCCATCCACTTACTGAGGTTTTCAGATAATTTCTTTGAAGATTATAGATAGAAGACTTAATGGGCATGAGCTTAGAGTCTTCACAGTTACCCTTAGATTTGTGCTTTGAGGAGGTATGTTGCTGTGGTCCTCTTTCAGGAGTTTCTCTATCCCTGCTTAAAATCTTTGTTTCTATGTAGAATGCAGAAATGTTTTCTGAGGTTCAGGAGCTTTAGGGAAAGAAATGGAGGATATGGAGCAATAAAACCCTGATGAACACTAGGCTAACAGATCTCTAAAAATCAATATTCGTCTACTTGGAGGTGACAATTCCTGTGTGGATATTGCCTGGCATGAGGAGTGGACAGCTTTACAGTTCTTTATTGGAGCAGGGTGTGCCCAGAGCTTTTGGAGACCTGGCTTATGTTCATTTGACGTTTGCAATTGCTGAGTCTGTGAACTCCTACAGGGCCTCATGTCTTCAGTTAATGCTCTGAGAACCAAAATAATTGTGGCTTGGACCAGGATAGGATTTGTCACGTGAGTCAGAGTTTAGTTTTTGTGCTCTCTGTAGTGTAGGACCCAAGTTCACCTGATAACTGCATACAGAAGGTCTTTAGTTACTTTTCTTTCTTAGGACTTGCCATAGTTGGAAGCTTTAGTCCTTTTGCTATGTGGTTTGTAGGACCCAAGTTCACCTGATAGCTGCATACAGAAGGTCTTTAGTTATTTTTTTTTCTTAGGACTTGTCATAGTTGTGAGCTTTAGTCCTTTTGCTGTGTGTTTTTTGTATTTATTGGAAAGGTGGTTTGACACCCACAGTTGGTGGAGGTGTTAGAGAACCCTTTTAAATAGCTTATGGAATAGGTAGGTGGCTGGAGTTTCTCATCTCCATAGTACTTCATGGACTGAACTTTGTAACGTACTTGTAAGGCTGTGTTTCATTCAATAAATAACTGACATGCATTGAAAATGAAGAATGAAAGTGTATCTCATATGTGCACATACATACATATGATATCTTGGAGCAATTAAGGCACTTTGCTTGCTGCGAGCTGCAGCTGTGAGAGAAACAGAGTCCCAGCTTCTGAAACTCTGGAACAAAGTTTGTCCCCTGTAACCTGGCAATCAAACCCCAGCAGTCACTCTAAATGAAGGTAGGTGTAAGTTTGTGCAGAGAGGGAATTTCAAAATGGGCAGCTTGGCCTGGTGACAGTAAAGGGCTGCCTCCAGTAGGCTGGAGCCTGCTCTGGGAGCCCAGTTTGTGTTGGAAGTTATTAATTCTATAAATAAAAATTCACATGGAATGTGCTTTGTGGAGTCAGATCTGTAACAAGAAGGAGGAGCCGTGGGCTGTGCTCACACAGCAGAAAGAAGGCAGTGCTTGGGACTGGAAATGTGTTTAGGCACATCTCGAGTAGACCACTGCGTCAGCTCATGCTACAGCAATCTCTTACACAGTTGTTCCTTATTATTATTATCCCGATGGAATTAGATGCTCTACAAGCACAGAACATAAGGACAGGCCCTGCCCAGAAAAACTTAATGTGCATGTGACTGCTTTAAGCTTTTTTTAATTTTTATTTGAAAATAAATATGTAACAGCTGCTGCCATTCCAGGGGAAAGGCCTGAGCCAATGAACTATCTGGCTTGTTATCAAAGTTAGCAGTTCTTTTAAGTTGGAGTCAAGTGATGGAGTGGATGTGAAGGGATGGGAAAGTACTCCAGTTACCCACGCTCTGGACTGGCTGCTGCATTTCTCTGCTAATCAGGTCAGCAGTGAAACTGTTAACAGCATTGACATTCACACTGTCATCATTAAACTGCAGCCTAAACACTCCTTTTTGATTAAAGGCAGCATCTTCAGCCTCTACTCCCTATCATTGGAGCATTCAGGCAGCCTCAGCCACCAGGCTTGTCTTATATCCCTGCTCAGAAAGGTTTCCCTCATAACCAGAGGAACTAGGAAATTTCACTGTCACTGAAAACAGCTGGGAACTTGCTTTCTTTGTATGGAGCTGGGTGTATCTTGCACCTTGTACCTGCAGGATGGCATTTTTCCTTCTGCTGAAATTTCTAAGGATGTGACTACCTCTTCTGTGACTTGAGCCTGCAGTCTGAGTACAGCCCAGACAGCAACCAAGTCCTGCAGCAAGAGAAGCATGGCCAGCAGGGAAAGGGAGAGGATTCTGCCACTTTGCTCTGCTCTCATCAGACCACACCTGGAGTCCTGTGTGCAGTTCTGGAGCCCCCAGCACAGGAAGGACATGGAAGTGTTGGAGCAGATCCAGAGGAGGCCACAAAGATGCTGAGAGGGCTGCAGCAGCTCTGCTGTGAGGACAGGCTGAGAGAGTTGGGGCTCTGCAGCCTGGAGAAGGCTTTGAGGACACCTTATAGTAGCCTTCCAGTATCTGAAGGAGGCCTACAGGAAGGCTGGGGAGGGACTATTGACAAGGTCTGGGAATGCCAGGACAAGGGGCAATGGGTTTGAACTGGCAGAGGGGAGACTTAGACTGGATGTTAGGAGGAAGTTGTTTGCAGTGAGGCTGGTGAGGCACTGTCACAGGCTGCTCAGGGAGGTTGTGGCTGCTCCCTCCCTGGAGGTGTTGAAGGCCAGGTTGGAGGAGACCTTGAGTGAGCTGTACTAGTGGGAGGTGTCCCTGCCTATGGCAGGGGGTTGGAACTGGATGATCCTTGAGGTCCCTTCCAACCTTACCATTGTATGATTCTATGACTTGGCAGCAACAGAGGATACTTGACTTTTGCCCAGAATTCAAGCACAGCTTTGAAATTACAGGTGTGAGCTCCATGGTTATAAATTGCAGTTGCAGAAAGGGGAGGTGGCCCTGGAGTAAACTGTGCCATAGCCCCTCAGCAGTGGGAGACTGAACATGCACGAGAGCTGCTTCTGGAGAACAGTTAGCATCTTGTAGCCACCTGTCCCACTGCAGTTGGGACCCTTGGAGACAATTAAAGACCAATATCTGTTCAAACAAAAGGCAGAGTTTCTTCCTCTCCACCCCTTCCTCTTCATTTAGTCAAGATAAAGCAATATGATTTTGTTGGCCTTTTGTGGTGTTGGTTTGTTGGGTTGGGTTTTTTTCCTTCCTTAAATAGGGTAGAGGGAAGTGAATTTGTCCCAATGTGTGAAAGAAAGCCCAGCTAAATGCAAAGCTGTGTCCTGGGACACCCATCCAAGAGCAGGTTTGAATTGAAGTCCTGACATAGCCTGCCCTGCAGTGGTAGAGCTGTACCTCCTGCCAGGAGGTGCAGGGTGTGTGAGGAACTGGAGCACAGCCCTGGGCAGGGAGCAGCAGTGGTGGGTTTTATTGGCTGCCACGTGTATTGGAAACAGCATCGTAAATGTGCAGAAAAATTACCTTCAGCTTACTTAAAATGAGTCAGAGTAAATAGGGAAATGTGAAAATGTGTTCTCTGCTTTTATTGAATAAGGGTTTGGCTCTGGAGCTGTGGTCATTCCTTCTGTGGAAAGCTTTTTCTTTCTCAAGGTATGTGTGAGAGGGAGGATACATTAAAAAAGAAAAAAAAAAAAGAAAAAAAAAAGTCACAACTGTTTATATTCAACCTAAAGTGCTTAGCTTTATTGCTTTGTGGAGTCATCCTACCCAGTTTCTTTTCATTGGGCAAGAGCAGCTGAATTTTTTTTGTGTGGTTCTCCCCCCACCCCCTCCTGTGAGCCATCCTTTCTACTCCAGGCATCCAGGAACCTCCTAGGGGGCACCTAGGAGGCTGCTCACCTAGAGGGCACTCTGGAAGGATACAAGTGGGTGCAATTTGCATCTACCTGCAAAACCAGGATACTGGATAGTGCTGGAGATGGTTTCTCTCTCCCCTTAGTGCTGCTGCAATGAATCTGAGTGCTAGAGGAATGGAAAACAAGCATTGTTAGAGAAAGTTTGAATGGAGAAAGCTAGAAAGTCTTCAGAGTGAGCTACTGGATCCACTCACCTCAGTATTTCACAGTATCACAGTCTCACAGTATCACCAGGGTTGGAAAAGACCTCAAAGCTCATCAAGTCCAACCCATCGCCACAGCCCTCAAGACTAGACCATGGCACCAAGTGCCACGTCCAAACCCACCTTGAACACCTCCAGGGACGCTGACTCCACCACCTCCCTGGGCAGCCCATTCCAGCAGTCAATGACTCTCTCAGGCAACAACTTTCTCCTCACCTCCAGCCTAAACTTCCCCTGGCACAGCTTCAGACTGTGTCCTCTTGTTCTGGTGCTGCTTGCCTGAGAGAAGAAGGTAACCTCCTCCTGGCTACAACCACCTTTCAGGTAATTGTAGACAGCAAGAAGGTCGCCCCTGAACCTCCTCTTCTCCAGGCTAACCAATCCCAGCTCCCTCAGCCTCTCTCCATAGGGCTTGTGCTGGAGGCCTCTCCCCAGCCTCGTTGCCCTTCTCTGGACACCCTCAAGCACCTCAATGTCCTTCTTCAATGGAGTGGCCCAGAACTGGACACAGTGCTCAAGGTGTGGCCTAAGCAGTGCAGAGTCCAGGGGGAGAATGAGCTCCCTGCTCCTGCTGGCCACACTATTGCTGATGCAGGCCAGGAGGGCACGGAGGTGCCTCTGGCCTGCTGGCTCCTCTATAAAAGTTGAGTGTTTTGTGTAGCTCTGTGTACCAGGGGCATGACAAGGGATAAATCCTGGCCTCTGCTACCCCATGGTAGATGATGAGGGCTTTTCTTGGGCCAAGTGCTAGAACCCCACTGACCGTGCCTGGTCCCCATGCTGGTTGTGACCTCCTTTGAAGTTTGAAGTCTAAAAGACCACCACCTTGTAAGGTGGAAAAATTGGGAAAGCAGAAAAATTGGGAAAGTGCTTCCTCCCACCCCCTTTTTGTTCAAAAGTAGCATGGTGCCTATGGTGTCCTGGGAGGTTTGACTCTCCATATGCCACTCCTGCCTATTGTGGTGTGACAGCTGCAAAAGGTCCTTCCACATTTACCATGGTGGCATGACAACGATGTGCGTCCTCAATTACCAGCAACATCTTGCTCCCAAGGTTATGGAGTGCAGATGATCCTGTAGCCATAAAAAAATTATTCTCCATGTCCTCTCTGCTTTGTCAGTCTATACATAATTGGGCACCTTCACGTTTTTGGTCAGGCCAGTGAAAATGAAGAATAATCCAGCTGAGTTTAACTGCTCAGTCTGGTGTTGCGGTTGGCCAAATCCTGTGCCTGCAACTCTCTCTTTCTCCATATATATCTATTTCTACATGTATATGTATAAATAAATATATATTTATAAATAAATGTAAATGT
>VWZE01008220.1:27296-38103 GCA_013396675.1 Eubucco bourcierii
AAGGGGAAGGGAAAGGGAAAGGGAAAGGGAAAGGGAAAGGGAAAGGGAAAGGGAAAGGGGGAGGGAATAGAGCTACTTGTTCAGGAAACAAAGACCAAATTCTTCTGCAGTGTGCTTTAAAAGGCACTCAGTTCCTGATAACATTCCTTGGTTGAATACAGAATCAAAGACTATTTTTGGTTGGAAAAGACTTCTAAGGTCATCAAGGCCAAACTGTCAACCTAAGACCACCGTGTCCCAAAGTGCCATGTCCACATTTTTTGAACATGATCAGGCATAATAACTCCAACACCTTCCTGGGCAACCTATTCCAATGCCTGACCAAAGAAATGGAGGATGTTTTGCATTTTTTTTTCCTTAAGGATGTTCCTACATGCACTTTGCACTGAGGGAAGCTGTTGTATTGCTACATGAACATGCAGGAAGGTGGATGTTTGTTATAGGGTTCTAAATTTATGACTTGCAGCCTGAAAGCATGAAGGTTCTATTTCTTCCCCAAATTATGACAGTGTTATGGTTTGAGCTAAAGCCTCTCTAGTGGTACCAAGGGAAATTGGTCTTACAGTTTCCAGGCTAACAGAAAGTCACTACACAAATGAAAGAAAAATGAGATTATTTTTTTTTTAACCTGTCTGAGAAGTTTCTCTCTTCCCACGACCTGCTGCTGTGGAGCTGGAATGGACCCAGAAGCTCAGGTTCCCATGGGGCCAGCCTGAGCTGTTCTTAAGGGGTCAAACATGATTTGGGGTGTATGCAGCCAGAGTTTCACACATCACTGGGGATGCACCCAGAGCCCTCATGGGGCAGGCAGGTTGCTCAGTCTGAGCACATATCTCATCCTCAAGCAAACACCAGCTTAATCCATGGGGCAGCTGAAGTCACCCATAGAATCATAGAATGGTAAGGTTGGAAGGGACCTCAAGGATCATCTAGTTCCAACCCCCTGCCATAGGCAGGGACACCTCCCACTAGTACAGCTCACTCAAGGCCTCATCCAACGTGGCCTTGAACACCTGCAGGGAGGGAGCAGCCACAACCTCCCTGGGCAACCTGTGCCAGTGCCTCACCACCCTCACTGCAAAGAACTTCCTCCTAACATCCAGTCTAAATCTCCCCTCTGCCACTTTAAACCCATTGCCCCTTGTCCTGTCATTACAAGACCTTGTCAATAGTCCATCCACAGCCTTCCTGTAGTCCCCCTTCACATACTGGAAGGCTACTCTAAGGTCTCCTCAAAGCCTTCTCTTCTCCAGGCTGCAGAGCCTCAACTCTCGTAGCCTGTCCTCATAGGAGGATGTCACTTGGATGCCTTAGCCCACAAGAGTTTATGAAATGCTTAGCTAGCAAAACAAAAAGCATTAGCTTCTTGGCTACAGCTTTCTGCCAAAAGATAAGCAGGTTGTGCTTCAGTGCAGATGTCTCAGGAAAAAAATGTGCAGTGCATTAGAGGGCTGTGACTCATAGAATAATTATCCTCGTTTCTCATAGTTTATTAATAATTTAAACCCAATCTTGGTGTTATTGATCTATCATTGAATCGGAGATTTATTACAGATCTGTAGTCACTGAAGCAGTAAATGTAATCCCCCTTCCCCTCCCACCCTTCCACCCACTAAACTCACTTTATAACTAAAACATGATGTTTAGGCTGTTTCAGTAATAGGGCAGAAGAAGAATTCAGAGACTATGGATGACAAGAGTGGCCTTAAGCCCACAGAAGACCAAGGTGAATAGCCTCAAGACGTTGGTTTTCATATGCCTTTTTTAAGCAGACCTTCCTGGGGTTGCTGATTGACACCCACCTGAACATGAGCCAGCAGTGTGCCCAGGTGGCCAAGAAGGCCAATGGCATCCTGGTCTGCATCAGCAATAGTGTGGCCAGCAGGAGCAGGGAGCTCATTCTCCCCCTGGACTCTGCACTGCTTAGGCCACACCTTGAGTCCTGTGTCCAGTTCTGGGCCCCTCAATTGAAGAAGGACATTGAGGTGCTTGAGCATGTCCAGAGAAGGGCAACGAGGCTGGGGAGAGGCCTGGAGCACAGCCCTATGGAGAGAGGCTGAGGGAGCTGGGATTGGTTAGCCTGGAGAAGAGGAGGCTCAGGGGAGACCTTCTTGCTGTCTACATCTGCCTGAAGGGTGGTTGTAGCCAGGAGGAGGTTGCTTTCTTCTCTCAGGCAAGCAGCACCAGAACAAGAGGACACAGTCTCAAGCTGTGCCAGGGGAAGTTTAGGCTGGAGGTGAGGAGAAAGTTCTTGACTGAGAGAGTCATTGAGTGCTGGAATGGGCTGCCCAGGGAGGTGGTGGAGTCACCGTCCCTGGAGGTGTTCAAGGTGAGTTTGGACGTGGCACTTGGTGCCATGGTCTGGTCTGGAGGGCTGTGGTGATGGGTTGGACTTGATGATCTTTGAGGTCTCTTCCAACCTTGGTGATACTGTGATACTGTGGTCCTCTGCACATGGTCTCAGAGATGACAGAAGGACCAAATGCTACTTGGTGATGAGCTATGCATCACAACCAGATCCAAAGGAAGTTTTGCATGTTTCATTCTGACTTTGCTTGTCCATTCCCACAGTTAACCATCAGTTCTGTGCTTGTCTTTGTTGTGGATCTCAGTCTTACATTTTGTCCTCTGGAAACACAGATATGAGCTCATAGAGGTGAAAATGCCTGCAACATGTAGGCTGTTGCAAGGCACAGAAGCTCTTGGGCCTGATACTAATCTTCCTCACACTGACAAAAGCCTGGAGCAGCTGCCTGGGTGTCCCAAGAGTACCATGAGTGTAAAATCAATTTAAGCATGTGGATGATCAAGCCTAGAAAACTGTAATGGGAGGACTCCTACAGCAGTGCTCACTTGGCTGTGCCACATGTCTGGTACATTCACTATCATAAGCAGCAAGACCTGACCTTTTAAGGGAAGCCAGGAAGAGAAAGCAGCATACTTTATGGTTGCAAGTGGTAAGGTTGGAAGGGACATCAAGGATCAGCTAGTCCCACCTCCCTGCCATAGGCAGGGACACCTCCCACTAGGACAGCTCACTCAAGGCCTCCTCCAACCTGGCCTTCAACACCTCCAGGGAGGGAGCAGCTATAACCTCCCTGGCCAACCTGTTCCAGTGCCTCACCACCCTCACTGCAAAGAACTTCCTCCTAACATCCAGTCTAAATCTCCCCTCTGACACTTTAAACCCATTGCCCCTTGTCCTGTCATTGCAAGACCTTGTCAATAGTCCCTCCCCAGCCTTCCTGGAGCCCCCTTCAGACACTGGAAGGCTACTCTAAGGTCTCCTCAAAGCCTTCTCTTCTCCAGGCTGCAGAGCCCCAACTTTCTGAGCCTGTCCTCATAGCAGAGCTACTGCAGCCCTCTGATCATCCTCGTGGCCTCCTCTGGACCCACTCCAACACTTCCATGTCCTTCCTGTGCTGAGGGCTCCAGAACTGCACACAGCAGTCCATTACTAGAAGAGTACCCAGAAGAGTGGTGTTTGTAGGCAAATGAAATACATTTTTATTAGACCAATTGTACTATGCACTTGGGGTGGAAAATATGTTCTTGGCTGTACCAAACCTTTTTGTGGGTCCAAATGAAAGTAGCAAATGTGTCCAAATGCTCATCTGTTCTTTTCCAACAATATTAATGGATAAAGATACTACCATCCCCTGCCAGCACATCCTCTCTGCTCTCCTTAGACCCTGCAGTTGGAAATGCAGCAAGTGGGGGTGCTTTGGCCACAGTGAGAGCTCATGCAGCTATGGAAATGTGCAACAGGGCCAAGCTGTCACAGCCTTGCCCTAAAGTGCAAACAAGACTCAGGCAGAGAGGATGTGTTGGTGAAATAAAGTTCTGTGTGCAGCCACATGTGCGTGCTCTTAGCACATCTGATATCTCTTGCCTGAGTGGGAGACATCTCTAGGGATGAATAGAAGGAAAACAAAGCACAACAAATTCATTGCAGGCTCTAACTGTGGTTTACAGCTGTATCATTCCTCATCAGAGAGTCATGGAGCTTGTTTTATCTTGGTTTGAGTATGAGTGGGTTCTGGTGTATGGTTTAGATCAGCTAAAGCTGGGGTAAGGCCATGGAAATGCCTCTATTTCATTGATCCTGCAGGACAAGGGATGGTGGCAGCAGTCACACAGCGAGGTGCAGGTGCTGGGTGTTGCAGGGCTGTTGGGAGAGGAGAAAAGTCAGGGAAATCCATAGCTGCAAATACTTCTGGGCAGCTGGGTCCCCACAATGATGAGTCTCTGCTGTCCTGTTCAGGTACTTCAATTACAGGAATTACCTTTGTCCTTGGTTCAGTTTGCATAGGTCTCCTGACCTGCAGAACTCCCTCCTCAAATGGTCCAGGTAAGATATCTGTGGAGGTAGGTTGTGCACACCATTCCCCTCCACCCAGGCTGGAAAAATTGTGGGCTCATCATCCCTATGTGGGACCCATTGGAGGGCTGTAATGGAGGATAAGCAGTCCTTGTGTTAAGGGAAATTCTACTCTTCTCTCCAGCTGAGAAGGTACTCTCCACAGACACAAGGCTGAAGCAAGAGATCAGCCAAGTCTGAGGAAGAGGCAGGCAACAGGGGCAGAATGAAGAACAGCCAAGCAGGACTGTGTGAGCAAGGTTACAGCAGGAGATTTGGAATAATCATAGAATCATAGAGTGGTTTAGGTTGGAAGGGACCTCAAAGATCATCTAGTTCCAACCCCCTGCCATACACAGGGACACTTCCCACTAGTACAGGGCACTCAAGACCTCATCCAACCTGGCCTTGAACACCTCCAGGGAGGGAGCAGCCACAACCTCCCTGGGAGGTATGTGTAATACATCTCTTAAATGAATAGTTTGAGAATCATAGTATGGTAAGGTTGGAAGGGACCTCAAAGATCATCTAGTTCCACCCCCCTGCCATACACAGGGACACTCCCCACTAGTACAGCTCACTCAAGGCCTCCTCCAACCTGGCCTTCAACACCTCCAGGGAGGGAGCAGCCACAACTTCCCTGGGCAAGCTGTGCCAGTGTCTCACCATCCTCACTGCAAAGAACTTCCTCCTAACATCCAGTCTAAATCTCCCCTCTTCCACTTTAAACCCATTGCCCATAATCATAGCCACTGTGAGACAAATCTGAGTTTTCTAGGTGCCCATCTGCCATGTTTTCAAAATCCCAGGCTAAACTAAAAAAAACACTTTGCTCATGAGAATAACTGAAGCAGTCCTCTTTTTGCCACTGTGGATCAGAGATTATCACTGTCTTGTGACAACAGAGGAGAGGTCATCCAGAGCCATAATAAAAATACAAAAGAAAAAGTGAATGGGAGAATTTTTATCAGAATACTAGAGATAGCCTCTAGGAAAAGGCCAAGGAGATCCCTGGAAACACCAGCTTTGTACTGAAAAGTCCCAGCCCTCTTTCTCCAATAGTCTTTCTCCTAAATTGCAGTGGCCTTTGGTTCTGCCACATCTCAGCTGCATGGGAAATGTCAGAGATGACAGAAGGCAAGAAAAAACTGTTGTTTGGAGAAACAAACAGGAAAGGAGATGAAAGAAGGAAAACTGGAATTCTCAGGGGAAAAAAAATATGAGATTAGAGATGGAAAAAATAAAAATAACTGTGGGGGTATGAACAAAAAAACGGGGACAGACTCAGCGAGGAGAGGAAAGTAAGAACAGGGATTAAGAAAGAGGCAGAGTGGGGATAGGGGCAGGCAGTGAAAAAGCAGAATGAGACAGCCAAAAGGGAGGTGAATATAATTAGGGCATAGAGTCAGTCACCAGCAAGTTTGCAGCTGACCCCAAGCTGGGGGCTGATGTTGCTGGGTAGGAGGGCAGAAGGGCTCTGCAGCAGGACCTCGACTGCCTGCACAGATGGGCAGAGTCCAAGGGGATGGAGCTCAACAAATCCAAGTGCCAGGTGCTGCACTTTGGCCACAACAACCCCATGCAGAGCTACAGGCTGGGCTGGGAGTGGCTGGAGAGCAGCCAAACAGAAAGGGATCTGGGGGTGCTGATTGACACCTGCCTGAACATGAGCCAGCAGTGTGCCCAGGTGGCCAAGAAGGCCAATGGCATCCTGGCCTGCATCAGCAAGAGTGTGGCCAGCAGGAGCAGGGAGCTCATTCTCCCCCTGGACTCTGCACTGCTTAGGCCACACCTTGAGTCCTGTGTCCAGTTCTGGGCCCCTCAATTGAAGAAGGACATTGAGGTGCTTGAGTGTGTCCAGAGAAGGGCAACGAGGCTGGGGAGAGGCCTGGAGCACAGCCCTATGGAGAGAGGCTGAGGGAGCTGGGATTGGTTAGCCTGGAGAAGAGGAGGCTCAGGGGAGACCTTCTTGCTGTCTCCAGCTACCTGAAGNAGAGTCATTGGCTGCTGGAATGGGCTGCCCAGGGAGGTGGTGGAGTCACCGTCCCTGGAGGTGTTCAAGGCAGGTTTGGACGTGGCACTTGGTGCCATGGTCTGGTCTTGAGGTCTGTGGTGATGGGTTGGACTTGATGAGCTTTGAGGTCTCTTCCAACCTTGGTGATACTGTGATAAGTTAGGATAAAACGTGAAGAAGAAGAAATTGAGCAAAACTGCAAAATAAAAGCTGCAAAGCAAAGAACAGATGAGTCCTGGGATCAGGGGAGTTAGGCCCAGCAAGACAATGCTCCTGGTTGTCTATTGAAAGTTTGATGACAAAATAATGCAGAGACAGTACCTCCTCTTCTTCCATCTGGTTATCTGCAGTCCTCAGAGGCATTAGACTGTGATAGAAAGACCTGGGACTTCGAAGTACTTCTTTTCTGCTTGGGGTAAAAAGTTCTTATTCTGAGGAGAAAAGGAGAAAGAGCAGAAAGGGGAGATTCTTGCTTTTCTTTCGATTTCTTTTTGGTTTGGTCAGGTTGTCTTTTGGGTTTTTGGTTTTGGTTTCTTTGTTAGTGGTTTGGGGGTTTTTTTCCTCTCCTTTTTTTTTTTTTTCCCAACAAGCTTTGACACACTTTTGCTAGGTAGAGAGTAGTTTCCCTGAGCAGGGGATGCACTCCGTGGTGAGGTCTGCTCCAGCATTTCCCAGAACCGATACCAGGCAAAAAGAACTGCAGAATCACTGCCTGTGCTGCCTCCCTTTGCCCACCCCAAATCCCCTCAAGTCTCCCATCACTGGGTGCAGCTGCTTGAAATCCACAGGAAGAGAATTCCTGGAAATGTAGCTCTATGCCTTCCCCCCCCGCCCCTGCAGCTCATCCTTCCATCTCTACTTTTGCTTGTCAGGCATTTGTATAAATAGGATTAACATCTGCAGTTACACTTAGCTAGGTTGCAAATTACACAGGCTATCAAGCCTTGTGCTTTGGGGCATACACTGATTGCCATCAGAGGGGCAAAAATGAGTTTTTCCAATAACAGAATACAGCATGATTGACTGGGGACATGATGGGGCAGAGTGGATTAGCCTTTGCTATCAGTTATATGTCATTACTGCATCGAAGCATAAGGCACAAGCGAGCCACTTCCACCCAGGCACTGTTGGAGGTGGCTGGGTCCAGAGGAGCAGGGTTGTTTGATAAAGCTGCCACTAATCCCTGCTGCTGCTGCTTGTAAAATGTGTCTCCGGCAAGCTGTGCTCCCTGCTTCTGCTCACTGCCCTCCTGTGGTCTGCATGCCTCCAGCGGGTCGGAGAAGCCTGCCTTCCTCTGCTGTGTCTCCTGGCTTCTTTCTCAGTTCTGGGGGGACCAAGAGGTACCAAACTAACTGGAACCTGCTGTAACTGTGTCTAGTTCTGGGGCCCTCAATTTAAGAAGGATGTTGAGGTGCTTCAACGTGTCCGGAGAAGGGCAGCAAGGCTGGTGAGGGGACTGGAGCACAACCCTGTGAGGAGTGGCTGAAGGAGCTGGGGTTGTTCAACCTGGAGAATAAGAGGCACAGGGGAGACCTTACTGCTCTCTACAACAACCCCTTATTGCTGGGGTTGTTCAGCCTGGAGAAGAGGAGGCTCAGGGAAGACCTTATTGCTCTCTACAACAACCTCTTATTGCTGGGGTTGTTCAGCCTGGAGAAGAGGAGGCTCAGGGAAGACCTTATTGCTCTGAAAGGAGGTTGTAGCCAAGTGGGGGTTGGTCTCTTCTCCCAGGCAACCAGTGATAGAACAAGAGGACACAGTCTCAAGCTGTGACAGNTTGCTTTGAAAGGAGGTTGTAGCCAAGTGGGGGTTGGTCTCTTCTCCCAGGCAACCAGTGATAGAACAAGAGGACACAGTCTCAAGCTGTGACAGGGCATGTTTAGTTTGGATGTTAGGAAGAAGTTCTTCACAGAGCGATTGCCCGTTGGAATGGGCTGCCCAGGGAGGTGGTGCAGTCACCATCCCTGGAGATCACAATATCACCAAGGTTGGAAGAGACCTCAAAGATCATCAAATCCAACCCAATACCACAGCCCTCAAGACCAGACCATGGCACCAAGTGCCACGTCCAAACCTGCCTTGAACACCTCCAGGGACGCTGACTCCACCACCTCCCTGGGCAGCCCATTCCAGCAGTCAATGACTCTCTCAGGCAACAACTTTCTCCTCACCTCCAGCCTAAACTTCCCCTGGCACAGCTTGAGACTGTGTCCTCTTGTTCTGCTGCTGGTTACCTGAGAGAAGAAAGCAACCTCCTGCTGGCTACAAGCACCCTTCAGGTAGTTGTAGACAGCAAGAAGGTCTCCCCTGAGCCTCCTCTTCTCCAGGCTAACCAATCCCAGCTCCCTCAGCCTCTCTCCATAGGGCTGTGCTCGAGGCCTCTCCCCAGCCTCGTTGCCCTTCTCTGGACACACTCAAGCACCTCAATGTCCTTCTTCAATTGAGGGGCCCAGAACTGGACACAGGACTCAAGGTGTGGCCTAAGCAGTGCAGAGTCCAAGGGGAGAATGAGCTCCCTGCTCCTGCTGGCCACACTATTGCTGATGCAGGCCAGGATGCCATTGGCCTTCTTGGCCACCTGGGCACACTGCTGGCTCATGTTTAGGCTTAAAATACGTTTAAAAGGAGAGTGAATGAGGCACTGAATCCCATGGTTTAGTTAATTAGAAGGGGTTGACTGACAGGTTGGACTCTGTGATCTTGAAGGTCTTTTCCAACCTGGTTAATTCTGTGATTCTGTGAAGAGTGGCTGGAAGGTCTGCTGAGTCTATCCTTCTGGGGATTGCAGAGGCTTCCAAGAGGCTGAAGTTCCCTCAGCTCTCTGTTATGTATGAAAAGCTTTGCTCACCCTCAGCTTCCAGACCATCTCATTTCCTTCGCCTCGGCAAGAAATGATCATCTCACTTGAGTGGAAGAGCTAGAATTGACAGAAAAGCTAAAATAAGGAACATAATTAGCAACAAAACTTTTAATTCCCCTTTCTAAGCCATTTCTAAATGTGGTGGTGCTTATTTATTGAACGTGGCTTGACATTTAGACAGTTCCTTTTAATGCTAATCGAGTTGATTACCAGGTTGAATCCTACTGCTTTGAAGAAATGGCTGCTCAGTATTCAGAGCTGCCAAGTTCCCCCTGCACAGAAGTACTCCCCTTTCTTCACAAGAAACATGCATTATTCAGCTCCAATCCATTAAGATAAGGTCATCACAGGAGTGAGAATCCTGCTCTAGCAATGCCTCTCCACTAGCCTATGCAAGAGCCTTGCTGCCCTGTGGTTAAAAATTCCCTCCACAAACAGTAGGATGAGGCCAGCCCACATGTGAGGAACTGGACTGAGATTTGCCCTGGCTCAATCCCAAGCACAAATCCAGGCTGGGTGGTGAATGGCTGGAGAGCAGCCCTGAGGAAAAGGACCTGGGGGTCTGGAGTGATGAAAAGTTCAACATGAGCCTGCAGTGTGAGTGCAGCCCAGACAGCAACTGAGTGCTGGGCTGCATCAAGAGCAGTGTAGGCAGCAGGGCAAGGGAGGGGATTCTGCCCCTTTGCTCTGCTCTCCTCAGACCCCATCTGGAGTGTTTTTTGCAGTTCTGGAGCCCTCAGCACAGGAAGGACATGGAAGTGTTGGAGTGGGTCCAGAGGAGGCCACAAAGATGCTCAGAGGGCTGCAGCAGCTCTGCTATGAGGACAGGCTGAGAGAGTTGGGGCTCTGCAGCCTGGAGAAGAGAAGGCTTCCAGGAGACCTTAGAGTAACCTTCCAGTATCTGAAGGGGGCCTCCAGGAAGGCTGGGGAGGGACTATTGACAAGGTCTTGTACTGACAGGACAAGGGGCAATGGGTTTAAAGTGGCAGAGGGGAGATTTACACTGGATGTTAGGAGGAAGTTTTTTGCAGTGAGGGTGGTGAGACACTGGCACAGGTTGCCCAGGGAGGTTGTGGAGCACAGAATCACCCAACGTGATCTTTGATCACGTTGGGTGATTCTGTGATCCACAACCTCCCTGGAGGTATTCCAGGCCAGGTTGGAGGAGGCCTTGAGTGACCTGTCCTAGTGGGAGGTGTCCCTGCCTATGGCAGGGGGTTGGAACTAGATGATCCTTGAGGTCCTTTCCAACCTTACCATTCTATGATTCTATGGTTGACTGGCTTGACTGCCTTGTCAGGAGGCATCCTGAGGGAGGCAGGACCCTCAGCCATCCCCAGCAAGGAAGAGTGCAGCCTGAATGGGAGAGGAAGAGGAATAGAAGAAGGAGGAGGAGGAGGAGGAGGAGGACCAATGCAAGGAAGCCACACAGTTTCTCCCTGCAGCCACCAAAAGCTGGGATTTCCTGCTTGCCCACCTACTGTGTGCCCAAATGGCCAAGAAGGCCAACGGCATCCTGGCCTGCATCAGCAATAGTGTGGCCAGCAGGAGCAGGGAGCTCATTCTCCCTCTG
>VWZE01008222.1:0-21208 GCA_013396675.1 Eubucco bourcierii
CCATTTTGTAAGCATGAACCATGTAATAACAGAAAACTGCTCTTCCATTTCAAAACAGTTAAGGTGCTTCGAAGTTGAATGTTATTTAGTTGCTTTCCTGCTTTGTACTTTAGCAATACTAATATCAAAAGGTGCATGCTACAATCCTTCAGATTTGTATTCTTGTGTATTGTACCATTTATCACAGTAAATTGCTACTAAATTGATGTTCTTGCTATTTAAAGACTTTTGTTCTAGTTTTACATGCATGACATCCAGTTGGCAACTCTCTCTACAGCGAAGTGGCAAACACTTCAAAGTTTAGTCCTTAAACTACAACAACAATGCTAAATGGTAAGTAAAAAACCCAAACCAGCACAAAAAAACACTACATGGAGTAATGCCTATTCGATTGGAAGACGGATTAAACAAGTAAACATGATGTGCTTAACTTCCTGCACATACCTACTAAAAACACTGGGATTCATTATATGCAAATGTAAAATAAGTGTTCTGGTGTCCGTCTTATTGCCACTCAAGTCAACATGCTAAATTATCTCTCTCTCAATGAGCACATATTGAGCCCCTGAACAACCCATAGCTTCAGATATAAAACCCTAATTCAAGTATATCAATGAAAACATAAGCAAAAGCACTTCGTTTTGCTACTCCAAAGAAACAAACTGGAAAACAAGTGCAGGGCAAGTAGAGAATTCTTCCTTCAGATACCACATATAGTAAAACTCAGCCCCTCATGATGTACCACACTTCTGCTGCAATCAACAGAAGCTCTGAGTCTATCCAAGATTTTAACTGAATTCATTAACTGTATAATTTATACAAGGAAGCTATCACAAACTGCCCAACACTGTGATTAAACCAAACCAAAATGCTTCCTCAGTGTATATACAACACTCATGAAATAAAAAGAGGGTAACACAGCCAAATTTCCTTTGAATCGGTAATTGATTGCTCTAACAGAAGCATTGAATCTGGCCCTCAGCTGTAAATCTTTACTATTCAGCTGGCAGCCAGCGGAGCCGTATCCAAACCTCAGAAACTTTAAGTAACACTGTAACCACCAAGGCATAACCTACACTGCATACACTTTGCCTTCGCAAATAAAAGGTAGCAGTCAGTCTCACTAAATGCTAATTGCATATCAAGACAACCATGTATAAAGTTTGAAAAAAAAACCCCAAACAACCTACTAATTACAAATAAGCTCAAAGGACAGACGTGATGCTTCTTCTCTTCCACCCGTAACTCCACCAAAATCCAGCTGCACGCCAAGTCTCCAGCTTCCCAGCACTTCATTACCTACAACGCCAACTATCCTGCTCTCTGCACTGCCATCTAGTAGCAAGGAGCAGCGTACCACAGGCTGTCTGTCACATCATTTCTAAGGCAGCAATATTCCCCCAAAGTATCGCAAAGCTGTTGCTGCTGCTAAAATTCTTGCTGCAGTCCGTACCTAACTACCAACTACACCGGCTTATAAGCAGCCTCCCCCAACCCTCCTCGGTCCTTCCCATGCGACACCGGCTAAGCGCACACACCAGAGTCTGCTTCTCCTGTCTCGGTGTATTCTTTGAGGAGAAAACCAGAGGAAATCGACACTGCGAGTCCCCAGCCCTGTGCATGCGGCCGCCACTCCCCAGCCCCGCGGCCGGCGGGCAAAAGAGAGGAGCGGGCGCCTCGGGGGCGCCCCCCGCGCTCCCNNGCGCCTCCGGGCCGCCCGCAGCGCTCCTCACAGGTTCGCGGGCGGCTGCGTGGAGACAGCGGGAGCGGACATGCACCGCCGGCTGCACCCCTTCCTCAGACCCTGGCCCAGCAGTCTCTGCTAGGCAGATGCCGCTTGCCCACCTCCGAGCACCGGCCCTCCCCGGGGAACTGGGCTGCCGCTGTTGCATCTCTCGCTGTGCTGCAGGACAAGATGGAAAGCGGTTACAGCAAAAGCCAAGCAAGGGACCTGTACCGCTCTGCACGCCGCCCCCGCCGCCGGCCCAAGGCGCAGCTCCCAGCGTGCAGCCGCCCCACACAGCCCCAGGAGCGGCAGCCGCAGCACGGTACAGCCTTACCTCCTTTTCCTAGCTCTAGAGATCCGCCGCCGCTGCTGCCTACCGTTCCCGCCTCCACCTGCGCCGTCCCTCCCAACCCCGTACTCAGGTGCGGAAGGAGCACAAAGGCAGAGCCGCCCGCTGCGGCGCGCCGGGGGGCAGCGGGCCCTCCCTCACGCGCCGCGCCTCTCCCCAGCCGAACCCCCAGCCCCGTTGCGCACTGCACCGGCGCCCCCGCTCCTCTCCCCTCAGTCTTCCGCACACGCCCGAAACCGTTACGGCCGTTACAACAGTTACAACTTGCCTCGCGCCTCTCCTTAAAACCCCCTCACAGCACTGACCCCCAGGGGTGCGGTTGCTACTGGGACTACGTAGCGCCCCTCGGCACCGGGCGATTCCCTATCCCCGGGGAGCGCTGAGGGGGTCCCTCCGTTCCGCGGATCCCGCACCTGCCCCCGCCATTGATATACAGAGGGCTCGCCTTGAGGCGGGGGCGGCCGGTTCCCCACCGCCTCCGCAGCCCCCGGCAGACACGTACACGCAGCCCGGTCTCCCCTCCGCCAGAAGCATAGACCCCTCCGCTTGGCGCTCCCGCCAGGCAGAGCGGCCGACAGGCCCCGCAGCCGCCGAGTGGGTGTGTGAGGAGGGGGCACAGGTGATGAGCGGGCAGAAGAGAAGCGGCTTCCCTCCGAGGCGGGAAGGTCTGTGGCACAAACCCCCTCCCGCCTTCCCCGCACCCCGTCTCTGCAGATGCCCCCGAGAAGGGCTGCGAGGCTGACAGCGCCAACAGCCGCCCCCTCCTCCGGGAAAGCTGTTCTCCCTCCTTCTCCCTCGCTCGCCTTCTTTTCAGCTCGGCCGCTTGACTGACAGGGAGCCTTCCAGCGGCCGCCCACGCGCGCTCCCGTTTCCCCTCAGTCGGAGCGGGAGGTGGCGAAGGAGAAAACATGAATGAAACAGGCAGGCAGCGGGCGGGAGCGCCCGGCCCCTGGAGAGCCGGAGCCGCCACCGCAGTGAGGCCCTCGGGGCGGCGGAGGCGCGCCGGTAGGCCCAGGTAGGTAGGGCAGCGTACCGCGGGCAGCTCTGCGGCGGAGTCGCCGTGTCCCCAGCCCCTACTGTGGGCTCTGGGTTCCTGAGCTAGGGAGCCGGCGGCTGCAGGCAGCCAGTGGTACCCCCAGTCTCTTTTCAGAGAGGCCATTTTAAGGCAGAGCTGTCCCTGTTCAGGGCTCTGTGTCTTCAACTCATCCCCTAGATGCCCGGGGCCGCATTTGAAGGGTGATTACAGCAGGTGGGTGCCCAGAGTCCTTTAGTTAGCCTGGCTGAGTGTGTTGGGGTGGCTGAAGAGTGTGCCTCTCACCAGGTGAAGTCTGAGTGGGAAATCCTGGAGCAGAAAGTGGAAGGTTGATGCCTTCTCAAGCCAATGCCATCACCACAACCATTTATATGTAGGCAAAAGTGGCTGACAGCTCCTCTAGAAACTTACTTTGCTCCACCAGAGGCAACCCGTTGAATACTGATAAAAACTTAAGTACCTAATTCCTGAGCTAGGACTCATGTCTAGAAGTAACAGGAGGGAGGAAAGGTTGTCAGAGATTGTTTTAAGCCCACTTGGTCTTTCCAGTGATTACTTACTACCGTGGAGTAGCGTTGTAATCCTTTTGTTCCTCAAATCAGTTTTCCCTGAGAAGGTTCTGACTTGTTAAACACATACTGAGCGTCTGGCTGGAGATCAGAGCTCTTCCCAGTGCTTTGGGGTGAATATGGTTGAATTTTGATTTGTGACATTGGCATTGCTAGCCTGAGTTAGTGAACAGTCAAAGAATCCAGCAATGGGGGCCTCCTAACTCAGTGGAACTGACTCAGTAGCCACTCAGCAAAAGTCAATAATTCCCCTAAATTACTTAATATTTCATGTATTTTCTTCATTTTAAGTATTGGAATCTGATTGAAAAGCCAGTAGTATTTATCTATCTCAATCTCTCCTTCAGTTCAAACCGAACAGGGCATTTTCCACTTCTAAATATGCATGGACTACTTTGTTAACTCATGTTAGATATGTTGCTGCACTTGAGACATATCTGCATTTGCAGTTACGTAATCAATAAACATTGGGTTTTGTCCCATGAATCTAGAATCAAATTCTGAGCTGTTTAAATCAGTATGCCTCCACAAATTTAATGCCTGACAGAAAATTTATACCAGCTAAAATGTTAAGCTCTGCATTAAAAAAGCTGCTTTGGAGTCATGTGATGAGAAGTGTCTTAGTAACTTCTTTTTTTTTCCCTTTCAGTTTTACATTCCTGAAAACTCAGTGCACAATAAAACACTATCAGGTCCTTTGCTATAGAATAGCAAATGCAAGATTATAATTCAGATGGGTCAGTGTAATCCTTCATATATTTGTTTTATGAGGTTCATATGTTTGTGCTGATAGTTCAACATGACTCACCTACAGTTCGTATCACTGCCACAGCTGTTGTAAACCTTCTTCTGAGTCAGAGAATGACTTTATGACCCAGAATTCTGGCACTGAGTACTATCCTAGTGATTTTCCCAATTAAGAAAGAATTGCAAGTTGATATCAGTGCAGAGTGAGTCAGAGTTTGATGTAAGAGGCAAGACTGGACTTGTCAGTTACTACTGGACTAGCTCAGTATCATCATCCTTTCAAAAGTCAGTGGCATGAAAACCTGGACTAAGCCTATGATGGTAACTCCTCAGAGAGTTCAGAAGGTCTGCTGTGGACCAGGGATTGTCTTTCCTTAGTCCCTAATGCTGCTGCTGCTGTACCACCTATCTGCTGTGGGGTGCAGAGTGGCTTTGCAGGGGACTGGGGCTGGCAGTTGAATCACTGAGAGGCAGCAGAACTTCTTGACTTTTATTCTGAGAAACCATTTCCCTGGTGAAGGGTAGTGAGACAAAATCATTGGGGAAGGCAAAACTCACTAGCCTGCAAAAAAATAACTTGAAGTGTGAGACTGAAGTGAGGTTAACGTCAGACATGAGGCTGAGGGTGAAGGTTAGAGATTTGGTGGCCGCTCAGCTGAGAACTGCCAGGGAGTTCTGTGTTGAGGTTTGATTTTTCTTGAAGATGATTAAGAGAAGGCAAGGGGAGGATCATAGTGCTATGTTCACATGTCAAACAGTGAGTAATAAAGATATGCTCAGATTCTGCATAGCAAAATAAGTTGTAGGAAAAAGGAGGTGTGGCAAGAGCTACATTCTGGCAAGATAGAAGGAAATGGTGACTGCTCTTGCTTTTGCAGTAGGCATGATAGAAAACTGGCATAGGCTGCCCAGAGAGAGTAGACTCATACTTGTCTATACTCAGAACTCAGCTGGACAACACTCTGAGCAACCTCATTTAACTTCCAAGATGGTCCTGCTTTCAGTAGGAATTGGACCTGATGCCCTTTCAACCTTAGTTATTCTATGGTTTTAGAGAGCCTTTGCAGTTAGTCTTTCACAGTGACTCTATCCTGATTTCCAAAAAGTAAGCAGGAAGAACTGTATGAAACAGTGGGGTAAAACAGGCAGGTAGTAGGTACTAAAATGGGGCTACAACAGAAATTTTATGCCCAGCTTTAGGAAGAGCCTGTGTACAGTTCTGGAGCCCCCAGCACAGGAAGGACATGGAACTGTTGGAGCGGGTCCAGAGGAGGACTACAAATATGATCAGAGGGCTGGAGCAGCTCTGCTATAAGGACAGGCTACAAGAGTTGGGGCTTTTCAGCCTGGAGAAGAGAAGGCTTTGAGGAGACCTTATAGTAGCCTTCCAGTGTCTGAAGGGGGCCTACAGGAAGGCTGGGGAGGGCTTATTTACAAGGTCTTGTAGTGACAGAGGAGGGGCAATGGGTTTAAAGTGGCAGAGGGGAGATTTAGACTGCATGTTAGGAGGAAGTTCTTTCCAGTGAGGGTGGTGAGGCACTGGAACAGGTTGCCCAGAGAGGTTGTGGATGCTCCATCCCTGGAGGTGTTCAAGGCCGTATTGGAGAAGACCTTGAGTGACCTGTACTAGTGGCAGGTGTCCCTGCTTATTGCAGAGGGTTGGAACTAGATGATCCTTGAGGTCCCTTCCAACCTTACTGTTCTATGATTCTATGCAGTGTATTCTGGTTAGAGGAGGAAGGAAATGTGTGTGAACCATCTGCAACCAACTTGGGTTGGTGTGGCACCATTTTGTTAAGCAGGCAGAATGGAGGGAACTCTGTAGGAAATGCTGGCTGTTTAGCTGGCCCCTTTGTTTTGTGGTACCCCCCACATCTTCCTCTCTGACCACTTGTATCTGTATGCATGTTATAAACCAGCATAGCTTTATTAAAGTGAAGAGAGCCACACCACGTTTGTTTTGGTTAAATATGAAATTAAAATTAGAGGGTAGTTTTCGTGCAGTAAACTTGGTAGGAGCATAAGGGAGAAATGTGACTTAAAATAGCATTTGGGAAATATATATAGCAAAATGAACAAACAATATGCATGAGTCATGTCCAGCGGTTCTTGCAATAACAGAAGGAGAAGCTTCGCTTAGGAAACTAACTGCTAAGAGCTTTAGCCTCTCTAAAGCTGGAGCTACCCTCTGGGTAGAGCATTTTGGCAGTGCCTGTTTGCCCTGTAGCAATGGGGTGTGCTGGCCCAGGGGCAGGTGGCACTTCGTTTTCGCAGCAATCAGTCTGATGGTAACAGAATCTGAACTAATTTCTGAATTGGAAGCACTCAAGAGCACTCATGAAGATGAATCGTGCAGCTTGGGTCACAGTGTTGTCTTGAGTCATGGTGTCTGCTTCAGCCCTCCTATCCTGCAATAGGCTGGGCGTGAAACATCTCTGCAATTAATGCCCCTGAAGGCAGTGGATCCCTGTGTGGGTACAAAGCACTCTGTGCAGAGCTCAGTGCAAGACCGGACTAGAGACAGTTGTGCATTGAGAGACCCCGTGGAGGCTGGCAAAGAAATCTTCTAACATAGTTCAGGAAACCTGAGTTAAAATTTGCTTTATTTAGCAAGTAAAGACTAAGATCTGCCATTTTACACATGGCCAAAGGCTGTAAATGGAGTATATCCTAGGGACATGACAAATGTCAGTGTCTTGGGGGAATCTGCTGCAGCATGATTATCCTCTTACCTGGCTGCTGTGCAGACTTACCTTATAAAACAGTGGCACTGCTGCCCTGAAGCAAAACTGACTATGCTAAGGTGGAAGAGAGCTGCACAGGGCAGCTTTGCGTTTACAGGTTTTGAAACCTGAGTAAGCGGAGTAGAACTGGCCGGGCTGGGTAGCAGCAGTTTGGCCATTTCTATTAAATATAAAACTCAACACACAGCAGAGAGAAGGGGCTCTGATGACACTATTTCAGCTTCGTTCTCATGGTAACCATTATGTCATCAGGATACCATGGTTACTATAATACTCCTTATATTTCAAATGTTAAAAAAGGCAGAAGAAGAAGAAATAACTTTTTCCAAAGTTGAGAAAGAGATGTGTTTATTCAGAATTAAACAATCATAAAGAAGGATTAAAAGCAGTTGTTAGTACTTCATGGAAAAGCCATTTTGAAACCACAGAGAGCTGTTTTAATTAGTAATTGCTGTTTCTACTGCTGTCCCTGTCACCATATGGTGCATGTCCTGGGGTTTCCCCTCTCTCAGCTTGTGGCACCAGCAGCTATTTTGATACACACACTTGCTGCGGAAGGCTAACGTGGTCATATTCAAACACTTGGGAAGCATAACTTCTGCTTGAGGTAAAACCCTCATTTTCCACAAAAGTAAAAAATAAAATATCCAAAAGTCTGAGATTGGGACTGTGAGGTTGTCTCACTTTAGAGGTTCAAGGAAAGCAAAAAGGTTTGGCTTGGATGCTTTAGAGATGCCAAAGCATATGGCTCAGACAAAATCGGAGTGGCAGCTTGCTATTTCTTGTTTGAGGACAAAGAAGTATGCTGAAGGCAGTGTGCTTTCAGGGGATCATGTCTGCAAACCTCTACAGCTACAGCATGAAACTTACCTTTGCTAAAGAAGAGAACATAAGCTCTGGTACAGTGAGAGTGTGCAGTTTTGAAAGTAGTCTATGATGACTATATTTGTTTGGTCTGATAATAACCATTTTCTACAGTGGAAGAGCTTTTAGAGTGCATTGTGACTGTTGCATATGAGAAGAAATAAAAATAAAATAGGCAATACGTATATTTTTGAAAGCATCTGGCGTTCCTGGCACCTTTGGTACTAGTAACTGCTCAAACTGGTGGGCATCGTCAGTATCAGGTCCTGGGACACAGTCCACATATACAGCACATCGAAAAATCCAGATTCATTTTTGGATCTCTGGTGAGTTCAGGGTTGCTCAGTTAGTGCAGGGCACATTTGGAAAAGGGAAAAAAAAAAAGGTTAACGAAATATTAGGTGTTAAGATTTGAAAGGGAAATTCTAAAATCAAAATAATTGTTAGCTTTTGTCACTACATGATCTTATTACCCATATATTCTTCCTCAGTTTTCTCCTGATATTTGTTACCGCTCTAATGAGTGTATTATTATTAAGTATAATTATTCCAAATTGGATAGTAAATTCCTGAGGCCAGAACTGTAGTTTTCTATACCAGCTCCATAGGTCTTCATCATAAGAAAGGTGAGACTTTTACTTGTAAAAGTGTGAAACTATGTGGGCTGGATTTTAGGTGCTAAAAGACACCTTTCTTTGCAAACAGAAATTCAGGTCAGTAAGAAGTGCAGTGTGTCACATATATGTGTGTGTGTATATGTATATGTGTGTGTATATATGTATATATGCATATAGACGTGCGTGTGCATATATATATATATGTGTGCATATATATATGAATATAGGCGTGCGTGTGCATATGTATATATGAATATAGGTGTGTGTGTGCATATATATATGCATATAGATGTGCATGTGCATATATATATGTATATATGTTCACATATATATATGAATGTAGGCGTGCGTGTGCATATATATGTGAATATAGGCGTGCGCATGCATATATATATGCATATAGGAGTGTGTGTGCATATATATATATGTATATATGCATATAGGCATGCGTGTGCATCTATATATGTATATATGCATCTAGGCGTGCGTGTGCATCTGTATGTATATATGTATCTAGGCGTGTGTGTGCATCTATATGTATATATGCATCTAGGCGTGCGTGTGCATATATGTATATATATGCATCTAGGCGTGCGTGTGCATCTATATATGTATATATGCATCTAGGCGTGCGCGTGCATATATGTATATATGCATCTAGGCGTGCGCGTGCATATATGTATATATGCATCTAGGCGTGCGCGTGCATATATGTATATATATGCATCTAGGCGTGCGCGTATATATATGCATCTAGGCGTGCGTGTGCATATATATATGTATATATATGCATACAGGCGTGCGTGTGCATATAAGTGTATATATGCATACATATATATACATACATACATATATATACTCACAGCCCATGAATAATTTGTTGTATCAGCCAACAAGAAAAAGGACTATTGGCTGCTGTGGAAACCTAACCATAACAAAAGAAATGAGATCTATACAGTTGACTCTAAACATTGCCTTTCAATTCATGTCAGGCTTCCCAAAGCATTAAAATACTCCTGTTACTCCTAGATTCCTTTAACTCCTGCATATATCTAGCATTCAAAATACTGTCTCCACATGCTTTTTGCTTTCTTGCTGATGTAGGTTTTACAGAGATATAGCCAAATCACAGAAGTTTTGGTAAAATCAACAGCAATCACCAGCCAGATCTCCCTGTATGTAAAAACTCACAGTCTAGCTTCAGCTGCTGTGATTTTAGGGGGGAATGGAGTGGGGGAAAAAACACAAACCTGAAAGGAAAGGCTGTTTCTGTAGAGCATATTGTCTCTTTGACTATCCACATGTCCATGCCAGTGAACAGTTAGTGGTATTTCTAGTTCCCTCTCTCTAAATTCAAATGTCAGCTGTCCTTTCTTAATGTTCACTGTAGCCTAGCTGATTTTGTACATCTGTTACAGTCTTGCAAATATTAGTAAACATGCATTTCACAGCAAGCCTTACTGCTAAGCAGAATTGGTAGACACTTGAGATAGCTGAAGTCTGTATAGCTGGGTGTGGCTGTGGATCTGTACCTGTCCTCTTGCTCCAGGCTGAAAAAAAATTGATGTCAGAAATCATCACTGGCAACAGAAATACAAACTCTGGTAGCAAGAGACCAAATACATATTTAGTCCAAGAGTTCCATAGGAAAACGTTTCACAGAAAGTATCTTCTGACATGGAATCACAGAATTGTCAGAGCTGGAAGGGACCTCAAGGATCATCTAGTTCCAACACCCCTGCCATGGGCAGGGACACCTCACACTACATCAGGTTGCTCAGAGCCCCATCCAGCCTGGCCTTAAAAAACCTCCAGGGATAGGGTTTCCACCACCTCCCTTTGTAACCTGTTTGAGTGTCCCAACAGTCTCATGGTGAAGAACTTCTTCCTAACATCAAATCCGAATCTATCCACTTCTAGTTTTGCTCCATTCCCTCTAGTCCTATCACTACCTGACAGTCCTATCAAAGTCAGAAATATTTGAGAACATGAGATTTCAGGTAACTTATTCAGAAAATAATCATTCCAGTGACAGTTCTTAAACTTTCCCTGTGTCTGGAATAAATAAATATCACTTGCAACTGAAGTTCATTCATTGCCAGCATATACCAGCAAATGTGGCTGCACAGAGACATGAATATCTATATGATCTGTATTGCTAAGGGTGACAAGCCAAAATATTACAGGGGGACTCAAAATGTGTGGGGCTTTATGATGGCTATCTTGAGCAAAGTTCAGTATTGTGTTTCTAAGGGATTACCACCACAGAAAAATACTACTTTGGTTTTAATAGTATCTTCATGCCTTTAAAAATGCCTTCAGTATGTTGAAAAAGTAAAGATTTGTGTCTGGCTTAATTAGATTTCAGGGCATATAATCAGCTAAGAATTTTAACTTCTCTGTCATGGCAGGTAACAAAAAGACAAGATATATATCCCTTTGCTGAAAATAACTCGATTAAGAAACCAGGGACCTGCATATTGTATGTAGTCATCAGAAGTTGGCATATGCTTTGCAAGACTGCTTTGTCTGGCACCTGAAGCTGTTTTCAAGCTGCTTCTTTGAATTCTTCTATTTGGTATTCGCCCCCAGTCTCTTTGTCACTTAGCATTACTGAACTGCCAGCAGCAGCAGCAGCACCCTTTCTTTCTGCCTGTTGTGACAAAGCCTGGTTCATCAGGCAGTGCTCAGAAGTTACTCCAAATTCTGACATGGGGGACCTTATGAATTGAGATTTACCCATTTGAAAAATATTAATAATGAAAAATGACAATAAAAAGAACTAAATAGCAGTAACCTATGCCAAGTGGAAGTTTTCTTGTGCAACTTTAGCATTTTTCTTGCAGACAGTCATTTTCCAGGGAATGAAACTCATGGTTTTTCTAGGATGCTATTTGCAGAATACGTGGGGAACCCATTGTTTATGTCATCAGTCTTCTTAATGCATATAGGCATCTTTAATTCTTAGCCTCTGTCATTACACAAACTGCTTCTGCACAAATAACCATGATATTGTCTGACTTGCTTTTGGTATTGAAAAAAAAAATTAGTGTTTAAATACACAATTTCAAAAATATTTGATTTGAGCCTCCTTTACTAAAGCTAATCAGCTAGGAGTAACTCTTTGAAAAGCCTTATGGCTTTAATAGTGCTGTCTGCCATGAAATTTAGTACCTCTGCATGCAAAATGTGAATTCTGTTGAAGTTTATATACTGCAAGAAAAATAGAATTTTAATTTTCTGTAATAACCATTTGAGAAAGCAATAAGCATTTTCCATTATTTAGTGACTGGGTAATGCACACCAGTTGATGTGTACAGTGCTCACAGTAGGAGTAACTGACATAGTATCCATATGGCACTGGAGCACAGAAATTCAGCGAGAGAAATTGAAAGGTCACCCAGACTTAAACTGGAAAGTGAGATTCATCCTAAGAGAAAAAAAAAAAACAACTTATCTGTGGCCAGCTGGTATATCAATATANCACAGGCCTTCAGAGGAGGTAAGAAAAGGGTAAGAAGGTGGATTTCCCTCCATCCCCTCCTTTCCTTCATATCCTTTACTTCAGCATGCAGTTTGATCCAGATACAGGGGCAGGATTCTGAGCAAACTGGACTATTGCTCTGTTCCTGAATGGCAACAGTTACATTTCATCTTTCAATCTATTTACTATCTAAAATAATGTCATCAGAACAAAGCAATAAACAAGATTGAGAACTGTGACTAGTGATCATTAAAGCCTACTGGAAAGTGCTACTTTGGCAGTTAGATGGAGCCTGGTTAATCATAGAATGGTAAGGTTGGAAGGGACCTCAAGGATCATCTAGTTNAACTTCCTCCTAACATCCAGTCTAAATCTCCCCTCTGCCACTTCAAACCCATTGCCCCTTGTCCTGTCATTTCAAAGCTTTATCAATAGTCCCTCCCCAGTCTTCCTGTAAGCCCCCTTCAGATGCTGGAAGGCTACTCTAAGGTCTCCTGGAAGCCTTCTCTTCTCCAGGCTGCAGAGCCCCAACTCTCTCAGCCTGTCCTCATAGCAGCGCTGCTCCAGCCCTCTGAACATCTTTGTGGCCTCCTCTGGACCCTCTATTTGAAGAGTGAAAATTGTTCTGTTTTTACCTGCCTTGTTAATGTCCAACTGATAGCTTGGCACTGCAGGAGAAAAGGGAGGGACTCACTTCAGCACTGTGCATCTTAGCTGTTACTTGTGGAGAAAAGCTTCCCTCTGACTAGACCTGTTGAAGGGCCAAGCTGCATATCTAGCAGACTGTCTCTGGACTTGTAACTTGAGTGCTCCATACTGCTACCAAATCCCTATGAAGGCTTAGACAAATAGCAAAGGGTACTTAATGACTCGCTGTGCTTTCAGGCTTTACCAGGGAGGGCCTCAGGCAGGGCACCTGACTGGGAGCCCTTCTGTCATTCTTCAGGATTGGCAGATAAATCCACAAAAATAAGGTTGTCGGGTAAAGAAGGTAGTGGAAAAATAGCACCAGCCAAGATAACAACTTTGCCTGGAGCTGGGAGATTGTCAAAGTTTGCATCTGGAGCATGGAGAGGAGGAATTATCTTGAATCTTAAATCTCTCATCATATCATTCTTTTATCTATGGAATACTGATGAAGCTTTACCCCAGGAAAATGTTGCATTGCTTAGCTGTTGGTGTGAGAGAAATCTTTGTGCAGAAATTGTAGCCCTACAGGAACTGATTGGGAAAGAGGCATTGCTGTGGGTCAACACTTGTGCTATGACCAAGTTCAAAGGCAGTGTCAAGAAACTGCAATGTTTACTGCAGACCTGTCAGCATTTGGCTAAACCATAATCACAGTATAAGATTCTTGACTGCAAAACTAAAAACAACTTTTTCTTCTGGTCTCAATCTTAAGGGACCAAAACCTAGGAAGAACAAAAAGAACTACAGTTCATAATTTAAAATATTTACTGGGTTTGGTTTGGGTTTTTTTTTTTTTTTTTTTTTTTTGTTTTTTGGTGGGAGGTTTTTTTTTTGTTTGTTTTTCTTTTTGTTTTTTTCCCCCGCCATTATCATGGGTGTATTGGTTCTAGTTTAATCTTCCCTGAGACTCAAAATATATAGCTAACAGAACCAGTACAGTAACAATAATAACCCTTTCCCTCTCCTCCAATTTTGGAAAGAAAGGAATTAGATGGAGAGAGAGAGAGAGAGAGGGGAAGGGGTAAAAACACCTAATGAAATAGCCTTGCTTTGATGTGAAGGTTAAAAGAAAACTTTAACAATAAATAAAAGGTATTTAAGGTAGGAGAGTTACAAAAGGTATAGGGAAGGAAAATAAGGTGTGTGTATATATATATATATATAAACACACACACAACCAAATTGATGGCAATGGATAGAGATAGATAGATTCAGGAAGGGATGTCCACCATATGGTAGAAAATGGCCATGTGGTGAGACAGGAACAGCAGGAACAAAGGTGGTGCTATCAGGCAGGCCAATAGAAAGAAACAGAAAGTTCCTCTGTTTAGATAAGGAGTCCAGACAGGAAGTGGGAGTGGGCTAATTACTACAGCTGGGGTCAGATTCAGACCACAGACCATCCCCCCAGAAGGGTTAACCTTTTACATGGGTTTGGATTGCTTGACTGCAGTGAAATATATGACCAAAACAGAAAAAGATAATATCAAATGGATCTCTCATCATATTAGCAGAAGTTGGTGTAACTCTTCTTTAACTGAATATTTGCAATCCTGCTAACTTTAGTAGGGCTCCACAGCTATTAAAGCCAGCAGCATTTACCCATGCATCCTCTAGTCTGCTTAAGGTGTAGTAGCAGAAGCAAGAGGAGGCATCCTGAATCTAAGTGTATGTGATTTAACAGTACCAAGAGCACAAGGTGACAGCACTTCTTAAGTATTGCTGTACTTTTGTATTGTGTTCTGCAAGACTCAGGTTGATCCTACTCTGACTGAATCTCTACAGATTCTCTTGCCTTTACCTCCTCACAGATTCTTCTCCAGAGTTTAAGGTATATTTTGGACTGTGCAAGAAAGCCATATGGCCTCTCAGCTCTAGCAGCAAGGTGGTAAAGCAATGTGCCTCCATCTCAGAAGTTCCAGAGTGTCTATATGTATTAGGGCAGTGGCTACCTGTGGCTGTCAGGGTGTGGCAGGTGAAAGAAGGCTGGAGGGGTGTGGTGAAACACAACGTCTAAGGAAGCAGCAGCTCCACTGCAGTCATTGTGCTGAAGTGCTGGATGAGATTTCAGCTTCCAGCAAAGTCTATATACCACTCTGTGGAGTGGATGGTATATTGAAGAAAGAAAAAGTCCTCACAGCCTGAAGAGTGACTCATTTCTGGTTTTTTTTGTCAAGGTAGGGTGTTGTGTGATAAGAGTGCAGAACTAGTTTGTGTGTAAGTGTTGTTGAAGAATCACCCAGCTTAGTGGAAGTAATAGGGGAATCCGTTCGAGGCCCAAATGATGGGACAAAACTGTTAAGTACTGGAATTTCTTTCTTGAATTCTTCAGATCTTACTTTACTTTCAACTGTTGTAACTTATTAAGATGCTATGGCTGTGGATAAAGCCTACCTTACTGTCTCCTTAACCCCTTGTCCCCAGGCCTACACTTCAAAGACACTTTTCTGAGCTCACACCTGCATCTGTTTGACTTGGGGTGTATTTGGTTTACATACTAAGTTCACACTCATCCATGGCATAAGCCAGGGCAATTCTTCCTGAAGCTGATACAAGTTCTATCTGCTTATATTCATAGTGGACCAAGTCTAAAAGACCTAAAGTTGATTTTAGTCTTTCTGTGTTTGTCATGTGACTAGATAGAGCTGTTTGAACTCAGGTAACTGTTGGAACAGTTCCACCATTGGGAAACAGAAGAGTTAAGAACAAATGCTTGTTTATTTGCTGAAATATCAACTGAAAGCTCTCTTCCCAGTTTTCATTGTAATATGGTGGTGAGAGATTTGCCTGAAGCAGTACTGAGGCATGACAAATTCCATATTTCAAAGTAAATTCTACCATCCATTTTGCTTGTTAAATTTGTGGCATTTGAATCCTTTCATTGAAATGTGAATTTTCTGGACGTTACCTCTTTTTTTTTTAACATGGAAGTCCTGTTTAATTTTTTTAGATGAATGACCCTGAGAGCAGGAAAGCAACAAAAGGGTGACCTTCTGTTTCAATTTAATGGCACCCAGGAATCAAGCAATCTAGTGTCTCTCTTACAGATTCACTAATAAATTGCATGCACACACAGAAGTAACACAGGAGATTCTCTTGCTTGTGCTGTTACTCACTTCCTATTTCTAACTTAAGGATGTGTTAGACGAACTACAGATACAGTTTTAACAAGAAGAAATATAGTGCAGTGCATCACAGGAGTATGGAGTGATAGTGTTCCTGTGTGGGTTGGAGAAAGTATTTTTTTGAGTATTTGAATTACACAAAGTATATATGATTAGCCTTGCTGTCACCAATTACAGGTGTTTCAACACCCACTTTCTCCTCTTATATGGTTTTATCATGACTGGCATCACCATTTAATCATTACAGCACTGGACAAAGAGTGAGAATTCCTGGCTCCTGAGAGTAATTTAGGTGATTTACTGTTGGTTTTTTTTTTTTTTTTTTTTTTTTTTTTTTTTTTTTTGTCCTTGAATCAGAGTTCAATCTATGCATGCTTCCATCTTTCCATCTGAAAGCAGAAATAATCTGGAGGTTGATATATTTATGCTTTGTATTCTGTTCCACTCTCTGTAGTAAAAGAGCAAGTAAATGTAAGCTTTTTGTCCCACATGAATTCCTGGTATTTCAAAATTTGTGTTTATCAGGAATTGGGCCAAATATAATAATATTGATGTGTTTTCCTTTTTGTGGGTTGAAAAATTCCAGTCAATACTGGTCAGGAAATGGAGACCTCAAATACTTTTGTAATTCCAAAGTGAATTCGTTGTATTATGTTTTCAGAACAGAATAGGAACATTTAAATGTTAATTTAGTTGGATTTGTGTCACCTAAACAATTTGGGATGATTATGCTAACCAACTGCATTTCTCTAAATTGCCCAGAGGTAGCTTAAGTCCCAGGGCACACTGTGTCAGTAGCCCTACCTTGTGCTCATTCAGCATCAGCAGGAGAGCTCAGATAGCTGGGACTCAAGGGGAAAGAAACACAAAGCAGCTGAACTGCAGCCCACATGAAGCACCACAGCAGTGGACACATGCAAATTAACACTGATATGTCTTGGAACCATTTCAGTTTGTCTCAAGAGCCTGGAGTTTATTGATGAGAAGGAGCAAAAGCCAGGAGATCAGAAGACTGAAGCAACCCCTTTGGCTAAGATGTTCAGGTAAATGCTACTAGTGTCAGGATAGAATCCACATGGCAGAATAAATGATTGAAAATACGAAAGAACAGTGCTAATATGAGTTTGGAAACCTGGATGGTCTCATCAAACAGCAGTGCCCTGTGAAGGAAAGAATGGTTAACATAAAACTCCAAAACTCCACAATTCTATCACTGGTTCTGTGCTTCTGTAAGCCAGAACTTCACAGAATCACAGAATCAGTCAGGGTTGCAAGTGACCACAAGGATCAGCCAGTTCCAACCCCCCTGCCATGGGCAGGGGCACCCTACTCTAGGTCAGGCTGCCCAGAGCCTCATCCAGCCTGGCCTTAAACACCTCCAGGGATGGGGCCTCAACCAGCTCCCTGGGCAACCCATTCCAGGCTCTCACCACTCTCATGCTGAAGAACTTTCTCCTCACATAGAATCATAGAATCATAGAATGGTAAGGTTGGAAGGGACCTCAAGGATCATCTAGTTCCAACCCCCTGCCATAGGCAGGGACACCTCCCACTAGTACAGGTTACTCAAGGCCTCATCCAATCTGGCCTTGAACACATCCAGGGAGGAAGCATCCACAACCTCCCTGGGCAACCTGTTCCAGTGCCTCACCACCCTTACTGTAAAGAACTTCCTCCTAACATCTAGTCTAAATCTCCCCTCTGCCAGTTTAAGCCCATTGCCCCTTGTCCTGTCATTGCAGGACCTTGTAAATAATCCTTCCCCAGCCTTCCTGTAGGCCCCCTTCAGATACTGGAAGGCTACTATCAGGTCCCCTTGAAGCCTTCTCTTCTCCAGGCTGAAGAGCCCCAACTCCCTCAGCCTGTCCTCATAGGAGAGCTGCTCCAGCCCTCTGATCATCTTTGTGGCCCTCCTCTGGACATCTAGTCTCAATCTCCCCACCTCCAGCTTTGCTTCCTTCTCCTAGTCTTGACACTACCTGATAGCCTAAAAAATCCCTCCACAGCTTTTCTGTAGGCCCTCTTCAAATACTGAAAGGCCACAAGAAGGTCACCTGGGAGCCTCCTCTTCTCCAGACTGAACAGCCCCAACTCTTTCAGTCTGTCCTCACAGCAGAGCAGCTCCAGCCCTGTGAGCATCCTTGTGGCCCTTCTCTGGACACACTCCAGCATCTCCATATCCCTAGCCTTAGAATACACAGAACCTACAGAAACCAATCTGTGCCTCCTAGAAAATGAGTATCTAAGGAGTATACGAACTAGGACATGATTCTTGAAGAAAATAATAGCATATTTTCTTGCAGTACAAGGCTCAGGCTTTGTCTGTCAACTCAGCTGCAGGAAGGGAAGAATTACAAGGCTGGGATTTCACTGGATGTGTTTGAGAATTGGTTCTCAGCTCCTGCCTCCTATCCAAGGAGGGCTGTGATCCTGTGTCCTGAGGCACTCTGTGCGCGCCCAGCTCTCAGCTACCCTGCCAATTGGGTGTTCCAAACCTGGTTTATTCTGCCTGCATCTAAATGTCACTGCTTCCTCTGAAAAGCCACTTAAAGTACTTCAGGAATACTCTATCAAGGCTGCTGTCACCTCCTGGGAGAAAGCAGCCTCTGGTGAATAGCACTGGAAGATTAGAGAAGCCTCAGAAGCAGAGGGAGGGGGAAAGAGGTTTGTCAATGTTTTTGTGTGTGTGTTTTGGTTTTTTTCCAGAGAGGCATTGCAATAAATGATCACATCCTGTGTTTGAATGCTGTTGTACTGCATCAGAAGTGAAACTGTGAAGCTGCTTTATTTTATCTCTGGTACCTTTAGCAGCTCAAGCAAGAGAGAGGAGCCAGAGAGGGACTTATATACACAGTTGTCAATACTCATGACCAACCATGTGCAAATTACTTGAACTTTCCAGATTAGAATTTCTGAGAAGCTCTTCAGTGGTCAAGTAAAATGACTGCTTGATTTTGGGGTTTTAAAAATATTTGCACAGATAAACCACATTCTGGATGGTCTGGGAACCTGCTCTGTGATGGTCCTGCTGCACAACCTGGGTACTTCCAGCCTGTTGCTGTGCAGAACTCCCCAATCTGTTGTGATTCTGTCCCAAGTTAAGAGTTGGCTTTTGGAAACGTTGTTTCTTAGTGTGTGGTGGTTGGGTGTTTTCACCCTGGAGGTCTGGATATTCTTCCTCTTTCATACTGCTCTCAGTTTTGATGTAGGCTTTAAGCAAAGGTTACTGCTGTGCACATTGACTGGCTTTTGTCATTCTGTTATGCTGTGCTTTTAAATAATCATCAAGAGTGCCTAGCACACAGGATGGACACCTTTCCTGCCTGGTTTTATAAGCATAAATAAATACTTATAGAAAAGACAGCTGTGGCACTTCCCCCTCTTCTCTGATAGATCTCTCTTCAAAGCTGTGGATCAAAAGAGCTTTGCAAATATTCAGCAGCAGGGACCATGGCTCTGAGGACTAGCATAGAAGAGTCACATGTGAACTTCTAAGCCTGTATAAGTAACCTTCCAAAATGCAGGTTGAGAAAATAATAAACACACTTATCTTGCCAGCAGGGAAAGAAAGTGCCTCCTGTCACTCAGAGCAGCTCTCTGAGGCATTGCAGTCATGTATGGAAGCTGAAGGAGGCCTATCTGAGACCTGTTGCCTTCAAAAATGTGACAGAAATCCAAGTCTGCTTTCACTGAGGCATTAGAAATGGCACTGCAGACACTCAGGAGATCTAAATTAAAATTCCAACTCTGACACAGGCTTTTGGAGTGTATGAGCAAATTGCTGTGTGCCTCAGTTCCTACTGGTAAAAAAATAAAAGAAAAAAATGATGATGATATTTCTTCACTGTCTTGTATCAAAGCTATCAGATCATCAGACTGAAACCATTTCTCACTGCACTTGAACCCTGGCTATGCTGGGGTAGCTAAACAACAAAAATAGAAGTAAAAATAGTAGTAAGTAGGTAAATAAGTGGTTTCTAACACCCTGGAATTAGTGTGGGAAGTCCTGGTATTGATTTTTTTTTATGTACAAATAAGTAAGATTCATCTGTTTTTGAAGCCAGATGAGGTTTTATTGAATGCTATAAAACTTACCTGAGAGACAGGCAGTAAATAAATTTGTCTGTAGACAACTATTTTCTTCATATAAATCCAATGAGGCAAGAGACGATTTTATACCTGCATATGCCCTCAAAACAGCTCATTCCACTATCCTATCTTTAAGCATACTGGAAAATCATTAAGAGGAATGATCACAAACTCCCAGATTTTATTGTTGTGCTCCAGATGGTGTTCTTTTTCTTTCCATAGCATGTTCCAGCTTGACTTTGGATGTCAAAGATTGATGGCAACGAGACTTTTGCTACTGTCCTGAAACTACGTTTCCAGTTGGTAATATGAACTTGGTTTCCTTTAAACCTGTTTGCTAAAACTGGTGTTTTAGAGTAGAGAGTGTACCTCTGTCCCAGTCAATACACATTGCACATTTGGGCTGAAGATTTAGCCTGGTTCTTCACTGTCTGGATACCCTCCTACAGAAAGTATTTCTTTAAAAAAAAATCCCCACAGTGATCACAGAATCACAGAATGTCAGGGGCTGGAAGGGGCCTCAAAAGCTCATCCAGTCCAATACCCCTGCCAGAGCACAATCACCAGATCATACAGGTTTTGAATATCTCCAGAGAGACTCCACAACCTCCCTGGACAGCCTGTTGCAGTGTTCTGTCACCCTCACAGTGAAAAAATTCTTCATGTTTAAATGAAATTTCCTATGCCTCAGCTTCCACCCATTGCCCCTTGTCCTGTCGTTGGGCATCACTGAGCAGAGCCTGGCTCCGGCCTCCTGGCACTCACCTTTACATGCTTATAAATGTGAATGAGGTCACCCACTCAGGCTCCTCTTCTCCAAGCTAAAGAGCCCCAACTCCCTCAGCCTCTCCTCATAAGAGAGATGTTCCATCCGTAAGAGGATGATCAGAGGGCTGGAGCAGCTCTCCTATGAGGACAGGCTGAGAGAGTTGGGGCTCTGCAGCCTGGAGAAGAGAAGGTTTTGAGGAGACCTGATAGTAGCCTTCCAGTATCTGAAGGGGGCCTACAGGAAGGCTGGGGAGGGACTATTTACAAAGTCTTGCAATGACAGGACAAGGGGCAATGGGTTTCAACTGGCAGAGGGCAGGACTGCATGTCAGGAGGAAGTNTCATCTTTGTGGCTCTGTGCTCGATTCTCTCAAGTAGTTCTATGTCCCTCTTGAACTGGGGG